>VYXH01011728.1:67211-230880 GCA_013397275.1 Burhinus bistriatus | reverse complement strand
GGGGGGGGGGAAATGATTCAAGAACAAGGTACCATTTCTACTTTTCCGAAATAGTCCTCTGGGGAAGACTGCCTGTGTTGTATGTTACCTGTAAAATAGTCACACAGAATTCTGTGTATGATTGTCAGATGAAATACTTCTAAGGAGAGCTATCAGACATATTACAATTGCAGTGTATGTCCCTTGCTCTTGTACTTTTAGCATAATACCCCATTCCTTCAATTTTGGTCTTATTCAGTACAGGCTTTCTTATGTTCTTGTGTTATGTTAGCATTTTTAATGAATTGTTTTGCTTGACTAGCAGTAGATTACAGCTATTTGTTACTAAAATGTGCTGGTCATGGACTTCAGACGAACAAGAAGTGTCCAAATGTTGATATGCTGTTATACTAATATAATTCAAAGTCATACATTAAAATATCATTAGTGTAAACACAGTATTCCATTTCAGTCTCAAGTTCTTCTTTCATTTCTGTAGGCTATTCATTCTGTTGCTTGGCATCATGAAGGGAAACAGTTCATGTGCAGTCACTCTGATGGCAGCTTGACCTTATGGAATCTGAAAAGTCCTAACAGACCATTCCAGACCACAATTCCACATGGTAATTTTGATAGTTAAAATGTATAACTAAGAAACAATACAATATTCTCCATGCTCTTTGTTAATATCTGTTTATTTCATATTTTATTGTAGCCCAGGTCCAGAGTTGCCTCTTGCATAAATATTTTAATCTGCAAAGTAGCTGCAAAATATTATAAAAAAAGGAGAGCAATTTTGATCAAACTTTTTTTTTAATTTGTGTCATAAATACCTCTTACTGGGTAATATTGCTCTGATGTCTTCTTTTATCCATGTCATCTTAATAGTCTACTGCTAGTCTTTGACACCCTCAGGCTATGGGATTTGCATGTTTCTTTCTTCTATATTTTGTACTTATGTGCTCGTATGTACCATTTTCACAAGAAGTAATACACTTTGTACAAGGCACTATGTTGCTTTTTATATAGATGGTACAAGGCTTCCCAAGTCACTGTAATGAAGAATGCAAAGGAGCCATATTACGAAATGTCTGTATCTTTTATAGCTGGGACTTGATGTGCCATTGCTTCTTGTAAATGAGGTTAAAATGTATTAAGTCTATTGCAAATCAATACATTACCAAGAAGCCTGACTGGGTGGAGAGGGAGGAAGAAGGGGAAGACAAGATCTATGTAGCCCAGAAAAGTTTTAGCATTTTCTTAAATTTCCTAGTTTCTTTTATTTTGTCATTTTTAGTCATAGAATTGTACTTTATGTCAGAAGGGACCTCTCAGAGGTCATCTAACCCCCAGCTCTAAACAGACCTGATAGATCAGTTAGCTCAGAGAAGTGTCTAGTTGACACTGGACACTTGAACACTTCCAAAAACAAATTGCACAACCTCTCTGAGCAACATCTTCCAGTATTTGGTGACTCTTATGGCACACATTTTTTTGCTAATGTCTAACCAGAATTTCCGATGTCGTAACTTGAGTCCTTTGCCTCCCATCATGTCACCGTGCACCTCTGAGAACAGTCTGGCTCCATCTACACTGTATCCTCCAATGAGATTGCTGTCGACAGCAAGCATAGGCTTTCCAAAGTAACAAAACCAAAATTATTATTTTTTTTGGTTTACAAGTGACTTCTCTGACTGCAAGAAGGTAATGAGCCATAATTAACCAAGAACCCGTGAATTTCAATCATATGCTTCATTTAGATTTATTGCTCAACTACTTACACTCCAAAGCATGTAACATTTTGTCAACAAAAGGAATTGAATCAATCTAAGAATGACTTGGGAAAAAATTAAGCTGTTTGTGGTCATAATGTGTTCAGAAAAAAGGTATACGTTTGGTCAAATTCATTAATTATTAGTTAAGTGTCGTACTTCTCAGTAATCTGCATGGTTTTTTGATGTCTTTGAAGTGCGGTCTATGGTACTTTAGCTGGATGTGGCAGTAAAAACATAAAGCCATAATAAATGTAAGTAATTTAGATAAATGGATATTTTACAGAAATAGGAGGTAATACTCATCATGTTCTCTAGCTTTAAAGTTCCATTCTTTTACTGCTTATACAGTTTCTTCAGTGTGTATGATTTAGTTTGATAGTTCTGTTATGATGTTTTAATACAGTTTTCATCTTCTTTCTTTCCTTAGGAAAAATTCAAAGAGATGGAAAAAAACCTGAATCTTGTAAACCAATTCTTAAAGTAGAGTACAAGACCTGTAAAAACAGGTATGTTTTTAATTCTGCAGTTAACTCAGTGTTACATTCCTGAGTTAAAGTCCTTTTAGAATCTTTCTCTCTTTCTTTTTGCAAAGCTATTTATTATTATTTAAAGGTATTAAACCTGTAATGTAAACTTGTATGTACTATGTAAACTTAAAATTACTATGTTGATTTTTTTTAATACAGTGAACCATTTGTGGTATTTTCTGGTGGATTGTCATATGATAAGGCTTGTCGAAGACCAAGTTTGACAATCATGCATGGGAAAGCAATTACAGTTCTTGAAATGGATCACCCTATAGTTGATTTTTTAACTCTTTGTGAAACCCCATATCCAAATGGTGAGTTTATTAAGCAAAACACAGTTATGGAAAACATAAATGAAGAGATCTTCTCTCATAACTTCATTCCATTCCAGGGACTTCCATTCTCACAGTTGTCTCCATCTCAAGAAAACCGCATCCCTGAAAGTAACTGGAACCTGTTTGCATTCTCAATATAGGAAGCAAGTAATGAATGGACAATAAAGCATGCATAGATCTCCAGACATAAGCTTGAAACACGTGGGCTAGTGTGATAAAATATTTCTATTAATCAAACATATGTGCTTATATTTCTGGCTTTTTTCATGAGGCTGAAAATCTACAGATCACTAAATTGTTGAAGATTAAACTGTCACTTATCTTATACTTCAGTCTGAATTGAACTGTTTAAAGTGTTTTGCTGCATATTGTGAAGTACATTCACAGAAAACTCCACAAAGTAAATTAAGAAAAGCTGTAAGTTAAAAAACCCCTAAGTTTAGCACTTTAAGCCCTCAAGCGGAAAAGTAAAATAAATCTTATATACGTAGCTGAATAAAATGCGTATTAAAACACTTAGTAAAGATGAAGTGTGTGTTTGTATCAATGTCATGCAAAAATTTAATTTTCAGTAATCAAAGTTAGTTTGGGCCTTCATTTAACTGTGTCAAATACAGTGACACTTCCCAGTACTAAGATTTTGTAGCCCCTGCCCCTGCTCACACACTAATATTTAAAAATTTTGTTTTAACCTGTGTTATTCATAGCCTTGTATGAAAACAGGCCACAAATACTGTGCATTCATATCTGGCCTGAAAGGAAGGTAAATCAGTTGCTCTCAATTTACTCAGCCTTTTGGCATCAGCCATCTGAAGACTGTACTCTGAGCTTGCACATACTGGAATGCTTTGCTGCTGTGGAAAAGGGAGTCGTAATTTCACATTTATGGTTTTTTAAAATAACTTTTATGTTATGTAAACTAATGCACCCTATGCATCAAGGGAAGCATTTTTTTTTGTCTTTTTAATTATTTATTTTTGATTAACCAAAAAAACATTAAAGAAAAAAACAAACAATATAATCTTCTAAAGAGTGTACAGGAGGAAGGAGTGTGTCACTACCTGAATTGAACACAGCAGACTTACAGGATTCCTTTGGAATATTCCTGTGGAATCACTTTGGAAACGAGGGCATTGCATATCAACAGATGGACTGGACCAGCTCTTCACAATCTGTTTTTGAAGGACAGTTGTACGCAGTAAAAGTATTACTACTGGATAGCAAAAATACATTTTCTGTATAATAACTGAATTCAGCAATGCAGTGATACACACAACTTAGTCATATTCTATTTCTTTTTTTTCAATATACCGTCATGCTGGCATGCTGTAATATGCCAGTTCTATTTCTGCTATGTATGTTGATCAGCCATAGTGCCCAAAAGTAATTTCTCAGTTTCCGTCTGGCCCTAGTTTGCAGATACATCTAGTTTGATATGTCTAGGATTTGTACCTGAAAAATTTGTTTTAATATACCATGAATGTTTAGAGTGCATAAATATGACTTGCTTGTTTAAAATGACTAATAGGAGAACTCCATGTCTTTTATACTTAATTCTTCACTTACAGAATTTCAGGAACCCTATGCTGTAGTTGTGCTTTTGGAAAAAGATCTCATTGTTGTTGACCTGACACAAAGCAAGTAAGTATGAAGTCTTATATGAAGTTACTTGTCTATCTTAACTACCAGCAAATTGTGATAAAAATCCAAATGTTGTCATGCAATGTCATTTTACTATCCAAAATCATTCACTCTTGACAATAATTCACTCTACATGTTTACTGCAACCTTAAGAGCTAAGATGGGCTAATCAACAGCAACTTACATTAATATTTGTTCTTAAGTTTGGGAACAAATCTAAATCTGTGGTCCCTTCAGCATAGCCCTCAAGCATTCACTCAACATCAAAGTTAAGTAATACTTGGTCACATGCTGAATTATTACCTGAACGTGTGTTTTGGAAACCAGATTGGACTACTACTTACATGCATGCCTAACTTCACTAGAGTCCACAGGGACTACCACTGAAGTATTTACTTAGTATCTTAATAAATAATGGCATTGATTTATAGTGGATCTATGGGATTATTTCATGATCCAGTTGCTGGTTTAAATGACAAATAGTTCTTTCATGTCAGAATCAATGTTCATACCAAAGAGGAACAATACATCATGTAATGCAGAATCCAATTCTTACTTATTTTGTTCTGCCTCCAACACTACCGGTAATGTACATCCACATTCACATTGGTATAACTAGGAACAGATTTTGCCCTTAATGTCTTGAAACATTTTAAGTGAATTTAATTCTGATCTCACTTACTTCCAAGAATAATTCAAATCATCTCAGCAATATGAAATGGATGTAACTGGAATCAGAACCAAATTTCCTACATTTTTGAATTGTGAATGACATTGTGTAATATGCCAGAAGTGAGGCCTTCCTGCTTGTCAGACTGTCCAAACTGATGGAAGTGAGAAGTAAACTGAGATCTACTTCATCTGTTATTGCAATTGTTCATTGTAGAATCAGTAGTCTACCAAGCCAATAAGCTAAGCTGCTCAATATAAAATCCACAGTTGTATAAGTAGTTCTTAGGTCATAGTATATATCATATCCATGAACCTGAAGCTTCTAGAAATTGTGTCAATTCTGTATAAATGAGTTTTTGAGATGTTGGGAAAAATTAGTTCCTAATCCTCATTCACACAAGTAGTCCTATTAGCCTTAGGAACTACTCACATGAATGGGTAGTTATGTTATAAGAGGATTCTTGTCACAGCAATGGAATTTTTTTATCTTTATTTGAGTAACTACACATTATTATTGACATTAAAAACAATACTTATGTTTGAATAAATAAGGGAAAATGTACTTTATTAGTAATGATTTTACTGAGATTCTGTTATGCACTCTAATATATGTTTTCTTCTGTGGCTCAGTATGTCACAATGCTTCTAATAAATTGTCTTCCTTGACTAGTTTTCCAATCTTTGAAAATCCATATCCTATTGACATTCATGAGTCACCTGTTACCTGCACAGAATATTTTGCGGACTGTCCTCCAGATTTGATTCCTGTACTCTATTCTGTAGGAGCAAAACATAAAAAGCAAGGATACAGCAATAAGGTAAACAAACCAAATATTGTTTTTAAATGAAGAAACTAGATGTACAACCTATGCTTTTGTAACATCTTACCAAATTATTTTCATTTTACTTCTTTAATAATTACTTTCAAGTTGGTCCTACCAGCAGCTTAGCAGCATGCTTACAGCCTGGTATTTGTCCCTCAGAAACACCATCACTTAAGCACAACTGTTAATGACCATTATATAGGACTTAATCATTAGGCTGCTCGAGTTATGCGCGATCAGATTGAGTTAAAGGAAAGCCATCAGTGTACAATTCAAATTTGTATGGATAAGTTATGTCTATCAAAGAAAAAAGTGAAAAAATTATAACTGAAAGAAGTTAGCAGAAAAACTTCAGTGAAAGTTGAGGGTTGACAGCATGTCTGTGAGATTTTTATTAAATAGGGTTATTAAAAATTATTTTACTAAGCTACCAAAGTCTTAATGTAATGCTTTTGGAAATAGGACAAGCTGCAGAAATAAAAAGACGAAATGCAATTATTTTTATAAATTTTAAGAATTAATCTGGTTTATGTTTTGACTAGAACTAATCCATCATAATAAATAAATTAGGAAAAAATATTGGGTAAACAAATCAGACATCATCAGTTTTCTGTTCATATTAACAGAAGTATTCTCCTTGGAGCCGCCTTGTTTTCTATGAACTGAGAAACTGGGCCCTCTCTACTTTTGAATCTTGATTCAGCAAAGTACTTCAGAAAATACTTTTTTTTCTCTTATTTGAATTTGTGCTTACCTTACCTCATATACATAGTTTCCCAAACTTTTCACCACCTACCTGTATTCATTGCACGCTCTCTCATCCCCTTGCTTTATTTGTGCACATATAAATATGCAGTCTGAATGCAGATAGCCACTCATTTGCCACCCACCCGTTTCTGTACCCACAAGCATCCAATCCATGTATCCACATAACCAGTTTGTGCTTCCAGGTTTCTTCCACCCACTCATACTCTGCATGCATCCTCACCCACTCTACACATATGTCATCCTCCACATCCTGTATCCATACATGTCAACCTTTAGGCACAGACCAGCATTTCGCTCTACCAGCCTAGACCAAGGAAGAAAATGGGATTCTTGCCACTAGTAAACAAAAGGCAGAGAAGAGAGGTTGCATTCCCTTATCTCGTATCTTTACTGTGAGGGTGGTGAGACACTGGAACAGGTTGCCCAGGGAAGCTGTGGAGGCCCCATCACTGAAGTGTTCAAGGCCAGGTTGGATGAGGCTTTGAGCAATCTGGTCTAGTAGGAGGTCTCCTTGCCCATGGCAAGGGGCTTGGAACTAGATGATCTTTGAAGTCCCTTCCAACCCAAACCATTCTATGATTCTACGATCTCGTGGCATCGTGCTCAGCTATTTGTTTCTGGGCCAGCTTCTTCATCCTCGAAACAGATTCTCAGTCTATTCAGCATCCTATAGAAACTCCAAGAGTCAAGTGACCTGAAAAGAATAGCAGAACTGTTTGTTACTCCTTCCTCTAGTTCCTGTTTTGGATTGTTGAGTGTTAGCTGTACAGAAATATTTTAAAAACATAGAACTTTGATAACATAAAAATGTATTACAAATATCAATACATATAAATAATGTATTAAGTTTCAAAAGCCTTAATTGATAATATAAAAATGTTAATAATCTTTAAAAGCCTTGAATGCTACACAGTTTTGTTCCCTCTATGAGCTGTATTGCTTTTTGGAATAAGATGTTGTCATCTCTTGAGTTTAAAAATTAACCAAGCAAGATTCATCTGAATTAGTTGTGATCTCTGTACTCTTGTTGTTTGTTTAGGAGTGGCCTATCAGTGGTGGAGCGTGGAACCTTGGAGCTCAGACATATCCTGAAATCATTATTACAGGGTGAGAATGAAACTGAGGATTGGTACTTTTAAAAAAGTTAGTGTCTACAGCTTTTCATTGTGGATTAGCTATAGATAAGAGTTGACTCTTCACAGAGTAAGTATATCCTGGCCTCTTCATTTGAGGTACGTTGTTCTTTTCTTTGTGTAGAGTCACCACAGAAATTCCCATTTGCTGTAGAAAATAGAGCTTTGTACTTGGGGATGAACTATCATTAAGAATTACCATTTGAGGCCCCAGTTTTAGACAGCAAGTCTATGTACTTGTGAAGGTGGGGTCTTTGAAAAGGAGAATCCATTGCAAGAGAATGTTTTGGCCTTGAAGGGCATAGAGAATAGCATTAAAAAGGGAAGCAGCTCTTCTTCTATAGCTGTTGTCCTTTAGCCTTCTGGGGACTTTGTATCTGGGGACACTTTGGGAATTCATTTTAATACCCCAGCATTAGTGAGGGTGTGGTGCACTGGGATGAATTTCACCTTGTAAGTGGAGAGACAGCCCCATAGCAAAAAAAGCGTAGAAAGGCTCAAATTGCAGTAGAAGCCCCGTGAGAAATGCCTGATGGATTTTCGAGGGACCATGGTGTAAAACAGAAGCTATTCAGCTATGATGCACTCTGTGTTTCCCCCTGGTCTCAGCCATGCTGATGATAGCAATATATTTGATAAATTGTTATTATCAATGATACTTAACACCCGTTTTTAAAAATAAGATTATGATGTGTGCAATAGTACCAATAAGGTGATGAAGGGATTATTCTCATTTAAACAGAAATGTCTCCTTTCTCCAGCTTTACTTCAAAGGTGATTTTACACAGCTGTAAGGTATTAAGCAAAACAAGGTACCCTCTGTCCTTTCAAAGTTCATTATACATTTTTAGAGTGCATAGGCTTGATGCTGGCCCACTGCAACATCAGAAGTGCTGTAACTTAAGCTTGTCATTAGTATGAGAATTAATTTCTTGCTGTTGCGATCTTAAAATTCATTGGGGGATTAGTTCTCTGTAGGAAATGCATGAAAAAGTTTTGTTAACCTAATGAAACTAATAACAAAATACCATCTTATAGTTAGTATATATCATTATATATTGTCAGTAAGGTATAGAGTTACTACATGAGCAAAATACAATTTTTCTGCTTATATTTACCACTCACTGAAAGTAGATGTTTTAGAATTGCATCTTGTTTTAACACATTTAATTTTTATATTTTTTTTAAGCCATGCAGATGGATCAGTAAAGTTTTGGGATGCTTCTGCCAGTAAGTTTCTAAAGTTCACTTTTATATAATGCTGACAGATCACACACACACACATATATATAACATGGTATTTAACAGTATGGGTAGTAGTATCTGGGATGATATAATTAGGAATAATGAGGTGAAATTAAGCAAGTTTTATTAAACTAGGGAAAAAAATCACTGCTAATGAGATGTATTGAACAGAAAAGAGTGAAAGTCTTTAAGAGGAGTGAAAACTCCAGATCCAACATATCAAAACCTATGAAGGATGAAGTGTTGGTAAAAAATCCCTAGGGCATAATCTTCTTGTGTGTATAAAAGAGTGGGCTCAACTAGATCTAATATTCAGTTCCAGTTGTCATGCCTCTTCTATTCTGAGTACAAAATAGTCTTTTTTACAGCTAGGTAGTAGTAAAATATTAAAATACAATAATACATCTCAATACATGTCTAATGGCGAGGGTGGAGATGATGTAAATTCTTTCTTGTCCAGTCCCACATTCCAGGAAGTAAATGGCAAGCATTTCCATTCATTTTAGCAGGAAAAAGCTTCAGAAAATACTTGTTCCATACATTCTAGCTGTAACTACACATATCAAAACCCAACATTTTCCCCTACAGAAAATATATATGATACTTACTAGTAAAATATATTTACTACAAATATACATACATTTTGGTTGAAAGCTAAAATAATGTGACTGTGCTTCACAAAAGTTGCAGTAGAGTTGCCTTGTGTTCTATGTCTTCAGTGGTACAGAGATGTCTGGGTAGATCTCTCTTTCATGTGATATCAGTCTCTTAAAGAAAAGAGAGTGTGAAAGAAACTTCTGTATGAAATGTTAGGCATAGAGAGATTTAATTTGACCCTAGTAACCAGGCTGTAATAGTCACCAAGACCACAGTATGCAGTACTTAAACTATATGCTAGTTCCATGTTGTGCCACAGAATTGTAATGCTACCATTTCCAGCCAAATATGGGGAATGTTTACAAGATTTTAATGTCAGCTAACACGATGACTTTATCAGGTAGTTCTCTTTTTGCCTAATACCAAATATTTTCTTTCACGTATCAGGATGGACAAGGAGAAAATGAGGATTTCCAAAGCCTCATTTCACAAAGGAATTCTAGATAGTCATGTCAACTGAACATAACTATGAGTTGTTTTTTTATTATATAATTTGTCTATTTGGAAATGGAGGAAAAACAGATACATACTGCTTAGCGTTTACATCTTCCAGTATTTTCAAGTTATGGTGAACACCAAAAAGAAAAAAATTCAAATTACATCAATAGGAGTTTATCTGCAAAGACAGAAGCTTGAGAGAGCTTTAATATGAACAAAAATAGGATAATGACTTTTATTTAGAGAAGTAGTGTGAGGCATTAGACCTTGTCTTGTACATTATTTCATTACATACTTATGCTCTTGACAAGAATGTGCAAATAAGGCTTTAAAGTTAGGGTGAAACAATACAGACTCTTGTAAGATCTCAAAGCATTTAGCGTATACACTGCACAGGAACCAGTGTGCTAGTCATTTCTTCTCTAATTCTGGCAGGAATGGGGAAAAAAAAACTTCTCATAGGGAATGTAAACATAACCCACTCATCAATATGTACATGCTGCAATAGGAATTTTTCCTGAAGGTAAAAGCTTAGATGATTGTGAATATTCACAATCCCTTCAATAGTAATGGTACTTTCAGTGCATCTCTAATGTCCTGGTCTTAGTCCTGCTTTTCAGGGCACGTACTGCATTACTGATACCATACTTGGTACTTTTTACTTACAAGGTTTTAATTATCACACAGTTTTATTATTTACAAGGTCTTAACATTTTTAATAGCATTCAAATTCCATTTGAGATTTCATAGCAAACATAATATCCTCCTGGTATTTGAAGGCACAAAATACTTTGCTTTTGGACATATTTTAATTGTGTAATTTTGTATCTGAACGCACAGATTTGTGGGAGACAGGGAATTGCTAAGCCACTGAAGCAGTTTTTGAAATGTATATTTGCTCAAAAGCTATTGCAGAGGGTACCTAGTAATTCACAGAAGCATAGAGAGTCTCACCTTGAACTTGTGCCCTATGATTCTGTAATTCTTCCAGTCCTGGTATGCATGGACCCATGATGTATGATTTGAAGTGCCTCTCTGGGTTTGCCACTGGGACTAAAGGCATCCTGAGGCCTCTTCCACCACCACAGAACATGGGAAGAATTATGTATTCATTACAGAAGTACTTGCTGTAATTTGTGAAAATTTGGTAGTGTTTTATATGCTGAAACTTTTAAAAATATATAAAAAAAAAATATATGCTAAAACTTCTGGAATATATCTGCACTGCAAAATGAAAATGCAATTTTGCTATGCTCATCATCCAGTTACATAACTAAAACACCATTCTTTCATCTTTTGTTGCGCTTGTTACACAAGCTAGCTAGGCTGATCTACCACAATTACACTAACACATGTAACACCTTTGTCTTTATGTATATACACACCTTTATAGGTGCTGGGCCTGACTGACTTTTTCTGACCTTATGCAGTTATTAATTAATACCACTGATAAATTAATTTAAAAGTAGTAAAAAAACAGGGAGGAATGTCAATAAAACAAAATAGGGTTAATTATAATCCCTCCTTTACCTCCAGAATTCGCTGCAGTGGAGTTCTAGTCTTGACAAAGGCCTCTGGATATAAGTTTTTATATACAGGTATAAATACAGATATACTTATTTGTCAAGAAGTAAAAACATTTTAGAACTTCTGTTCATTAAGAAAGTCTTGTGTTGCTCAGGCCGCCAGAATACTTTCCTAATGTTTTCTCTTGAAGAGCTGTACAGTCTTTACATTCTAGCAAGATAATAACCTCAGACAAATGAAATCTTAGTTTCACATCTCATTAAGAAAATAGCAGCATTATCAGAGCCTCTCTATAAAATTGAGTATAAGCCTAATTATGGACATAATGGTTAACGTACACCTTTGACATCCTCTCTAAGAAAGTACTGAGAAATATTTCACAGACAAATACCGGTTTTGGAAGTATTAAATATATATCCTTACAGTACTGTGTACCAGAATATTGTTATTGTATAATACCCATCTTCTTCTCCTCTTAGGCCTTCATAAGATTCCTTGTTATGCTACAACTGAAAAGAAAGTGGGAACTGAGGAATTTTATAACTCATTTGCTTCATGTTAGTCAGTATTTTTTATACATTTTAATATATTCCAGTTACTCTACAGATGTTGTACAAATTAAAAACATCAAAGGTCTTTGAAAAACAGAAACTAGGAGAAGGAAAAGCTACAGCTGAGATTGTGGAAGAAGATCCTTTTGCTGTTCAGATGATGTACTGGTGTCCTGAAAGCCGAATTTTCTGTGTGGCAGGAGTTTCTGCATATGTGGTTGTTTACAGGTTCAGCAAACATGAAGTAAATACTGAAATTGCGGTAAGTCCTTCAGAATTTTACTCTCTTATAAAAGAACATAATTTCTAAATCAAATTGCCTTGCTGTGTCTGTGCTTATATACTTGAATAAAATTAATATCAAGCTGTATAAATATAGGTTTAGGGACATTCCATTTTAAACCTTTTGAGAGAAATCTTGATCCTACTTAAGTTAGTGACAAAAATCTAACTGAGGTTGTAGGAGCCAACTTTCCACTTTTTTTGCTTTAATAGTAACGTACAATATAGATTTCAGACATAGTTTGCTTTTAAGACTTTATGATACAGTAAATCTCTGTTGTACTTACCTGCTCTAGAAATACTCGTGGCTGTATGTTTTTATCAGGTAATGTACATTGTGTACATACATAATAATGCTCTTTTTAACTCAAGTATTTAATCTCTTTAGTTTACGTTCATAGTGTTTGCACCACAAGGGGACTGAAAATTATCACTGGCTTTAAGAACATAGAAAGACTTGGGTTTTTTCTGGCTTATGCTGACTTTGTTTCCCTAAAAATGGACACGATATGAAATGCCAGATTATTTATGGCTAAGCACTTGATAGTTTCCTAAGCTTTCTGTTGCTTTATCCTGTTCAAATACTCCTTTTAATGTCTTCATGTCTTAAGCAGTCACCTTATTTCAGGTATACAGTTCATGTTCTTTTAACTGCACTGCAGTCACCTTGTACGTACCATTTTTGTACAGCAAGTCTGACTTTAGTTTAAACTTTGCGTTTTTGCACTGGAGCCACAACTACTACTAACCATGTGGCTGAATGGCATTTATAATGTAAAACATTCTTTCTTAAGTCTAAGAAGTTTAACAGGAGACTACACTTAAGGCAAAGCCAAACTAAACATGACTACCTCTCCTTGAGGCTTACCATCCTCCGGTGCTCGAGAACGGTTTGCAACTCCAGACACACTCTTGCCATAAAGTATTTCTTTGCAACTGCCAGCTCGCAACAAACCCCAAGGGCTGACCCAAAATTTCCCTTTCATTTTCCACTTTTGCCAATTACAGTTCTTTTCCTTTTCATGCTATTTTAATGTACTTTAGAAAGTCTATAGTTCTAGCCTGGCAAAAATGTTTGTCATCTTTGGCCTGTAGCCATGTGCCATCTGGTAAGGAAATTCATAACCTATAGCTGTTCTGTTGTTTTCCTCTCATTTTTTTCCCCCAGAGGCAATTATTAAGCTAGCTGAACGTATCCTTTCAGGAAAGTTTTAAAACTAATGAACAGTAATTTCATGTTACTGACCAGGTCATGTATAATGCTGTTAAAATTAACTACATTTCAGTATTCTTACATTGTTCCATAGCAAATGCACCTGATCTTTTATTACCTATCATTTAATTTCTTTATTTTCCTGTCTTTTACTTTTGTGGCTGAATTGCATCAGAACTGGTATTTTCTAAAGTGTTACAATATGTGCTATTTAACAGTTTCTCAGATTTCATCTGTAATTAAGAAGCATTTATATGAGGAATTGTTCTCTGAAGAGTTGCTTTAATATTATCTAATCTTGGTGGCATAGTCACTGAGTTCCCCTGGGTTTTGTGCATCTCTGAGATGGGCCTCATCTCTTTGTTTCCACATTTTTGCTGCAAGCATTCAAGTCTTCACTCTTAAGTTGTGGGAGTTTTTTTAATAAAAAGTATGGCAGTCTTTGTTGGAATATGTACCTGACTTTAGGCTGTCTGGCTTTGTCTATATTGAGACTAAGCTGGTCAGTCTCAGGATTTCTTTGCTACCTGAGGTGAGCCCAAGTTCTAGCACTTAGTGTCCTCCCTTCTGTAGCAGCCAGCCTGAACTCACCTTGATTTCAATCTACAAATCCCAGCATTATAAGGACGCCATGTTGGTTTGACTGCCTGACATCAGTCTTGTAATGTTATTGCTGTGGTAAATAGGAAGCATGGAGGCTACTCAAAGGTTTCTCCATGTAGCGGGGAAGTCTGCTGCTGAGTATGCCTTAGAGGCATAGGCTGTGCCTGGGATTTCCTCAACAGAAGTATTATTTGCACCATTCCGTATCAGATTCTGGAGGCAAGTAGTATGCATGAGACAAATTCTGCTTCATGTCCAACCTTGGAGTCATTGCCATGCAGTTACGTAAAAAGAATTTGCTGCTGTTGTTGTTTGCTCATCTGAATCTACTCCATCCTGTCTCAAAAGGATATCTAGGTATTTATTAAACATGATCACTTTCTCACTGATCAGTCGTTCCTCAGTGAAGCTCCTCTTCAAAGCTCTTGATAGGAACCATAAGAAAAAAATTTCCAACAGTTTGAATGTTGAAAGGATAATCAATGAACCTAGTGATGGGATCCTCCAAAAAGATCTTTACCGTGTGTCAAAATAAATTGGTACAACAGGTCTGTACCCCTTGCAAGGTCCAGTCAAAGCAGGGACCAAAACGTAAAAAAAATTCACAGTCATGTTACTAGCCTAAATTTTTCCTTCTCTCTGTAAATGGACGATAGCTAGAATGTAACAAAATTAATTTTAGTAGAAAAGGGAAGACACAAAGAAAAACATCCAAAGAAGAATGATGCACTTCTAACATGGCAAGCCCAAGAACATACTCTTCAACAGTTACTCCAGTCCTGCATGAAGATTAAACAGCGTTATAAATTGTTTTGGTCAGCAGCAATTACTTCCAGGATTTTCCTGAACTCAGTATTTCACTCATTAGACTTTGAAGGCAAATGTTCTCCATAGATTTCTTTAGCTGGTTCAGGCAAAAAAATATCCATGGATTTTGCAAAGAGAAAACAAAAGGGAAATTTTGAGAAAGGACCCTTTCCCTTCTGGTGGAGTAGAGTCACTTCTTTCTGAAATCTTGTGTTTTAACACAATGGTTGAGAAATAGGAGAGCCTTCAGTACTGAGCTTTATCTCCCAATTCTCATAAAACTTAGGTATTTTTTTAATCTCCATTCTGGTACAGATGATGTCTCAGTGAGAGATCACTAACCAAGATGGAGTTTGCAGTGTCTACATCTGCAATTGCTTCTGATCACTTCAAGATACCAGCACTGAAATCACTATTCAGTTGGTAATCCCAAGACCTTATGTCTTTGAGGGCAGTACCTTGGTTTTTATTCTTTTCAAAATGGGGATCTCCTTGGACAATTCATGAGGTAGAAAGAATTGCCCAATATTTACTGTGATTCTTTGAGATGATTACTTATATAGATTTGAGCTCCCTGTCCAGTTTCCACTGTGTTTTGGAGTCCTTCAGTTAAGGTTTCCTGAATTAGTGGAAAGAACTGAAGGGTGGTTGGGCCTGGTTGGTCTCCCTCTCCCTATCTAGAGAGCCCAGAAGGAAAGCAAAAGGTAACTGGTTTGAACTTTACTTTCTAGAATCCGCCAAACTCATGTTCAGTCTAAGGAATATGAAACTCTCTGTGCTGCTCTCTCTGATGTCCTGACTCCCACCTATGGACAAATGAAGCTCGTTCATCAGTACTACCCACGCTGTCAGGCTTCTGCATGCTGGCTAAAACCTATCTTGCAGAGACTGTGTTGTACTAGCAATAAGGAGGCAGAGTTGATGATCATTCTTTTAATGAGTTTGCTTAGGAAAAAATAACAGACAATAGGCAGAAAATTTTCATGACATTTATCCTGAATGATGCCTTCTTATGCTGAAATATTATTTATTTGGGGGTGAGTGTTTAACTTCTCTTTTCGTAATAAATTCTGGAAAGTTGTATTCCTGCCTTTCACTTACAATAAAAGGCTTGAATCAAAGTCAGCAGTCAAAGAATATACCTACGTATTTCTTCATCAGCATAGGGTAGATGACTAGTTCCTATCTGATGTTGCTGTTAGGCTGTATAAATAACAAATGACAGTATTCTTTGCCTGCAAATCAAAATGATAAATGTGGGGGTTTATTTTTTAAAAAAGGCTTACTGTTATTTATTTTAAAGTTACAGAACTTTCAGCAGCTTTCTTTTTTAAATAATAACTTAGCTTTTTATTTGTTTAAGTCATTAGAGGTACGACTTCAGTATGAAGTAGAAGATATCATTACTCCTGAACCAGAAATAATTCCTCCATTTCCAGATGCCTCCTCCCAGCTTCCTTCTTTAAAGAGCCTTTCAGGCAGTACCAGCACTGTAGCATGTGAAGGAACAATGAAGGATAGTATCCCATGTCTTAGGTAAGTCTATGCCATTGTTCAAAGATTTGTCTTTCTAAAAAGTATTCCTATCTGTTGTATTAACAATCTGTCAACTATCAAGAAAAAGATAATTGTATGTATGCAACACAAAATAAGAAGAAACCAGAATACGGAACAAACAAAAGAATTAAGGCAAAATAATTAACAAGGGATTTTAAAAGGCTAGAAGCAATTATGGAGAAGATAAACTGTTACAGTAAAGGTTTGACTGTAATTTTCCAGTATCATCTAGGAGTAAATCTTCTCATACCCACAATTTGGAATGGAATACAAGCACTACAGAATAAATCAAGGAATTTTGGAGGAACTTTTTTTTTTTTTTGAGTTCACAAAGAGACTTCCATAAAGCAGACATGTGCAAAGCTTTCCCTCCGTGATTAATTAGTATAAAACTAACATCTTTCTTTGTGAAAGAAGTATATGCATTTTATGGTGTGTAAGGGATGGAAATTGTGTTCATACTCATGAAACAATCTTTAAAATATAGAATTATGAAACAGTTGCACTGTGTGGAAGTGTATGTATCTTTAATCTTTAGAAAGAAGCACATTGCTGTCTGCTGCAGTACACATTGCCACTGTTTGGAGTAGATGAATATGTTTTAACTAGTAAGGCAGATAAATTATGGGTTTGAATAGTTTCAAAACAAAATTCCGTACAAAACTCCATAAACTGTCATTTTCCAGCAATTATAGTGCACTGCTGATAACAACTGCTCTCATTTTAGTGAATTCATTATTATTTCAGTCTAATTATTATTAAATATTTTAAATGCCTCAATTATTTCAAAAGCAGTTAAATGAACATTGCCTGACTTTGCAGATACTTTGGGCTATTGAGCTCCTGAAAATAGCATTAGCATTTAAAAGCAATATCATAACATTGTTCTTGTAAAATTAACAGTATTTTTTGGCATACTGTTCATTTGTCTACCTCCTTCAGTCAGGCAGTTGAACCTCAGACCTCAGTTTAATCATTAATGTAAACCATGAAAATCAATAGAAGAGACAGAGAGAAGTTATTAAAAAAATCCCAATGTGAAATCTATTTATGAAATTGAAATCAGTAAGAATGCAATTGATTATTTTCGTGGCTAGGATCTTCCCTTACAGGATTATTATTTGATTTGGTCTAGGGAGGAGAGGAATTGCTGATCTTGGAGGCAGAAAAGTTGCAATGAACCAGTAGAGGTTCTGCTAGTTAGTTGTTAGAAGATTGCTTAACTCCATATAATCTCACATTAAGCTGGACAACTGATTTTTGTCCTATTTTACACAAAGTAAATGTAAACTTATTTTGACAGAGAAATGGTTTTTCAAATTCAAAGTAATTATACCACTAGAACTGCTGGCACACTCCCTCTTAAATTTATATAAAAGTATACTGTGTACACTCTCATCCTTTTCAGTAAGGAAAGGCATATAAATATCCATAATTCTCTGCCAAAGCCTAACCAGGTCCACATTCCTTGTCTGTCAAAAAACTTCTGTTCTAAGCAGAATTATGATGATAAAATGAAAGTAGTGCTGGAAACACAGAAAACAGTAGAGACCTGGGTGATGCTGTTGACTTTATATGCAAGTCATTCAGGTGGGCAGCAGTACAGTATCTAAGATACAGTGATAATAACGTAAAGCTGCAGCCACCTACACACAGAGTGTGAGAGCACAACTTTCAACTTTCATTGTCATATTGATAATCCACATAAAATTTTATATACAAACTAGCTTTAAATCTTGGCTGCATTGTGTTTATTTTCATATCTGCTTCTCAACCTCTTTAGGCCAAATGGGTGGCACTCCACTCCACTCTACATAACTTTTGCCAGTGAGCAGTCAGAATGACTGAATGTGTTTGTGTCTACGAATAGGTACTAGAAAGAAAGAGATTGAAGGGGCTGAAGTAATAAAAACATGTCATTTTTCTGGAATCAAAGTAAATGTTACCAAGACAGGCAAGCAGCAGTGTGGAATAAATATTGTTCTTGCTTATTTCAGAAGATTTTATACTGAAATGTGCAGCTATAATAACATAAGAAACTCATGTATTTGTGATTGTGCAGATAAATATTTTTTATGTAAATACTGTCATCAAAAAGCTGTACCCAGAATGTAAGTCTTTGTACTTTTATTATCATCCCAAAATTAGGTCAATGAAGGGTTTTGACAGTAGCTCCAAGTAGCTCCAAAATGATAAAGATCTGTGATTATCTCATAAAGAAAAGTAAAACCCAAAACTTTGCAACAACCAAATTCAGTGTAGCGTAACAAGAACATGTCAAGGAAACCACTGAAATGTCTACATTCCTTCTGTGCATACTCCTGCAGTCTGTTTAGGCTTATAGTATAAACACTTTTAAAAAAGTAATCCAAAACAAGGGGAGGAAGAACTAAAGATCAACATTACTGTTCAAACAAGATGTTTAGTGAAACCAGGGAAACAGCTCAAACATCCTTAAAGAGGAAGGTGTCACAGGAACGTGGGAATGACAAACTGAATCATGAAATCTGAAACTATTTTATTCCAGTCTTACGGTTTTTCACCAACTACAACTTATTCTCTGCTTAGAGAAAATCCCTGTGAAAAAACATCCATCTTATCAAAGAAGATCCTCAAATTTGCAGTTTAAAATAGAGAAAAGTGTTTGCTTTTCTTGCTCAGGTAATAAAAATTTGAAAGAAAACTTAGAAGGCACTTCAAGTTCTCTAATTTTTTTCAGCATGTCGTTAAAAACACATTGGAAAAGGAATATTGTAATAAAAACACGTTTTAGAAGATCAGAATTAATTCTGCAGCCATTTTCAGTCTCATGGTAATTTGTTTAGAAGAAGAAAAGGATAAACACATTGCCTCAACAGATATTTGTTGGAACTCACCATAGCAGCATGCTTGACTCTTGTGTTCCCCCACGTCATCAGTTATCCATTAGAAAATATGGATGGAAAGTATGTCTGCTCAGCTGAAAGAGCATTAGACTTAAGTCTTGCTTCCTGGAACTCATTCACCTGTTTTATATTTTTTGTAACATTTTTAAGGGCAGGAGCTGAAAACTGAAAATGGGGTGCAAGATGAAAACACCACCACTAGTATTCTTCTTAAAGGCTTACCCACAGACATAAGAAGTGGAAGGGCTCCATCACAAGGATACTCTGGAGGACTATTTGTATAAAATATTCAGCTTCTGCTTGCTGTGAATTTTGTTTGAAAAAAATAGATCTTCATTGTATCCAACTCTTGTTTATAGTTTCAGTTTTCCCTGGTCTCAAAAGACCCCTCTCCCTTAGCAGCTTGAGTTCACAGATGTTCACCCCTTTGTTTTCACCACGAATACTCTTGGGTAATCCAGAGCTTCATTAAGTTTATGGATAGTGTCACTTCAGAAATGCTCATGGATATGTATCTTATGAACAAAGGAAAGGGCAAAGCTTTAGTGCCAGCAGAACAGGTAAAAAAGTACAGAACTTTGAGCAGAGGTTTGCTGTTAACAGAGAAAAAGACAAAGCTATTGCCAACTGTGGTGGGTTGACCTTGGCCGGATGCCAGGTACCCACCCAGCCACTCTGTCACTTCCTCTCCTCAACAGGACCAGGAGAAGAAAATAAGATGGAAAAGCTCATGGGTTGAGATAAAGATAGGGTGATCACTTACCAATTACTGTCATAGGCAAAACAGACTCAACTTGGGGAAAAGTAATTTAATTTATTGCCAATTAAAATAGAGTTGGATGGTGAGAAACAAACAAAAATTAAAATACCTGTTCCCTATCCCCCCCTTTTTCCCAACTTCACTCCATTTCCAACTCTTTGACCTCCTCCACCCTGAGCAACACAGGGGGGATTAGAAATGGTGGTTGTGGTCAGCCCATAACAGCTCCTCTCTACCGCTCCTTGCTCCTCACACTTTTCCCTGCTCTGGTGTGGTGTCCCTCCCATGGGGTACAGTCCTTCAGGATAAACCTGCTCCAATGTGGGCTCTCTGCAAGCCACAGTTCCTTCAGGAAATACCTACTTGCTCCACAATAGGGTCCTCCAAGGGCTGCAGTGTGGATATCTGTGCCACGGTGGTAGTCTCCACAGGCTGCAGGGGAATCTCTGTTCCTGCACCTGGTACTTGCAGGACTTTCACATTTTTTTTCCTCACTTCTTGCTCCGAGGCAGTATTTTCTGCCCTTTCTTAAATTTGTTTTCCCGGAGGTGCCACCAGCTTGGCTGAGGGGCTCAGCTGTGCCCTGCCATGGGTCTGTGGCAGAGCCAGCTGGAACCAGCTAGAATGAGGCTGTGTCCAGCATGGGGCAGCCCCTGGCCTCTCCTCCCAGAGGCCACCCCTGCAGTCCCCCGGCCCCCACTACCAAAACCTTGCCACACAATCTATGTGCTTCTGCAGTCAGAGAGGGGAAAGGCAGGAACAGGTCAAGGTCATGAAGTGGAGAGGAGACATTTATGTCTTGGAGATCCACATGAAGGTCTCATTCCTTATCCTGAAATGCTGCATATATTCTGCTGTGATATCCAGATGTGCAGTACCTAGATATGTGATCCCACATCCTCAGGTATAATAGGTATACTCTGATATGGCTATGGAGTTTGAGGAGGCTGCAGGACCTGAGAATGTTGCAGATGATTGTGAAAGGCATCACACATCTAACAATAAATTGTTTAGCTCTTTCACCAGCTGCACCAGCTTCACTTGCCGCAGCTCCTGTTACTGCTGCTTCCTCTCTCCAGGCTTAATACAACCATGTATTAGTTCCAACAAGGTGTCTTGTGCAACTGTGCTACACCATGTGCTTACTCTGGCTTGGTCAACCTGCACTTCAGAAAGTCTTATCTCACTACTGCCAGCATTGCTTTTTGGCTCCCATAATTTTTTGGCATGCTAGAGTTGTAGTATGTTGCTGTATCTCTATCTGCAGTCTGTCACCAACCACGGGTCCTTATGCAAGAAGATGAAAGTGGTTACTTTCTTGTCTCTAACCAGCCAGATAAAAGTGCTGTTCATTTCCACTATTTACAAGTTGTCACAATGAGAGTTGGGTCAAGACTGTAGCTGTTGAGTGCCTTCCTTCTGCTCTGGTGACTGCAGCAACCCCAAGTGGGGAAGGGAGGAGTGGTAGTCCAGACCAGTGGCCTGGAGGTCTGTTCTCACAGCTGGTCCTGGACAATCAGGACAGAGGCAGAGGAGGATGGGGAAAAAGCATCCTGCTTGCTGAACTGTGCTGTCACGTCTTTCCTATGACAAGATCCAAGCCAAGTGGCTGATTACTGCTCCAGATAAATGGATATGTAAGGTCTGAACAGTACAACAGGCAGAAGAAATAGAATAGTGTGCCAAGCTGCTGTTAAAGAAATGCATTTAGAAAGATAGACGAGGAGTGCATTTCTCATTAAATAGTAAATAAGGGAAAGGTTTGGCAAGGTTAGCGAACCCTCTACAATAAAAATAGAAACAGTACAGCATAAACTGTTTTACTGAAATGGTTGAACAATTCGAGAGAGGGTGTGAATGTGTTTTGAAAGGGCAGTTACCAAAGATGATGTATCAGGTGCGGGTGCCCAGGCACTGTCAGGGGTGGCTGCAGGGTGGCCCAAGTGTGGAGTCGCCCGTGCTGCCCCGTGCTGGACACAGTCGGCTCCAGGCAGCTCCACCCGACCCACTGCAGCGCCTGGCTGAACCCCTCAGCCAGGAGGGTGGCACCTGTGGGAAAACGAATTTAAGAAAGGGCAAAAAATGCTGCACAGCAGGTGCGAGAGAAAGCAGCAAGAAAAAAGTATGAGAAACAGTCCTGCAGGGAGGAAGTGCTCCAGGTGCTAGATAAGAAATTCCTCTGCAGCCTGTGGAGGAGACCATGGTGATGCAGGTTCTCCCCCTGCAGCCCATGGAGAGACCACGTCCGAGAAGGCTCCTGGCAGGAGCTGCAACCCATGGAGAGGAGCCCACTCAGGAGCAGTTTTTCTGGCAGCAACTGTAGCATGTGGGGGACCCACACTGGAGCACTCTATTCCTGAAGGACCGTACCCCTTGGGAGGGACCCCACACTGGAGCAGGGGAAAAGCGTGAGGAAGGAGTGGCAGGAATGGAGTATTACGAACGGACCACAACCACTGTTCCCCCTCCGCACTGTGCTGCTTGGGGTGGGGGGGGAGGTAGAGGAGTAAGGATTGAAATTGAGCCTGGAAAGAAGGGAGGGGTGAGGGGATGGGATTTTTAGTTTTGTCTTTTCAAATANGCTCTCTGCAAGCCACAGTTCCTTCAGGAAATACCTACTTGCTCCACAATAGGGTCCTCCAAGGGCTGCAGTGTGGATATCTGTGCCACGGTGGTAGTCTCCACAGGCTGCAGGGGAATCTCTGTTCCTGCACCTGGTACTTGCAGGACTTTCACATTTTTTTTCCTCACTTCTTGCTCCGAGGCAGTATTTTCTGCCCTTTCTTAAATTTGTTTTCCCGGAGGTGCCACCAGCTTGGCTGAGGGGCTCAGCTGTGCCCTGCCATGGGTCTGTGGCAGAGCCAGCTGGAACCAGCTAGAATGAGGCTGTGTCCAGCATGGGGCAGCCCCTGGCCTCTCCTCCCAGAGGCCACCCCTGCAGTCCCCCGGCCCCCACTACCAAAACCTTGCCACACAATCTATGTGCTTCTGCAGTCAGAGAGGGGAAAGGCAGGAACAGGTCAAGGTCATGAAGTGGAGAGGAGACATTTATGTCTTGGAGATCCACATGAAGGTCTCATTCCTTATCCTGAAATGCTGCATATATTCTGCTGTGATATCCAGATGTGCAGTACCTAGATATGTGATCCCACATCCTCAGGTATAATAGGTATACTCTGATATGGCTATGGAGTTTGAGGAGGCTGCAGGACCTGAGAATGTTGCAGATGATTGTGAAAGGCATCACACATCTAACAATAAATTGTTTAGCTCTTTCACCAGCTGCACCAGCTTCACTTGCCGCAGCTCCTGTTACTGCTGCTTCCTCTCTCCAGGCTTAATACAACCATGTATTAGTTCCAACAAGGTGTCTTGTGCAACTGTGCTACACCATGTGCTTACTCTGGCTTGGTCAACCTGCACTTCAGAAAGTCTTATCTCACTACTGCCAGCATTGCTTTTTGGCTCCCATAATTTTTTGGCATGCTAGAGTTGTAGTATGTTGCTGTATCTCTATCTGCAGTCTGTCACCAACCACGGGTCCTTATGCAAGAAGATGAAAGTGGTTACTTTCTTGTCTCTAACCAGCCAGATAAAAGTGCTGTTCATTTCCACTATTTACAAGTTGTCACAATGAGAGTTGGGTCAAGACTGTAGCTGTTGAGTGCCTTCCTTCTGCTCTGGTGACTGCAGCAACCCCAAGTGGGGAAGGGAGGAGTGGTAGTCCAGACCAGTGGCCTGGAGGTCTGTTCTCACAGCTGGTCCTGGACAATCAGGACAGAGGCAGAGGAGGATGGGGAAAAAGCATCCTGCTTGCTGAACTGTGCTGTCACGTCTTTCCTATGACAAGATCCAAGCCAAGTGGCTGATTACTGCTCCAGATAAATGGATATGTAAGGTCTGAACAGTACAACAGGCAGAAGAAATAGAATAGTGTGCCAAGCTGCTGTTAAAGAAATGCATTTAGAAAGATAGACGAGGAGTGCATTTCTCATTAAATAGTAAATAAGGGAAAGGTTTGGCAAGGTTAGCGAACCCTCTACAATAAAAATAGAAACAGTACAGCATAAACTGTTTTACTGAAATGGTTGAACAATTCGAGAGAGGGTGTGAATGTGTTTTGAAAGGGCAGTTACCAAAGATGATGTATCAGGTGCGGGTGCCCAGGCACTGTCAGGGGTGGCTGCAGGGTGGCCCAAGTGTGGAGTCGCCCGTGCTGCCCCGTGCTGGACACAGTCGGCTCCAGGCAGCTCCACCCGACCCACTGCAGCGCCTGGCTGAACCCCTCAGCCAGGAGGGTGGCACCTGTGGGAAAACGAATTTAAGAAAGGGCAAAAAATGCTGCACAGCAGGTGCGAGAGAAAGCAGCAAGAAAAAAGTATGAGAAACAGTCCTGCAGGGAGGAAGTGCTCCAGGTGCTAGATAAGAAATTCCTCTGCAGCCTGTGGAGGAGACCATGGTGATGCAGGTTCTCCCCCTGCAGCCCATGGAGAGACCACGTCCGAGAAGGCTCCTGGCAGGAGCTGCAACCCATGGAGAGGAGCCCACTCAGGAGCAGTTTTTCTGGCAGCAACTGTAGCATGTGGGGGACCCACACTGGAGCACTCTATTCCTGAAGGACCGTACCCCTTGGGAGGGACCCCACACTGGAGCAGGGGAAAAGCGTGAGGAAGGAGTGGCAGGAATGGAGTATTACGAACGGACCACAACCACTGTTCCCCCTCCGCACTGTGCTGCTTGGGGTGGGGGGGGAGGTAGAGGAGTAAGGATTGAAATTGAGCCTGGAAAGAAGGGAGGGGTGAGGAGATGGTATTTTTAGTTTTGTCTTTTCAAATAATTTTTCACTCTCCTACTCTATTTTTAATTGGTAATAAATTAAATTAATTTTCCCCAAGTTGAGTCTGTTTTGCCTCTGACGGTAATTGGTAAGCGATCTCCCTGTCCTATCTCAACCTATGAGCTTTTTCATCTTATTTTCTTCCCTTGTCCCGTTGAAGAGGGTGAGTGAGTGAGCAGCTGGGTAGGCACCTGGCAGCCAACTGAGGTTAAGCCACCATGGATATTAAGGTCTTATTAAGAAAATAATCCTTTTGGTGTAAGAACTTTTCCAAAAAGTGTCTTCAACTGCTTCTACTGCTAACACTGGGCTGGAGATTTTATCTCTTTGTGTCATAAGGTGTATCCATGTCCAGTCTTTTCTCATGCTCTATATCAGACCATAAAAGTGTGAGAAGTATTGCACAGTCCTCTGTTCTTCTTAACTTCTGACAGAATTAGAGCGCTGTTTGCTTTGTACATTGTCCATTGTGCTACTGGAGTTACCTTGTTCAGAACTTTTGCCCTGATGTCATTCTATGGTTATGTTTTACTTCAGTTTTCTGCATCTGTCTTCAATTTTCCAAGATTGCCAGTAGTCCTATTTCCCACCAAGGCCTCCAGTCCTAACAGATGCAGTCAGTGTAGCTACAAAAACCTGATAACCCTGGTTATTGAATGAGAAGTCTGAATATCCTCTGTTGAAAGAAGTGCTTGCTTACTTACTTCTGAAAAGAAATTAGTTGGGGTTTTTTCCAATCTGATCCATCATCTTTTCAGGGCCAGGGCTGCTTGGAAGGCTTGCTGAGTCACGTCATAGTCACATTCAGGAGACAGTCTGCATCATCAGATTGATGAAAGATCTCTTCTCTAAGATCCAGTACAGAGGATAATACTGCTTAAGTTACTTATGGTAGAGATATATGTATAGAGAAGCCCTTACAGCAGAAAGAAATACTATGTGCCAAAAATTGCAGTTCTTCAGAATGTGTTGTCCATGTCTATATTAACTAGCTACTCTCCTTCCTCTCCTGATTCATAGTCTTTCTTTGTGTACTATTTTTCACAGGAATAGAGGATTGTATGTGATAGACTACCTTATGACTGTGCGCACAGGGGTGCAATATAAGTGGTCTCATAATTTACAGCTACAGTAAAAATGCACTGGCTAGTGGGCTTTATGTATAAATTACTACCTACAGTGTGAATGTGCTAATGAATAACATGAATACCTCAAAGTATTGCTATTATTGCATAATACCTTCTCTCAGTGTGTAAACACTCCCCCTTCATATGTACACCTTCACTACCTACTTTGCAAGTCACTGAACTTGCCATAACAGAATATGAAGAGGTGTTAATAATTGTGTCAGAGTTCATGTAGGAAGCATTCATTCATTAAGACCAGATCACATATTAGGTGATTATACTCCTAAGAAAAAAACAGGACTTATTTGCACTAGATGAACAAACATAATTGTCAAGTCCGTAAGTTTTGAACATGCAATGGTGAGGACCACTACAGAAAGGTGTATCTTCTCATCTTCTCTTGCATCTTTGCATTTTTCTGTTGTGCTTTATTTTAGAGCAAGAAAGCTCCAAAAATACAGAAATTTACTGTTTCAAAGTTTCAGAAAAAAGTATTTTAGATTTTCCATTAGAGTTGATTATTCACAATGATTTTTTAAATGTGTGTTTTATAGCATAAGAAAATATTCTGAAAAAGGAAAATCAAAGCAAAATGATTAAGCAAAAAATATTTTTTTTGACCCTCACCTGCATCTTCTCTAGAGTTTCTCTTGTAGGGGATGTTGAAGTTTTCAGATTTGTTTCTACAACAGAAGTCAAAGTCAAAACCTGGAATTCCTCCAAATATTCCTGTTCTGATTGGAACACCTAGTCTCAATGTCTGGGTATATACACAGTATTCTGCAAGTGCTAGTAGTGCTCTGGACTTTTTAAGGGATTGTGCTTCACTAGAATTTTCTCAAGAGAAGCAGTGGTTATTCATGGCCCAGTCTGTTTGCTTGGGTTTTTGTTCTTATTTTATACCTCCTCTTCTTAGTGTTAAGACTCGACCTGTGCGAATGCCTCCTGGATACCAAGCAGATCTTGTTATACAGTTGGTGTGGGTGGATGGTGAGCCTCCACAACAGATTACCAGTCTTGCTGTAAATTCTGCTTATGGACTGTAAGTAACTCAAAATTGAGCTTGCATTGATTTATTGTTTATTGCACTAAATCATGTATTTTTCAATTATAGTTTGGAGTTTTCCGCAGACACTTAAAGTCAGACTAAAAGTAACCAAAAGGTGCTATAACCCATATTATTCGGCAAAAATTATTTGAACTCACATAAAGATTGTAATACTAGATGTTAAACTGCCTTTCTTGCCAATATTTTTACTATTCCTATTTAAAAGACTGAATCTTTTCACATTATTTGTCCATCCTTTCAAATAAAATCGAATTACCTTTCAAATCTGTAATTTTTAAAGTTATTTTGAAAGGATCACAAAGGTGAAATACATTTTCTAGAAAATGGTGATGTGATTAAGTGTTCAATGTAATTTATCATGACATCATATCTTAGTTGGAAATTGTCTTCTGAGAACAGCATTTTTATGTCTGTGCTAATCTGTTTGCAAGAGAACCAGTGACCTCAAATTGAATATTGAATAAGGAACATTCAAATGTTGAATTTTGTATGGGAATGCAAGTGAGCATATCTGTGTGTATTTTTTTCCTCAGGTTCAATTTATTCGCCAGTTTTTAATGTTTTCTCTCACTGAGAGTTACCCAGACACATTAAAATGGTTTTCCCTGTAGAAGGTGTTACTCCAATAAAAACTATAGGCTGTAATGAGTGTTAGGTGTCTGACTCTTACAGTTTTTCAGTAAGTCACTTGACTCTCTTCAGAGACTTTGGAAATTTTATGCAGAGCCTTTACATTTGTGCAAAAATATTGTCACCTGGGGGCTATTTTGTCAAGTCTTTGGCCTGAATTTCCAGTTTCCTATTTATGAACTCTAGAAGTTTCTTTTTTTTTACCATACCTATGCATTTGTCACTTGTGCAAATTGTTGGGTTCTGCGTAATTTGCTCCCTTGCAGGTTTCAAGCCTCAAGGCAGCATCTTACTTCAGAAATAATCATAGAATCATAGAATTGTCTAGGTTGGAAGGGACCTTTCAGATCATCGAGTCCAACCATCAGTGTAACACTGCCAAAATTTGGTGAAGAAATTTTTCCTAATATTCATCCTAAACCTCCCCTGCTGCAACTTGAGGCTGTTTCCTCTCGTCCTTTTGCTTGTTACTTGGGAGAAGAGATCGACCCCCACCTCTCTACAATTCCTTTCAGGTAGCTGGTTTTGATTCTTGGAGGAGCAAGGAGTTGGGGTCAGCAGAACTGCCACCTTGGACTTTGGTCATTTCAGGAGCCTGATTGACAGAGTCCTGTGGGAGGCAGTCCTGAAGGGCAATGGAGTCCAGGAAGGCTGGACGTTTTGCAAGAAGGAAGTCTTAAAGGCACAGGAGCAGGCTGTTCCCATGTGCCAAAAAACAAGCCATTGGGGAAAAAGACTGGCCTGGCTGAACAGAGAGCTATGGTTGCAGCTCAAGGAGAAAAGGAGAATTTATGGCCTTTGGAAGAAAGCGCAGGCTGCTCATGAGGACTACAAAGATGTTGTGAGGCTATGTAGAGAGAAAATTAGAAGGGCCAAAGCCCAAATAGAACTTAATCTGGCTTCTGCTGGTAAGGACAATAAAAATGTTTCTATAAATACATTAGCAATAAAAGGAGGACTAAGGATAATCTCCATCCTTTATTAGATGGCCGCGGAAACATAGTGACCAAGGATGAGGAAAAGGCTGAGGTACTTGATGCCTTCTTTGCCTCAGTCTTTAACAGTAAGGCCAGTTGTTCCCGGAGTACCGAGCCCCCTGAGCTGGTAGACAGGAGCAGGGAGCAGAATGAAGCCCCCATAATCCAAGGGGAAACGGTGAGTGACCTGGTACAGCACTTAGACAAAATAATCACACTGTTCTCTCACTTGTAAACTACTCTGACAGGTTGCAGTTCTCCTAGTACTCACAGTGGTTTCCTAAACGTACCTGATTCAATCAAATGCTTCCTTTGCTAGGAGCAGTAATAGTTTACAGGACAGGCTCCTTTAAAACACCATATACTAAGTACATCAGTGTTTCAGAAATAAATGCATATATCAATAAAATAGCCCAGTAACCTAAATTTAACTTTCCTACAAAAGCTACCCAAGAAAAGCCTATTTCTTTAAATACATTCTGCAGAGTCTCTTCTCTCTCCCTCTCTCTTGTGTCTCTCAACTTTTTCCTTGGGCCTATGACAAGGTACAATCCTATCTTTCATCAGAATTTCTGTTTTAATACTTTCATTTTCTCCTGTTATCTAGCCTCACAACGTGGAAAAACTGTGCCAATTCAGCATGAAGCTTGAGGATATGTCATTTTTGCCATGCTAGTTGTAGGGTTATTTGGGTCATCTTTTGCCTACATTTTTTGCCTATAATAATGAGTTTAACTAGGAGGAAGGCATATGATAGTAAGTGTGTTCTGGAGTGTCTACTTCCAGTGTTCTTTTAATTACTTTGATTTCTGTAACTGTATATTACAAATATTTGGAGCTTCGTGTCCCTGATGTTACTGCACCATGCAATAGGACTAAAGCGAGATATAAAAAAAATCTTTATCCCCAGCAAAAAGACTTCAGACATTGTGAAATTTTATTTAATGTATTTTGTTTACTTTTAACAGTACCAAGCTACAAATTAGAATTATTAACACCTGTTTTATTTCTGTTGAAATGAATCATCAAAAAACTTCTTTATGTTATGAAAGTAGAAAAGAAAAATTTACAAAATGCTTCAATTACAACTGAAGATCTACAACGTTAAATACAAATAATAAATTTGTTTTAAAGTATGTTCTGTTCGACTGAAAGCAATCTCTGAAAATTTATTACCAGCTCATGTGATAAAACTTTTCAGCCAATCTACATATTAATTGTCAAGAAATGTCTGATGAGGATTTTGTAACATTTCTTTGAAAGATACCCACAGAATAGAACATCTCCTAGCAACTAATTCTATTCATCCCTCAAATCTGAGAAATTCATTATGCTTATTTTGTATTTGATTTCATAAAGACTTGTATGTTAGCAATTTATTTTAAGCCTTGTTAAAAGTAATGTCTGTCTAGATTTTCTTATCTTTCCTCAGAAATTTTGTATTAATGAGCAATTTCTGTTTTTTCTTGGTAAAGTAATTTTTTTAGGTATAAGAAATACTGTATCCATGCTTGTGTGTGAACTTAGACAAGTTTAGAAAAATGCAGACCAGGAAGTGATGATCCGTTTTGTGGATTTGCTGACCACAGAGTGAATGATCACTAGCTCTTCTTGTGACTCATGTTTTCCAAAATTAATAAATCTCAGGTTAATCATTTTCAAAATGCAGATGGCATTAATTTTGTTCCCTAAAGTATTAACAGATGAGATTGACACTCATCATTTTTATTCCTTTATTTTTCTTCTCTACCTAGAACACAGGCACTTATGAACACAGGAGTTGCTGTCACACTTTGCACTAGTAATCTTTTTTACTTCAATATCCTTTTTCTGCCTATTAACATATGCTTTAAAGCAAAATACAAGAATGCCAAAAGCAAATAGAAAAGAATATTTTACTATTCTTTATCAGTCAATTTATGTCAAGAAACATGAAGACACATAAAAATTTGCACAGAATGGTCTTCTGGCAAATGTGACAGATAGAGTTCCTTTTTGTCCCAGAGAAACTCTCTAAAAATTACTGTGTTCTTCTATTAAGCAAAACAGGCTTTAGTAATTTCTGAAACAGACATTACATTCATAAAACATGGACTTTATTCTTCGGTGCATCTTACGATCTTTCCACATAAGCACAAAATATTGCCAAATAAAAGTGTATTTGTACATGCTTTAACCTGGTGTACATTAGTTGCTGCTTAAGCTACGGATCAGTGAAGAGTCAATGGGGAAAAAAAAGAGTATATCAGAGTATGTCCGTAGATGCTGTACTAAAGTCAGTGTTAAGTCAAAGGTAGAAAACATGGTGTAGTAACAACCAGTAGAATTTGAGCCATTGTTGTAGATGGTGCCTTAATTTGCCAGTTTGACAAATAAGAAAAGCTCACCTCATTTTCACCCTTTACCTTCTCTGTTTGCTATATGGAGCCCTCTTTTTCATAATGGAAGCAGAGGAAGAAAAGGTACAACAGAGGAAAATGTTCTGTCTACCCTGCTTCCTCTTCCTCTGTCTTGTTACTTCTCTCTTTCCTTATTGTTTTTCCACACATAAATTCATACATCTCCTTTAAGATATTTTGGAACTATATTAAGAAGAGTCAGGTAGAGGTGAGTGCGCAGCTCACTTTTAGTGTGAACTGAGTGCTTAAATATTTTGCAGGGCTTTGAACTGACCACCTTAATCACTTTTTACATAAAATGATGGAAGTTGATCACAAATGATTCCTAATCTGATTGAGCATGGTTTGGGATTTTGAGTTTCCTTGTGGCTGTACCTGCAATCGTTTCTGTCTGAAAGTTAAAATTGCCATCTGATAGAAAAGGAGCGACTTCTGTAGAATAATTGTCAGTATATAATATTCCTGCTTAAATCAAGTCTCCAACAATGCAGTGTCAAGAGTTTGGCATGTGGATCCTTTCAGTAGTCATATGCTCTGTGAATTTATTTGCCATTATTTAAATCAGAAAGAAATGAGTCAATTTTGCTTGTCTATTTTAATATTAAATCTTAAATAGGTTTAATGCTTTAGTGAGAATATGAAGCAAAGATATTGTCTGCTGAGATGTATAGGTTTCCATATGCTATGGTTAACGTCAGACTTTCTCCAGGGTCTTACATATAGACATGTTTAGTGTCTTTTTGTTTTCTTCCTTTTCCCTTTTTTCTTCCTTTTCCTTAGATAGGTGCATTGTCTTCTTCCTTCCCCCCCCCTCAACCTCCACCCCTTCCAAGCTGGAGAAAAAGCAAGACCAGAAAACTTTTTTATGGGAGAGGAGGAGAAAGTGCTGCTGGTCCAATAGAACTTCTTCCCTCTTTCTGAAACTGGTGTCAGAAGGAAATTTGTAGAAGGAATAGAGAAGAATGGGGGCAGAATGCTTCAAAAGGGACTTTTTAGGCAGCAAAAGAAATAAATCATTCCATCTCTTTTTCCTTGTAACAAGACTGCAGTCCAGATCTTAGGCAATATCACACCAGTTGAGAGATCTTGCCCATAAATCAAACCGCCATCAAAATGCCATTTGTAAAAGCATTTCAGAGGGGTAGAGACTGTTTTAGCAGGAATCTATACTGTAGCCAACCTGACAGAATTGGAAGGAAATTTTATAAAAACCTTTCATATTTGGGCATCTCCACAATACAGCTTAATGTATTTCATTTATCTTTTATATTTAGATTAAAATAATTACTTATACATGTATTTGTATTTATATTTTAATTTATATTCATATTATATATATATTGTATAACCACTTTTTAAGATCTATATCCAGATTTGTAGGCTTAATTTACATCATTATTACTAGAATTGTATTGTTCAGTAAAGCAACATTTAGACATTATTGCAATGCGTTTGGCACAGAAAGTGAACTAAAGTGGGGAATCTGCTTTCTGGAAAGTCAATAACTGTGTTTCAGGACAGAATTTTATAAATTCACGATTACAAATCTGTAAGAATTATAAAATGTAAGCTTTGAGTAGTTTCTGAAGAAAATGCTTGTGCAGAATTCATAACAATAATTATTACTTGCACCATTTAATTACATATTACTAATACTTTTGAGGAACATTTCTTTTCTCAGAGTGGCATTTGGAAACTGCAATGGTTTGGCCGTTGTGGATTTCATGCAGAAGACAGTACTGCTGAGCATGGGAACCCTTGACCTATATGGATCAAGTGATCCATACCAGCGTCAACCCCGTTCACCTCGCAAAAGCAAGCAGTTTGCTGCAGGTAGGAAATAAATTATTGTGTTTATGAGCCTGATATGTTCTTTGATTTTTTTGCCTGTGGCTTTTTATAGTGCTTTTGAAATGCATGACTATTTGCTGGCCAATGGAGTTTCTATAACTTGACGAAAGAAACCTGACATGCTTTAGGTACTGACACTTTCTCAGAAACAAAATGTTTTGTGAAGTTTACTCTTTTGGGATGGAGGTCAGCAAGTAATTCCCTTAGCTGAGTCTGTAAAAAACCACAGCAAGCAGAGCACTAAATTGTTTCTCTGGTAGTCACTTGAAGTGTAGTCAGTATGCTATTTTCTTTCTGGTTGCAATAAGTTCATACCAATAGATAAGACTTCAATTTAAACTTAATTGTATCTTCTGCCAAGTGCTATTCATTGATATTTGAATAGGCAGTTGTGTTTGGAGAAGTGTTAACACCTGAGAGACATGTCATGTAGGTAGCACAAGTAGCTCAAATTAGACACTTTGTTAGTGAATTGAGGCTCTTGATATAAACTTACTAAATCCAGCTGTACCCCATTTTAAAATTTGATGCCAAGAGGATCACATTTCTAAGTCATAGCTATTATTATGCATTGTGTGTTAGAAATATTAGTCCGTCAACACAGCTAAATTTTACGATACATTTTTGGTTATCTAAAAAATTTATTTGTATGAGAAAAAAGACTGAAGATCTTCTATGTTTCAAGTCTTTTTATTCTCATGTTCCACAGTAACATACTAGAGTCAGACACAATTATGATATGTGTTTTACATAGCTGTGAAGTTTTAGAATGAGATTTAAAAATCTGTTTGAAAATGTTGAGTTTTAAATCTAACCATAAAATTATAAAAGCAGCAGATTATAGTGAGTTTATGACATCAACATTTTCATCAGCAGACCCTGCGCTAAATCATCAAATCCTATTTCTCTATAGAGTCAATGGAAACTTTTTTAATTGGGAATATCTTTGTACTCCAAACAGAAAGTAAAATTTAGAGAATAAAATGTAACTCGTCAGGCCTGCTCCTGTTCCTGAAAGACTGTTTATCTCACTTTCTAGGCATTTAATCATGGCAAGCTTAGTTCTCATCTGTGCCAAGTGTTAAGGATGTAAATTTGGCACGGCTGAGGAGAGAAGGGACAAGCAGCTTTAAGCCACCTTCAGCTTCTCTATCTTGTTCAGCCAGCCTCACAGCAGCTCCCAAAGTAATCTGAGCAGCTAACCACAAGCAATATGTTGCAGAGCCCTGTACAAAAGGTGGAGAGTAGCTGGTATAGGAATAGTTATTATTGGCACTGTACCACATAGGATTTTTCTGGGTTAGTGACAGTCTTGGCCAGTCCTTTAAGGCAACGTTCCAGCTACGCAGTGTTGCTAGAATCGAGCCCACTGGGGATAAATGATAGCTAAGAAGGGATATATGCTTCTAGATTGCTCATAGGAACTATGCATCTTAAAAAAGCCTCAGCTGCTTTCTCACCATCCATCCCACATCCTTTACTTTTTTGATTATTTTTCTTGTTATATCTCCCAATTGGAAGGTAAGCATCTGCTGAAATTTCTTCACCTTGGCTGTTCTAGATGCTGGTTATAATATCACTTCCTTTCACTTTAGACTGTTTTTTCTCTCTTTCCTCTGCCTGCTGCTGATGCTGGTGTACTGGCATGTTCCAAAGACAACTTTTGCATGCGTGGCCTGTCTAACTTTTATCCAGATTTAACGAAACGGATCCGTACTTCCTATCAGAGTAAGTTCTATAAAGGTTAGGCAAATAGCTTTGTCATGATTGGACTATGCCTGACTTAAACCCATGTGTTTGTGCTTTGTAATGTGTTTTTTTAAAACACATTCAGCATGCATGCAAACTTACTACATTTTGTGATGTCAACCATGCTTAATTTTGAAAATTATCTTTATTATACAGATATTTCAAATCTGTTTGCTTCTTACAAAAGAGACAATGAGAAAACCTCAGTGATTCACATGGGGCTGATTGGGCCTTAGAAATGACTTTTCAATAATGTTATGTTCTTAATGACTATCTTTCTTTGGGTTTATATTCATTTCAGTGTACATCTACTTATATGAAGCATTTCTTGTTTTGCAATGGCACTGTCTGGTTGTAATTACTGATTAATTCTTCCATATTTTCAGAAGAGCAATGTGGCTTAAAAGAGTACCAATTGGATTGCGTGCTGTGAAATTTAAAATTTTAATCTTGGTTTGGTACTTGAATATTTGGCTTTGGGGAACCATCCCATGCCTCTGATCTTTAATGGGGAATGTAAAGTGGGTACAAAAATACATACATCAAAGAGAGCTATGAAAATTAATGTTTTTAATATCTTTAAATTTTGAATTATAGTCATTCTCAATTTAAATATTAGTATTCATCACTGCAGAATATGATGAACAAAGCTATAATTAATTTTGCAAAAATGACTGTTCAACAGATGAGCTGTATGTATCTTAATTAACTGCAGTGCTTATATGTAATTAGGTCTCCAGGATGCCTCTTATTCATCTCTTTTTAAAGTAGTTTTCACAGAACAACTGGATAGGCAATTTTACATTAAATACTCAGTATAGGCAAGATAAAGGGGTGGCAGGCTTTTTTATCATCTCACATAAATGCAGAGTTGTGTAGCTATTGAAATACAGTTGTACACTCTCTCAACTGATTACTCAACAACCAATTTCTACAATTTTATTTCATAATACTTCATAAAAGGTGGCCTACTTAGTTAAAAGACTAGTCCAGTTACAAATCCAGCAGTCCATAAAAAGGTTTGGTGTGTAATGTCTTGAAGTCTGGTCTTGCTGGTTTCGAGTCTGTAACAGAGAACCTGAGGGACAGACAGCAGTCAAATGTTCGGGGGTTTTACCCCACTAAAAAATTAATAAATTCTAAGACCAAAAATTACCAACTAGCCTTTCAGTGTGTGACCAACACTTTCATTCAAAATGGCATAGACTATGGAGTTCTTCATAGCTGAAAACGTATTATGTTGTTTCCATCTTGAATCCCCCAAATCACAGAAAGATTTTTGCAGACTTTTCTGTATATACCTGAAGAGTATTGAGTCTGACTCCTGTGAAAGATCATATAAACGGCTTCATTTCTTTCCTCAGAAATTATTTGGTTGTTGCTTTTGCCATTTGATACTTACATAGGAGTATGTACTGTGTGATCTGAAAGATGCACCAGGCACTAAGATAAGGAACAGGGCAAGAATGTGTCATAGACTGTAAAATATCTTGCTAAGTCATTCTCAAGTTATGCTTTGTTATATGTCTTATCTGAGATATGAGTTTTAAGAGGGGTATTGAGAATGGATTTAGGATTTTGCTTACAAGTTTATCTCTTCTCGTAAGGGAGGATGATGGGAAAAGAAAAAATAAATTATTTTTTGAAATTGTGCAATAGAAGCTGATACTAAGGCAAAAGTAGGAACAGTCATGATAACATAAGCATTAGGTCTAAAGTTTTGAGGGTTATATAAATGAAAATGGAAGTTAATGGGAAGATGTATCAGGAGTTTATTCAATTAAGTAATGAACAAGGAAGATAATTTCATGACGATCAGTCTGAGAGAATAAGACTAGCAGGCATTGAAGCCAAATAAGAGATTATCAATGAGCATGATACTTAGACTTTTGTCAGTCATTTTGGAGGCGATTTGCAGGAATAAACAGTCAAGTTTAGTATCCAGCCTGAATCTGAGAGTTAAAGTGTGATGTTCCAAGGATCAAACAAATATTATGAATTAGAGTATCAGGAAAGACAGTGGTGATGTTAGCTGTGTTGAAGTAGCAGAGAAGACTTTAGCAGAAAAAAATAGAGTTCATCTTGACAATGTTAAGTTCATGTCTGGAGACTTGTGAATAAATTTTAGAAAGGCAGGACTACTCTAACTTGGATGGAAGGAATCCAAGTTAGAGATGTGTATTTATGAATCATTGGGGTAAAAAAGATATTTATTGCCCTGTTTACAGGAGAGAATCCCATCAAATACTGGGACAGAGAGATAAAGGAAGTGTTGATGTTTCAGTCTGGGGTGCCTTGCAACTGAAGAGGAAAAGGAAAAAAAACATCAAATAGGGGAAAGAAGCAATATGTTGGAGAAGCAATATGTTTCCCAAGGAAAGACATAAACAACACTGTCAAGGGCATCCAATATAGAAAGCACAGTGGTGGAATAATTGTTTTCAATTTTAGCCAATAAATCTATAGAGAGCTTGATAAGAGTAATGTATACATGTGTAAGCGAGACTCAAAAGTGTCTAGAGTAGAGTTAGAGCATTAAGACAGCACATTCTCTTGTTTGGGAGGTGAAAGTGGAAAGGGAGAAGCAAAAAGGGAAGAAATTAGAATGAGAAATGTAATCAGTTCTAGGCATACATAATGGAAGAGACTGAAACATACTTCTCCCATCAGGGAAAGTAATTTAAGGAAAATAAGAGGTTAAGATGAGGGTAAATGCAGAGCTGGAGGTAGCTTTCTGGTGTTGATGACCTGTTCCGTTGGCTATAACATCTGCTGGCAGCCACCTTCCTTTGTAGCAGGAATATGTGCCAAGCCAAATAAAATAAACTCTCTGCTGTAGATAACATATATTCAAATATTAAAACAAGTACATTTACTGCATCTAGAGAGATACTGTCTGCAGCAGAAAATAAAAATACCAACTTGCAAAAGCAATTTGCATCTCCTACTAGAAATTCATACCATCTGTTGGTAAAACAAGAAAATAAATAGTCTTTATGAAGCATCCAAAAAGTTGGCAAGTTCAAAGGATGTTCATCCATTGGAAAATAGTTTTCAGAATGAAGACTTTTCAGTGAGAACTCCTTCTTCCTCCTTCAGGCCAGTCCCTTAAGAGGATGTGAGCAAAAGTAACCTTGGTCTGACAGGAGGACACAGAAAACTGTGTATTATGAGTCATTGCATATCAGTAATTGACACTGTAAATCACACCTGACAACACAGTAAAAGCTAATATAGGTTGAGTTTTAAGTCAACAGCTATATTCTGAACTAACTGTCATTTCCAAAGAATGCATCCTATTTAAACATAAAGAAAACATAGCATGATAATTCAGTCTGAAGATGATGAATTAAGATAACACTGGGCTTACTTATTGGCTTGTGAATATTTATGATAATTTATTTATAATTCATTTATTTATAAGCAGAGATGTGATGGCTTTGGGTCCTTTGAGTAACTGATCGGTCTGAATCTTGTGCTATTTTCACGTTTGTAATTTGTTCAAATCAAAGCCAACTTCTTTATAATGTCAATAGGTACATCTTCTCCCAGGTGGTTGTTTACATTGCCAAACTCAATTATTTGTTTTGAGTTTTGCTGCTATTTTCTTCTTGCTCTACCTGGACTCAAAATTTGCTGGCATGGTTGGGTTTTTGGCTAAAAATAGCTAAAATACCTTGGGACGCAGACTGGGCCTGCAGAACTTCAAAATGAAAAGTGAAAATATTTTTGTAATCTAACTTCAGTAGCTGTTATAGTCTCTCAAATATTCAAGGGAAGCTGAGTTGCATGGAAATACTTATACATTATAAATTATTGAAAAGAAATAGCTTGGTTTCCTTAAAAAGGAAATGACAGTAGAAAATAAGCAGTAGTACAAAGACAAGCTTGAGAGCTCTTTCTTATCTCAAAGGGAAACAAAAGACAACATTTAGTGGAATCAAAGATAACACATAAAAATTGACAGGGATGTTTATTCCTTTCAGCCAATGATGATTGTGCTATTCATTGCCATCTAACATCTTTGGGATTTAGAATTTAGTAAGATTAAAAGAGACTTTGGATACATAGATGGATAATGAGAATAAGTCATTATAATATTTCCAAGCAAGAAAGATTTATGGCAGGAGAAAATCTGCAAGTGACAGTGCTTAAGCAAATCTATGTGTCTGAGACTAAGACAATGCCCTCATGCAGGGTACATAGTACCACTTATGCTTAACATGGGGACTTACTGCATTCTTTTTTTAAAAGCATCTGTTGGTGGTCATTATTAGAGGTGATAATGGCTTGATAACAAGTCTAGATTTGTAGAAAAGTTCACGTGTTCACCGTTTTTTAAATACCATAACATGAAATGTATCTTTACTGTTGTAAAACTGTTGCCAAACATAAAGAGCTTGTGGTATTCTCATGGTGGTTGCTCTAGTGTTTTCAGAACAGTGGTGTGATTTGGTGCAGTTCCTACTTACGTCAGTGGCACCATAATTTATATTGAGCTGTAATATTATTTCTGTGAACTCACTAAAACAAACAAACAAACCAAAACCAAAACAAAGGCAAAAAACCCCCAGCTCTGTTTAGAAGCAAAATCTGACCTGGCATTTGACATTGTAACTATCATCAATAGTACCTATACAAGATTTAGAAGAACTTCATTAATCACAGCATCATAACCATAGTGTTAAAATTTTAATATCTCTAATATTGCATTTGCAAAAGAAACAGTTAATACTTCATTTTATTAATCCATAGCCTCTGATACTATGTCAATGTACCAAACTCGCTCCCACTGTACATTGCAAAAATCAATTATGTCCCAAATCTCTGGATACATACAGAAGTCCCAGAGTCAGGTAGAAGTAAGATTTTCTGTATGAAAACTCTACATAGCGAGTCTCCCTAAACGGTTGCAATTCCTGAATTCTATCATAATGTCAAAAGTGGTTGGATTCACAATTGATTGGAATAAAAAATTCTCTCACAGATTCTAAGTTGAATCAAAGAAAGATTCAAGTACATTTCCCAAATTAAAAAAATCTTTAGTTTTCAACATTAGTATCTAGATTGTGATCTTTTGTTGTTTAAAAGTCAGGAGCAAATATGTTATTACTACTGACTTGCCAGGCCCAATCAATACTGCTGTTTTTCCAAAGGGCTCTCAGACTTGTTCTAGTACTCATGCAGCTCTTTTAGTGGTAGGAGCTTTTTATTCTGGTTGTTGGGGCTCTGGTTTCTCACCATTTCTCAGAGCAGTTCAAAATTACATTGTAATAAAAGTATTAGTATCTACATTAAGACCCCACTTTTTTTAACAGAAAGAGAACAGCGCTGCTGACCAAATAGTAGCAGAATTTTTTTAAAACAAGCTTCTATATGAATTTTAGAGATGAGGGTCTCTGAGCCTGATGCTACAGAAGCCATAAAAATTAAAACATATCATGTTGCAGGAGGCATGGTGCCAGGTTAAAGCATATTGAAAGGATGTTTGACTCCCAGGATACAACATATGCAGAGTGTGTGTAAACACAGTATCAGTACAACAATAATGCATATCTGAATGCGGGCTAATGTTCACTAGGCTCTATGACCTGAGTGCTGTGAGTCCACGTTGCTGGCAGATGGATGTCTGGTGCTGGGCTGTCTGCCAGTCCCAAGTAGCGTATGGCATGAAGTGTCAGAGATCCTTATAGCAGGTGTGAACCACTTGATATAGGCCATAGGGCACCATGGGATACATACAAAGGGTACATTTGAACAGGTATGGCCATGCACAGTTCACAGTTAGCCCATGGAGCTCAGACTTTCTCTCCCTAGCGTGCCAAAAAGCATGTTTAAACTTGTACATGCAACCTGTGCCAAAGATGGATCTTAGTTTGATCACAGAAACAAGCCCAAGATTAAGCAGTATAAGCTAAGATTACTTTAGTTGTTGCTGTCTTCCATGGTACACTGCTACAAATTAGTTCCTCACAAATGTTTATAAACAATATATAAAGAATCTCGTCCAAAAATTCTGTTATATTCAGACAGCATTATCGTTGCCTCTGTGTCCTTTAAAATGAGCTATCTTGAGTGAATTCATATAAAAGTTCCTAATGTTGCATAGTAGTGGTGATATTTTTGTATTCACTCTCTTCTTTTACCAGCACTGTCTTTTTTTTTTGTCTTCCTCTTCTCCCCTGTTTTAAGGTTTCCTCCCTGCATTCTGCAGCAGTTGAAAGCATAGACTTGTTTCCACATCAGTTTGACAGGGATGAATGAGTTTGATTCGTATCACAGGCATTTAAATTTTAAACTATATTTACTTGTTTTCTCTCATTAGGTACAGTCACTCTTTGTCTACCCTGAGGCACTTGGAAGACAAATCTGAGTTAACAAGAGGTGTGATTTTTAAACCAGACCTAAATTTCTGCAGTGACAGCCTGATAACTGCAGTTATCTGAAATAGATATTTCCCTTGCATTTCACACCATTCCTTTCTCCAAATTGACTTTAAAGTGCAGAATATCATCAACCAAGAAAGTTGAAGCATGCCCTGTTAGATTGTAACTTAACTTTTTAACTCCATTTTTTCAGGCCTGACTGAACTCAGTGACAGTCCAGTTTCCCTGGAGCTAGAGCGTTGCAAGTCTCCCACTTCAGGTAAAGGTGATTGGCTTCTCTTCCTGCAGTCTGTATAAGCCATTCATGTCATGCATCACTGTGTTTCGTTAATCCCTAAGAAGTGAAGTGCGTAGTTACAGTTCCAAAGAGAAGAAATTACTGGAGAAGTGCTTATTACATAGCACAATAAAATCCTAAGTCTGTTTACTTAAAGAAAAATTAAGTGTACCTGGTGCATCTTGAGGTGAAGCGTATGAAAACATTTGAATTAAGAACATCATGCAGGTATATTCCTATACGCTCCTATTAGAGGCTTGTTTCTCTGTTTTCTTAAGAGACTTTCTTTTTTCCGTAGGGAGTTCTTCTAATTTTATATATATAATGCATATGTGCACATAGAGAAATTATTTGAAAAACAGCAATAGGAGATGGTAACTTTTAACCATTAGAACCCACCAGTGCCTAAGTTATGCAATTTGCAATCGAAGCATAACCTCAAATAAAAGTATCCACTTATCAACCACTTTGATCCAGCAGTGAAATCTTGGCCATTTAAAAATTTACAAATGTTTCCCATTTTACCCATAGTCCTTCAGAAGGTGGAGTTCATCTCATTCCTAGAGACATTTTTTGTAAGTGCCTAATCTGCATTGATTTCTTTAATGTAAGTTCACTGTCTTAAAGGACGTGGCTTAGAGCTGTTTTCTAGTAGTCGACTTTTAAATGTGATGGAAAATAAGGAGGTGTAGCTGTGATACGTTCATTTTGCTTGTAGTATGCATATCACATTTCTTTTCCTTGTAGTTTGGTAAGTATTGATAGATACTTTTTTTTTTCCTTAGTTATAGTTACAAATTCCCACAAATACGCTATTCAAATCCTCTGTTACTATTTCACAAATTTTAATGTATTATAATAGGACACATTAATCTGGAATTGAGGCCACTAATTAGTAATTTGCAGAAAGCTGAAACTAATAAAAGTGTTTCCCTGACACATGAAGAACTAAAACAAAATAGCTGTTCTGAAATATGTATTTCCTTGTACTATTTGCAACCCTAATTCTGTAGACGTGGGAATATCGAAGTGACATAGGCTATAATAATATTGGTGTAACACTAGGAGCTCAAACTCTTGAGCTGGGCCTCAGAAACTCATGATACAGGCTTTAAATTAAAACATTTGATAACTCAATATAATTAGACTATTTATTGTGGGATTCATCTTTTCAATCTTCTCTCCAGAAATGAGCTACAAACTCTCTACTTCTTTTTACTGAAAACTAAGAGATCACTGACTTGGTAAACATATGTGCATATGCTTAGTTCTATAATGATGAGAGACTCTTATAGCACTTTACGTCTTCTGCAGTTAACTTCAATTTTTCATTCTGCTATTGATCAAAAATATCTGTTTTAGATAAATTTAAGATAACTTGCTCCAAACTTTATTCTGCTTTTCTGTTTTGGAGATCATTCAGCAGGGAAAACACAACACATTTATGAATGTTTCTTCTTTTAGCCCTTCCATGTTGTTTTCCAAGCTATTTGAATCTTTTTAAAATGTGAAATCAGGTTTTGTAGACAGTAACTATTATTAGAATTAACTGCTTTTTAAAACAGAAATTACTTTTACTGTGACTGATGTTAAATATTTTTAAATGTTAATGCAGAATTAAAATTATCTTGCTTTGGCGTACCTGCTCTAATGCTGGGCAAAATCCCATCTAATCATCTGGAGTAACTGACCTCAAAATTGCAACCTCCAAGAACTTGGGAGCAGAACTACCTTGTGCTTGTCAGCACAGCCTCACAGATATATCAGCCTTTGCACTGGCTAACATTTCTTTCTTGTAGAACACAACTGATTGATCCACATAGTTATGGATTCATCAGACAGGATCCTTCTACTTCCACTCTTGCCTTTGATCTATTTAAAGTTCATGGTACGCAGGCTCCGTAATGGACGTGTGCTATACTTTTGTAGAGTTCCATGATATCTGTTTGTAAAAGCAGTGACCATATTCCTTTGCTGAAGATAAGCCAAGACTTTATCCTTCAGAAATTTAGCAGAAACAGAAAGAACACTTGGCTGCTGAGTCAAGTGATTCAAGTTGCTGCCCAGCAAAGGTCCTGCTGGGTATGACTACATCACCAACTGATGAGGTTGCAAAGACAGAAGGAACAGAGTTTGACTTGTTGCAATTCATTAGGGTTGCCAGACAAGATCAGTTCTTCAGCTGGCAGCGAAGTTCATGACAGTTACTGCCCCTGAGTATGCACAGTGCATACACAAAGTGCAAACAGCTGGAGGGCACTAGTCTACATGACAAACACCACACGCATGATGGCATGCTGGTGAGCAACTTCATCTTCAGTTCCATCAGAAGGGGAATGATTTCAGAAACAACATTGATGTGCTCATGTGCATACTTTGAAATTCCAAGATAATTCCTAGGAAGAATCCCTCCAACACACTAATTTCCAACGTAGACACAGTTTTACATCTAAGAAAGCCATTAGTAACTTAGTCAGATTTCAGTTCCAACCAGGCCCATAAGAAAGGTGTTGATAAAGGCTTCTTGGAGAATTTGAAAAATCTCCTGCCTCCTCATCTTTTGGTCTGACTGTGAACATTGCTTAGCCTGCCTGAACCATCTTGGTTTCCCTGAAAAATGTATTTTGCCTGTAACTGCTTGTCAGTATTTTAACCTCTGACTAGGCTTCTGCAGAGCCAGCCTAGGTCAACTCAGTAATTCAGCTTTGTTCTTTCTCTTCTCCCCTGCCCCAAATCAGAATTAGACATTTGTGTTCTACCAGTTACATGAATGTTGGAGCACTGAGCAAGAGACTCAGTGCTGAAGAATACTCCTTATTTTACATGCAGGGCTGGTTTCTAATTCATAACAAGTCCAACTTCTTCCATTAAGCAATATTTTAAACTTGTTTCACAAGGCTGTCTTTTCAGATGCTCCTCCTGTACTATTTACTAAAACATGGCTTTGCAGACAATGTAATTGAAAAATCAGATTCCTGTTCTGAACGCCTTTCAGACTAGAACATGAAATTAAACCATTTGATTAAAATGTTTTCTGAAATTCATTGCCATACAGGTGGTAGCAGCAAGTGAAGATATGCCAACCTTGCATTTTAAGAATGGTAGGCAGAGGAGAGGAATAATCTTCCTTAATCACTGGTATCTTATTTTAATTAAATTAATATTTAAAAACTATAGTGATGCATTTCCAATACTGTACAGGAAGACAAAAACTTAGAAGGATTCTGCTTATTTGTGAATATCTGGGTGGTGGCAGGTTCCACTGTAAATAAAATATATTCCAGATATAGCAATATATGTGGAATAATATTGGTAAAACTTGGCAGAACAAGAACTTTAAAAATAAAGAAACAAACCACTTATCTATATAAAGCATGTTTCATGAGAACAGTGATGAGTCATGGCATGCCATATAATGGTATTTGATTGGCTTAAAAAAAACCCTTAGCTCATATAAAAAACAGTAGAGATCAGGATTTTTCAGTACCGTCAGAATATCTTACTGTTACTCAGGCATGCCATGTTCTTCAATGGAGAAAGTCAAACTGCATTTTGATTGTTGTTTGTGATTTGGAGGTCAAAAGTTAGGGCTTTGTACTATATTCACTCTACGATGGCATGTGAGAGCTCAGTAGCTCTAAAAGAAAAAAAAGAACTCTGAGGCCTTGTAAGCACTCATAATGTAAATGATGCTACATCCAATGCTGGAGTTAATTACTATATAATGTATTATAGAACAGTACCCATTCCAGTAAAGTTTACCTTTATTTTTATCATCTCATAAGGAAAATTTATTCAAGGGCTCTTAGGAATAGAATATATATAATATACATAATTATATAATATATGTCCCTTACTGCTGTAGCTATTTATATGCAGCTTCCTATTGAAGCACATAGTTGAGAATACACTGTGAGCACAAGAAAATGCATCTTTGAGAGGTCATTTAACTTTGTATAAGATGCAATGGACAGTTTAGACTTCTTTCAAAGACCAGAAGGAAGGAATTTCATCGGTCCATGTATAGGAGAGTGAGTTCTCAAATGTGTTCTAAAATGAAAGTGCATTTGTGTTTTTTCTTAAGAAATCACCTTCATATTGGGGGCTCACATCCAAGATGCTTTTAAGACTATAGACCTTAGAGGAGGCTATGTAAAGATTTCCACAACTGATTCCCATGAGCTTTGGAACAGGTCCCTAACGGCAAGATTATGAATTTTTATACATACTGTCATTTCCAAATGTTGCTATCCCATTTCACTCCACTGGTTTAATCTGCTGGGATTAGGCCCGTGCCATGCCAAGCTCCCACTTTCCTACATGACATGTTTTTAAATAGCTTTGTTTCAAGAAGAATATTAAGTTTCTAACAGTCGTTCTCTTTTAACTTGTGGGTAACTGTGAAGTAGCTGAAGAGATTTGGCTCAGTTTGAAATTTATATTCTCGTGGAAAACAAGCAAGAAAGTAAATGTTTCAAAACATTTTGCATGTGGAAAACATAGAATGTAATTTATTTTGAAACTTGATTATTGATAACACTGCCAGCATAACCATTTCTACTTATTATATTAAATTAAAAAGTATGTTTACTAGTCAGAAGGCAAATTAATCATTAAAGAGAGGTTAGCTCCTGCACTGTGAATACAAGATGCATTTTATCACTTTTTCTAGTATGTAGGGTGGTTCTGATCAGGTGCATTCATGCTTGCTTAAGATCTTCGGAAGGGATGTGTATGTAGGGATTAGCAAGGAACAGGGAGCAGTATGAGCTGGCAGAGGGGAGGAAATGGGGACCTGCGTTTGGACCATGGTGTTTGGCTCAGAGAGAGCAGTGCGGGTAGCCCTCATGCAGCCCATGGTGCATGGCTCAGAGTTCAAGGGGGCCTGAGCTCATCAACGGGGGCCAGCAGCTCCTAGGGACCAGGGAGACAGGAGCTAAGCAAGGGAGCAGGGCAGCTCTTGGGACGGCGACCAGGGCCAAGCACAGCCTGGTGATCGCCAGGCAGGTCCAGGGACAGGGAAAGTTGTGGGTCTGTAAATGCAAGTCTGGATCGGCAGGGCCATGGCCGGGCACAGGAATGGCAGCAATGCAGCAGGAGCTGTAGCTCAGGGCAGGAGTGAGAGTTAGGTTCAGCTTGAAAGCAGCTCCCACGGGAAAGTGCTGCCTGGGGTGCTCTCCCTGAGGCCACCAAAGGAAGAGGGCTGTCTCTACATTGGTCCCAGTGCCAACAGCCAAACCCCCAGGACCTTATTATGTACCTTGTCCAAGTGGGTGTCTAAATATTGGGCTCTTAAATCCACGTAGAAGGAGATTGGGACTGATACCCTAAAGTATTACCCAGACAGAAGCTTCCTAATGGGAAGAGCCATATGAAGTCACCTTCATTTTGAACGATATTAAATTCTCTTACTACAGTCCTGCTCTAACAGCTGAGGGAAACAGGTCACCAAATGTCATAGCTGCAAGGGCACCTTTGTTTGTTGGTTGTGCCTTGGTGTTTTCATTGGAAGACTGATAAGAACCATATGGCTACAAGATAGGATGTTGTCCAGTCAGGAGACCTGGGTGCTCAGCTTAGCTAGCTGCCAGGCCATACCTATTAACTCTGTCTGTGTCTCTTTCTCACTCTAGACTTGGACAACTTGACTGTTTACATGTTAAGCTTTTTTGGGCAGGGGCTGTCTTGCCTTGCACTATGGCATCCCATTTCTGCTGGCTGCCTCCAGCATGAATGCAAACAAGTAACAGTAGTGAACAATGCTGCTAGCCTCTTGGACTTTTATACTCCGTTCTTAAATTAAACTGGTTTTCAAAAGCTCTTTCTCAGCAAGATAGGTTTACATGCATGATCCTCCTTTACAATAAATGTAGAGATAAAAAAATATACATGATTTAGGTACTAAAAGTGCTTCATAGTAATATCCACATTCTGATCAGTTTAATAGTAAAATGTTAGTTTTACCCCCAAAAAAGTAATATGCACAGCTTTAATCACAGTAAAGCATGAAAGCAACCAGCTCCTTTTGTTTTTACATTCAAAGGTGTGGTCTATTGACAGTGGTCCAATGCTGTGTCCTAGCACAATCCTGTCCTACACCAAAAATTTCCATATTTGGTGGTGGAGATGGTGGTAGGAGTAAATCCTGGCTTCTTCAGCTGCAATTCCTTCATTTCCTGATGCTGTGTGTCTCCTTTGTTCTTTAGCCCCCTACTCACCATGTCCCCTACTCTATCCCTGTACCCATAAACCAACCCATCAACTGCATACTCCTCTTCTTTCTGATCCTCAGCCCCTTCAGCATCCTGAGACTGTGTTAGATTGCAGCCTTCAGTATGGTATGCCTGTTTTGTCTGGGAGCAGCTGTGGCAGCTCCCAAATCAAGCCTGTTTAGAGTCCTTCAGAGGACTCAGAAAGTGCATACTTTGCATGTGCTGTATGAGCGTGCATGCAAATAGTTGGGAGCTATTTCTGTAGTCTTGCAGTTCAGACGTATATACCACAATTTGGGAACAGCTGTGGCATATAACACAAGACATGTAATTCCTGTTATACAGAAACACCTGTAACAGAAATAGAAGAGGTTAAATCACCACTTTGCAAAGCTCAAAGCCTCCATGACAGCACTAATAAAGCTCCTTAGTGTTAAATGCAGCTAGATTTTATAGCTCTGAAATATCGTCATCTAGATCCTAGTTTGTTAGTAAGTGTCCCACAAGAATTGATTAATTGATAATATTTTTTCAGAGGGCTGGTTGGGCCAGACATTGTCCTTTCCTTTAAAGGAGATTATATCGCAAGTGATGCTTCTTTCTCTGTAGCCAAGCACTGATTTTCTGGAACAGTATCCTCCATTCACAGTCTGAAAGAGTGTATGACAGCTGCTCAGATAAATGGAATGTTTTTAAAAGGCTGTTCTGAAAATCAAGCTGCCCTTTGTGTGAATACCTAAAATGGATATAGGAACCTAACAGCTGGTATCCAAATTAGAGAATTTTCATGTAGTAGTGTTAGTAATGTATATTTTGATGTTGGCTTGATCGGAAGACATCTCTTCTCCTTGTCCCGAAGCATCCAGTGAAAGTGACAGCTAGAAATGTGTTGCTGGGAGGGCTATGCTGGTTCTTCTCATACCAAAATGTTGCTCAGGAGCCTGAAGGCCTCCCCTACTCTTCCTGAAGAAAGAAAGAAAAACATCTAGCATGGGTGCCAGCTGGTATTTTATTCTGCCACATTGCAGGCTTTGTAGTTTATGACACTTTGCAAAAGAATGCAACAGAATTTCTTTTTGGGGTCTCTGTGACTTGAAATGGTAAGTTGCTGTTTGGGGCATCCTTCTGACCTAAAAGCTTACTAAACAGTAATTACAAGGGACTTGTTCCTTATATTCATATGTCCCAGTCACTGTGATACTTCCCTTGTAGGACTTTTGTTAGGACTATAATAGTTAGCTGACAAATACTTCATTATTCACTTCTAGTAACAGACTGTAAGGGGTAAAAACCAGAAAAGAATGTGGAAAAAATACTGAATGAATGAAAGAACCATATTGGAAATTAAGTCTTCTGAATAATTAATAAAAAATTTCTTAAGGCATTCTTTTAATAAATTTAACGCTGTTTTGACTGCTACAAGACATGCTTCATTTCAGTTCTCTGTTGTTCATTGTTTAAAAAGGTGCTTGTGTGTAAGGAAATGAAAACATTTTTTAACAGAAGCAAAATCATAATTTTGCTGCATAATTGGAACACAACAGATAATTAAATCTTCAGTAAATTGAGTGCAATATTTTGATGTCTAGATAACACCACATTATATCCTGAAGCTGCTGTATTTCATTTCTGTGCAATCTGTCTTCCTTTCTGTAATAGTACAATAGTGTGTTCTGTCTCCATTACCTGTACAATATGCTCTCTCTTTTTCAAATGCTATCTTGAGGTATGATGTCATCAGAACTCATAATTTCATTGCACCCTCTTATTAAATTGGTTTCCAGGTGTTTAAATATTTGTGATATGCTGCATAACCAGCATTTGCAATATTTGCCTTAATCTCATTTGTGTTTTTTTTCATTCCTGTCATCATAAGGTAAGATATTGCAACACACAGCCAAAGCTGTGTAAAGCACCATTCACTTCTTGAGAGCTGGAGTGATGTTTTTTCCAGTGCTTCTTTGTTCAATTACATTTGTTTTGCTGAATGGTGTACATGAAAATATTTAAACCGTAATTCTGCCTTTATATGCTGATTAAAAAAGAAAGTGCTACAAATTTGCAACATGGTATTAACCAGAAGATGGCATGTTGTTTTCCCTCGCTCCTTTTTCTTTCTTACTTATTAACAACTGCCTTTCTCCTTTTTCTGTTTTTTCAGTTAAAGGATCAAGAAAGTTAAGTCTGCCAACAGATCTTAAGACTGATCTTGGTACGGTAGGCAAAAGCCAACAGCTTTAAACTTCCTTACATTCATTGGCAAAACATTTTTCCAACTGATTCATGAGATAACACAATAACCTTGGAGGCTTTGTCTGAAAAGGCTTTCTAAAAACCACCTATTAACCCATACAGTTCTGTTGGCAGCTCTCAGCATTTTGCTTGTTTAATATTCATTTATTTCATGTAGACACATTTTGCTAGTCATTACACACTGTGTGTGTAATATTTTATTATGGAAAGGCTCTAGAACTTTTGACACACATGAGCCATTATAACTGGTTGTCAGTGATGTTTATCTCTGCCTATAACGCCCAATGCATGCGCTAGTCTATTTTCTTTATCTGATGTACCACAACAGTGGTACAACAATGATAAGACTGTTGAACATGTGTTATTTTATGGTGTCTTTGAACTTCTGAGAAGTTAGATCAGAGATCAGTCATTTGTGTCTCAGTCCTCTCCTTGAGACTTACTTCAGCCAACTGTTAAGTGCAGTCTGCTCTAACCTTTTTCTCAATTCTTCTTTAATATTTCAGTGGAAATGCATAGTAAGTGAGAGCAGAAATTTCACCTCAAAAAACCTAAAATGAAAATTCAACATCTTGCATAACCTAAAAATGTTTGGGGCAGATCATGCCCTCTTAAATATCCACATAAAAGGGATTGCTCCTGGCATTTGGGTTGGAATGTGTGGTTCACGCAAAGATTTTTATAATTATCTTTAAATATTCTCAGTCTCAAGGAGTTCTTTCTAGTTTTGCTCTCATGGGAAGTTTCTCGTGCAAGATGACTGGAAAAGCCATGTAGCCATGCCTCATTACTTTGAGTGTCTTTTTAGAGATAGAAATTAAAGTTGGATCACATCCTTGCATAATGCAGCTGAACTTAATTTCTGTCACTAGGAATCACGTACATGTATTAACCAATGTAGCACTGTTCCCCAAGGCAAAAGTCAGGGGAATAAATGTGTCTTCCACATTATAAATGACTGAGGAACTTGGAAAACTGCTAATAGCGCCTGATAAAGATTAAGTAAATAAATGTTGAAAAATCATTGGGAAATTCAATCCAGATTGTGCAGATTTCAGTGTACAGAGTGATTTAGTTGAAATAACTTACTCCACCATTAAAATTCAATCCAGATTGTGCAGATTTCAGTGTACAGAGTGATTTAGTTGAAATAACTTACTCCACCATTAACAGTGATGTTTGAGAAACTAGGAATGTAGGAATACACCCCAAAAAAATTTGGACTGGACAATTGTAATACTGATAATACTCCACAAAGGTAAAAGGAGTAATGTAGGCAGCTATAGACCTGTAAAATTAATGTTTTACACTAAATTAATTTAATTTTTATCACTAATTAATTTTTATTAATTAGTATTTATCACTAAATAAATGAGCTGCTATTAAGAGGGAAGGTGAATACATAAAGTATCAAAATAGCCGTAGGGTAGGCTAAACCATAGGCTAGCCATAGGGAAGACTAAACCATATTCTACAGGTCAGACTTCTTTTTGTTAGCGTTATTAAAAATATATAATTTGGAAGGACACATAGCATGAAATAGATTTAGATCCTGGATCATAACATAAGAACGAGATAAATTTGATGTGTACAAGGCTGGATTTGTAGGTTTTTAGAAAACCAAGAAACAAATCAGTGTAACTAGAAGTGGTGAGGGCTTTACTGTATAATATAGCAATCGGTATTAATATTTGATTTTATTCAGCATCTTGAGACAGACAACTTTTAAAGTCGCATATCAGAGAAAAAAACTGTCTTACTGTCAGCGTTCCTGTAATCATGCTGGGAGCTGTACAATGTTGTAAGCACTGCCTAGAATATATTGACAAATTGAAGGCAGATTTTTGTTTAAAACAAAACCAGAGAAAAATCCCCAAAAAACCCACCCACAAAACCTCAAGGACTGGGGAGCAGGAGGATTATGTACAAAAGGAAAGCTGTAAAAGTTAAGCAAATTCAACCTAAGAGCATAGGAGACATGGTGATCCACCTCAAATTTATGACATATGCAGGGAAGTTTGAAGAGTAATGGAATGCATAATCCTGTCTGTGATTTTGATTTAAAAACAGCCATGTTTCTACCATTTTAACATATTTACCTGTACTCATTATTTTTTAATAATGTAGAACAAGTTAAGTATAAACTAAAAATAAGTCTAAGAAGGTCTGTTTCAACATCCTGCAGAAACTAGTGGAACTCCATTAATTTCAAAAGTTTCATACAGCCCGAAAGGTATTATCAGATTGTAACTTAAGCATTTTGTTTGTTGTTACTGCCACAGCTATTGAGTACTCTATACTCATTACCAAGAACCCTGGTGGATTGCTAAGGATAAAGTATGTGGAAATAACATTCAATGTATAAGCTTAGATATTCATGGCTAATCAACTGCAGAGGAAGGCTTTAAAAAAAAAAAAAATAAAAACCAAACCAAAAAAACCTGACTGAAACAAAACAAAAACTTGTTTCAGTTCTCCTTCATGACCGTCTTAGAAGAGCAGAAGATTCCTGTTAATTATTTTAGCCATTAAAAGTGTGCTGAATTATAGATTGCTTAGTTTACAACGGGCTGGAAAAACCCTCTCTTTCTCAATGTAAGGACCTAAATTTTAACGATTGTTCCTGGAAACAGTGAAGAACGTCTGCATTTCATTTACTTCTGCTCCAAAATGTCCTGGATACACTGGCAGAGCCATTTGGCTGTTGCCCGAGACTGTACTTGTCGCCTAAATATTCAGGGGATAACAACACACTCTGGCCCACGCTTCTTTTAAAGATATTCAGGTCACTACTTTCAAATCATAAGATATTGTACATCCATCCCATTGGCTCTGGCTCATAGCTCTTCATAGAGTGCTGATACATTGCCTCCTCTCAGCACCGACTGCAGCTAATTGGGAAATACATTAGCATTTGGCAGCTTACAGTTCTGCTCCCATCTTAGGATCTGGCTCGAGTAACGTCCTTGCTTTCACTTTGCTTTGAGTTGTAGTAGTAGAGGTTAAGTAGAAGCTAAATCTATTTCAGGTGAAGGTGCTACCAGTACTGAGAATTGCTAGCATTTAAGGGAATAATGTGTGATCTGATGACAGAGGATGTTCCAGTTAAACCTTGTCAGGATTTTCATGACTTAAAGGTACTTTGGGACTCCATTTTGACCTTTGTATGACTGATAGTTTAGTTGACCTTAGCATCTTTTTATTTTTATGTAGTGATTATTATCTATCCTTGCTGAAGAACTTGTCATCTGTGGATGCCATATCTCCATGCAGAAATGTGAGAATATGCCATATGTAGGGATATACTGAAACTTTTTTAAAGTTTTAGCTACCACAGATCATAGGAAACAAATGTTTATTCGAATTGGCGAGAAGGAAGATGTAACATTGCATATACTGTACGTTTTCCCTATTATCCTTCGGAGGCAGCTCTGAATGATAGTATCATCTTTATTTTTGAAACTAATACTGTTTCCCAAAGTTTTCTGAAAAGATCATCTACATTTCTATGCACTGTTGCAGTGAAATGAATTATGGGGATAACAGTAGTCTAATTTAATCAAGTGGAGAATCTGGGATATATCCAGATATATACAACTGCTTTTATATGAGAGTTTTCTAACTTTGCTTCACCAGTCACTTTAAGCCTCAACTTGTTTGGTTTTTTAGGAAGCACTTCTGCTCATTTCATTACAAGCTTTCAAAGTTTCCAGGCAATCACAAGGAGCTAGACAGAAGTCCTAACTAAAGATGGAGATTCTCAGTAACTGCTAATATTTATTTAATTCCTATGGACAGATGGTTTCACTGTGTGAATTTATGCTATCACCTGGACTTTATTAGCCAAAGAACAAAAGAAAATGCAAATAGAGACAAACATCTTTTGTTTCCTCTTGCTAAGCTGTGATCTTCAAAAGATTTATGTCATTTCCTATGCTTTCTGCAGATATTTATATGCAGTGAATGGATTCTTTACCAGGTTACAGTTAAAGTCTCCCACTTTATACAGCAGTGAAAAAGTAGACAAAGCACAGTTTTTTTCAAGGATTTGAGAAATGTCTTCTGATGCAGAGGCCCAAAAACTTTAATTCTGAAAGTTGGCTTCATAAAACACAATTGTAGGGGTCAGACAAAGGAGCTTTGGTTATAACTCTGTATTCCATTTTGTCCGTTTTGTACGAGGTTTGTGGAGTCTGTTTGATTTTTCTTTCCTTAAAGATTTATGCATATCATAATAGAGTTATAATATGAAAACATCCACCATTCAATGCCTTTGTAGTTCATTGCAAGAGAAGTGTCATTTCCTGGGTGATCCCAAGCCTATGAAACAGTACTTGGCTATCATAAAGAAGACCTCGTTTTTATTTTAAGGATGAGCAGTGGGATTACAGCAATTCTTGCTTTACCCTTTGAAAGCACTTTACAGCAGACATTAGGCACTGGCAAAATTGTGAAGCTTTTAATCTGATTTTGCTTACTGCTGCATTGGACAAACTAGTAGATTTTAAGTGGAGCATTCTATACTAGTTTTTCTGGCTCTGGATCTGTAATTCTGTTTACAATGCCAAAGAACATTTCAGAAAATTTGAAATTATATGAGTTGCTTTCCTCCTTGGTCTGATGTTTTTAGAAAAGGCAATTCAGACATCCAGCTTAATGCTTTTCTTGAATTACTTGGCAATATACATTGAAAATTATGTGTATTTTCACATGCAACGCATTTTACGGACTGTGCAGTGTGTGTCTCCTTGCAGAATGGTAGAGTGATTTCAGTTCACTTTTCAGTCTGAAAATACCCGCTGAACTGAGGAATCATCTGAACTCTGCTTGTAGTTAGAATCATAGCATAATTAAGGTTGGAAGGAACCTCTAGAGGTTGTCTAGGCCATCAGCCTGCTCAAAGCAGGTCTAGTTAGACCAGGTAGGTAAGGGCAGTGTCCAGTTGAGTTTTGAAAGCCTCCAGGGACAAGGGGTTCACAACCTCTCTGGGCGACCTCTTCCAGTATTTGATCATCCACTTAGGAAAAAAAGGTTTTCCTAATATCTAACCAGAATTTCGCATGTTCCAAGTTGTGTCCTTTGCCTCTCTTCTGATCACTGTGCACCGCTGAGAAGTGTCTGGTTCTATCTTCTCTGTATACTCAGATCAGGTAGTTGCAGACAGCAATAAGGTCTCCCCTGAGTGTTCTCTTAAGGCTGGAAAAAAAACCCAGTTCTCAGCCACTCCTCTTACATCATGTGTGCCAACTGCCTTACCAGTTTGGTGGACCCATGTTGAACTCATTCCTGTATGTCAATTTCTTACTTGTAATGGGGAGCCCAAAACTGAGAACAGGACTTGAGATGTAGTCTGACAGGCACCAAATAGAGGGAAAGGATTACATCCCTCAAGCTGCTGGCTATGCTCTCGCTCATTCAGTGGAGGATGCAGTTTGTCTTTTTTGCTGCAAGTTTGATCACTATTAAGATGAAAAACATTATGAGTTGGACTAAAGACTTTCACTTTTACAGAAATGGTTTTAAACGTTTGGCCTCTCTGCAATTCTCATTTTCAGGTTTGGATTTTGATATTCTGTAGCTAGGACCCTACTAGACAAAAGTCTCTTTCATCTGCTGAAGGTCGGGTGTATGTCAGCACCACTTTCTTCCTTAATTAAATAAGAGAAGGTTTATGGTCAAACATTTTCAAAAGAGAACCTATGTTAACAGATCTGTTAGCACTCTGCCAGGCCAAATAAAAAACAACCAGAATAAAAAGCAACAAGAGCTTATCAGCAGGTTAACTCTGTCAAATATTACAGTATAATAGGCATGGGGTGTGTGGTTATATTTCAAATGCAGAAGGGGGCTGTGGTCTGACTTTTAATGCTTCCAGGTTAAAAAAACCCAAACAAACAGAATACAAACAAACAAAAAAACTCCAAACCCTGATCTGTATGGGAGATTTAACGAGCAAGTAGTTTAAAGGAAAGGTAAGTGCTTAAAATTATCAAAATGATACTATAACTAAAATGTTTATAACTGATACAGTTAAACATAGTCATGAAGGAAAGGCAGTAAAATTTGTTAGCTGAAACAACAAAACAAGCAGTAAAGATTGTCATACATTTCAGAGTTGATAATAATAAAATGATATGCAGCTGCTAGGCTCACAATGTAATAGATATTTACTGTTCTTAAGTTCTCTGTTTTTACTTAAAGAGGAGTTCCTTACTGAGGACTCTCAAAGGTAAGTCATTTTCCACTCCTTTCAAGCAATGGAAACACATTCTTCCATTCTGTGGTCACTGTACACTTCTCAGGTTGTAATACTCTCCAGCAGTCAAAATCTGGGGCTACCCATAGGTTTACCAGACGTGACTGGACCCAGAGGTCCTGTATAGTAAGTAACTTTGTCTCCTGGTTTGAGGTAATACAGAACCAATTTTCTGTTCAGTAATACTACTTTTTAGCTAAGCCTCTTCTAACTAACTGAAGTCTCTGAAATTAACAGCATATTGTGGAGACACTGTTCATTCTCAGAGTGATAAGACCTGATTATTTGTAATTTATGCCAAGGAATGGTGTGCAGAGAGGCTCTTGCTTATACTTATTCCTGTAGCAACCAAGACCAGCTAACTTTGTTGTGTGCCACGTTGGAGGGTCTGAAGCGGAAGAGGGTAGAGGGGTCGCACCTGTGGGGAGGAGCAGACAGGGCAGGTGACCCAAAACCGACCAACAGGATATTCCATCCCATCTGCCCCACGCTCAGTATAAAAGCTGAGGGATCAAAGGGTCAGCTCTTTCTTCAATAGCCGGCATCCGAGGAGGACTCTGTTCATCTGCCTTTGATCCCAGTCTGCACATTCCTGAATCCAGATCCAGAATCCAGCTCCTATCCTTCGCTGAGTCCAGTCTGGGACTTTCCCCGTGCCTGTCGATCACACAATCATGATCCTGGGAGCTTGATATGGTTTTGTATATATTGTATATATTTCATTATTTTCTTTTTTATTATTTTATTAATCTATTCATATTTTCATTAAAGTAGTTTAGTTTTTTTCTAAACTAACAAGTCTCTTTCTCTGTCTTCCTGCTCTCCTGGAAGGGAGATACACTCCCTTCTCTGAAGGGAGAGAGGTGAGAGAGCGTCTGTCATTCATTTCAGTGGCCAGTCCGGCCCAAACCATAACACTTGGATCGGGATTGAGATTTCACTTACATGGTCATCCGTAGGCAGAGACTCAGGAATGAGACAGATGGTCCGATCACCTTGTTTGGACTTAAGGCAACATCCAAAGTCTTAGTAACTCACCTGTGTGTACAAGAGGAAGAATATTTAGAAAGTAGTAATTTTCCATGTATGATTATTTTGACAACAAAGTGATAACAAAAGAAGGATAAATAAAAACTCTAAATCAGAAGTTATCAACTGTAAAATCTGGTTTTGCAACATTAAAATAAGAATGAACAATTGCTACTAGTTTATTTATTAAAATAACCTGGTATGAAATCTGTCAAAAGTCTACAATGCCTAATGTTAACAAGTTTGGGAAAACTTGGATTTTTTTAGAATTGTCTGATTGCTGCATAAAAATTATGTGTAAACTTAATGGCATTTGGAATGCATTATTTGACCATGTCTGTGCCTTTTTCTGTTGAGTATTTGCAAGCGTGTTAGCATCTGTGGAGTGGTGCTAGCTCAATTATTTCAGACATTCTTACCTCTAGTTAAAAGCAACAATTTTTGGAAAAATCAGGGGAATAATCTGGAAGAATCTTGTTAGAATAGACTAAAACCAAATTTGTTGTAATTATCTTACATTTTGTTCATTCATTTCAGATGGAAAGGTGGAGCTTTGTTTAGAAAGTCTCCAGCTCATATGTGTCATGCTTTATTTTTGTCATGTTCAAGTTGAAAAAAATGTTTCCAGTCCAACCTCTTTGAAGAATTCTTCATTTTCAAAAATGGAGAATTAAACCCAGATTTTTCCATCTTGAAATTGCAGGGGCAATACTAATAAGGGGTGCACAGGAGTAGTTGTTGATATCCTAGATGGTCTTGTGGTTCATCCACTCTACTTACATGTTTCATTCTTACGTTTTCAGAATCAAATCAAGTTTTCTGTCTGTGTTTTCCTGTTTATTGCACAAAGTACAGCAACCATTTATATTACATTATTCTGTTGAGGCACACTGAGTGCTGTGTACTTTTTGAGACAGTTCAGTAAAGTGGTGTTACATGATCATTAGAAATTCAGCAAAGGAATCACAGAATCACAGTGGTTGGAAGAGACCTCTGGAGATCATCTAGTCCAACCCCCCTGCCAGAGCAGGGTCACCTAGAGCAGGTTGCACAGGATGGCATCCAAGCGGGTTCTGAATGTCTCCGGAGTCGGAGACTCCACCACCTCCCTGGGTAGCCTGTTCCAATGCTCTGCCACCCTCAAAGTAAAGAAGTTCCTCCTCATGTCCAGATGGAACGTCCTATGTTCAAGTTTGTGCCCATTACCTCTTGTCCTATCACTGGCCACCACTGCAAAAAGACTGGTCCCACCCTCCCGGCACCCTCCCTTTAAGTATTTATAGGCATTGATGAAATCCCCCCCTCGGCCTTCTCTTCTCCAGACTAAAAAGACCCAAGTCCCTCAGCCTTTCCTCATTAGAAAGATGTCCCAGCCCCCTAATCATCTTTGTAGCCCTCTGCTGTACCCTCTCCAGCAGTTCCCTGTCCTTCTTGAACTGGGGAGCCCAGAACTGGACACAGTACTCCAGGTGCAGCCTCACCAGGGCAGAGTAGAGGGGAGGATAACCTCCCACGACCTGCTGGCCATGCTGTTTTTAATGCACCCCAGGATGCCGTTGGCCACCTTGGCCACCAGGGCACATTGCTGGCTCATGGTCATCCTGTTGTCNACAGTGTCAAAAGCCTTGCTGAAGTCAAGGTAGACAATATCCACTGCCCTCCCCTCATCTATCTGTCCAGTCACACCATCGTCAGACAATCTGAGGACCAGAGTTAGATCCAAGTAGTCCAAAATTTTCCCACTGTTCTCAGGCTAGATTTATTTTTAGATTTGCACTGTCAGGTTTGGTTTTTCAGATATGATAATGTAGAAGTGATCTTATGACATACATTCTTAGTGTTCTTCATTTGGATAGCATTTATTTTGTATTTTGGTGTCATTGTTCATAACTGCAGGCAAAAATGCTAGTTTTAAAAGGGGCTCTGTCAGTGACAACATGCTCACCATTTTCAACCACTTCACAGTATTTTATTTCTCTGAAAAATAAATCTGTTCACCCTGTTTTCAAAAGAATTATGATATCTAGGATCAAGCACATGATAGGAACTTATTACCATAATAAGAATACCATTATATTATACGGGCACTATATTACAATGACAGCACATTATACTCCCATATTCGTGTGGACCTAAATGTACTAGCAGTATGGCAATAGGGCAGTTCATCCTTCATCTTCAAACTGATGAAGACATGATGGCAAACGCACAATTTTACTGGCAGTACATCTATACTAACCTCTTCTGCTAGGGCTCACACCTCCTGTCTTGCCTTGTTGACAGAACTGCACCAAGAGAAAATTGTGATCCTGACTTTGTAAAGGATTTTCTTTTAAGAATAATTTGTTAAAAATTTAAGGTGTCAGTCTATATTCTCAGTAATGAATGAGCACACTACTTTTACCCAGATTTTGATTATTTTACATGCAGACCTGAGACTGTTCTTCGGGCCATTTGTACAGTTATGAGATTTCTTTTTTTCTTTATTTAAATGTGTATCTCTTTGCTGTGTAAAGAAAAAAGGTTAGTCACACCCATAATTATTACCTAAAATCGAATTTATTGATAATACACAAAAATCCTCCAATGGAAACAGATGGACTTTTCCTCCCTTTAACAGCAGAGATTGTATTCCTCAACATTTGTGGAGGTGATTCTCTGGGATGCATTTTTCAAATTCTTTCTGCTCCATATTAAAGCATCTCTCTCTCTGGTCCTCTTGCCTGCTCTTTTATTGATTACTTCCTTGCAACTTAGGATGATATTATAATGCTTCTAATTAGTCATATATAAATTCCTTGGTTTTCAACCTCTCTCAGATCATTAGTAAGAACTGGTTTTCAGCTAGGTTTTTTGTGTGAATTTATCACTCTGTTGTTAGAACTGAAAAAAAAATGGTTGGTCTTACTTTTTTTGATTTGTTATGTCTAGTGTAACACAACTTTCTAGGCAGCAACTGCAAATGCATGACATTTTTAATATATTTGGTTTTAACAAGTGTTCTGCTTTTCACTGGTAAATCGTTGGTTCCTTTTGCTTTTGCAGAGGTCACAAAGTAGTTTAAAACAGTTGTATGACAAGACAGGTTGTGTAACATATACATGTTACTGTGTGTAAACTAAAATTAGCATGTGTACAGCTTCCTGTCTGTGTAATACTCCTCGAAAAAGTTAGGTTAAATTTGAGGCTGTCCAGCAGGCTTGCTGTTGTCATGTTGCACATCGCATCTCTCAGAAGGCATCTGTCAGTAGTTGCATCAAGTTCACAGCAACTAATGTTACTACTTCAGTTCTTAATCTCATCATCTCACTGGTATTTTTTGTGACACACTGGCCTTCCAACCAGCACAATTCTGTTTCTTTTTGTAAGCAGTTTTTGGGGTGCACACTGCACTGAATGGTGCTACTGTTTGGTAACAGTATAGCTAAATAATACTGGGATAGCTAAATAATTTTTAATTTGTATGTTTAACGCCATGAGCCCAGATGAAGGCAAACAACTAGGACCTGCACTGTAGGAGCAGCACGTGGAGAACATCAGAGAATTTTCTCTCGTGAACTTCTTTTATATACTTTAATACATCTTAGATGCAATTTGTTACTATCTGCTTTATTAAATCTGTGGAATTGAATCAGTATAAAATGGGCTAATGTATTGTAGCATGGGATAATCTGCTATGATTACTTCCAATGGCTTGCATGAGCCTTACATTTTTAAATTAATGAACAGAATCGCTACAAACTGAGCCCTGGCTATTTAGTTCACTATCCACAACCAGGGGAAAAGGCACTCTGCTGCCCTGGAGGAGTGGGATGGCTGTTACACATTCTGGGGACTGCTTCAAGGATAAGCTCTGCTGAGCCAAAATGTCCAAATGTAGTGCAGTAGTAACTCTGGTATGTGCTGCTGGAATCTAGGAGCACTAGAGAGTATAATGCAAATTCCTTTGACCTCACAGGCAGCAGCATCCATGGGAAGGGATAAGAGGCAATGGCAAATGCAGTGGTGGGAAAGGGTAGAAAAGAGAAAGGGGGCTTTTTGTGCAGTGTTTTCTCCCCAGGCAACTATTTTCTGCCTTCTGCAGAAGGAGAGTTAGGAGCTGTTGCACTATTGCATCAACAGCATAGAGCAATCCATGCGCTGCTTAAGTACCAATGTTAATGTCTCCGACATCAACTGATGCTCAGTATCAACTAGTATTTCTGGTATGAGAAAAGCCCCAGCGACCACATGACAAAAGCAATAAGCCATCAAGGAAGAAAGTTAAAATGTTGCTCTTCCTTACAAATCAGACAAAGCTGGAAAAAAGTCCGGTTTTTACAAGCCTACTCTATCTGTTCTTTGGGGTGATTGGAAGACATCTGTCATGGCAGAGGAGGATCAGGTGACTCAGGTCTCAGAGGGTTAGTAAATCACTGCAGTCATTTTGGCAAAGGGCGATAGCATTCTTGTGGTCTCCCTTAGAAAGTACACTATAGGAAATGAGTGTTGTTCTTTCTTACTGCTTTTCTTGCACACTTCATTTTTTTTTCAGACAACATGTTAAGGAACCCTTTCTTAAATAGTACATAAGCTTTCTTTAGAAACATTTTCAATCACTGAGCTTATACCATAAAAAATGTGAGAAATTGATTTTTAAATACACACATAGGATTTTCTCATAGATTTGGGTGGTCTCTATCTGCTTGATTCTTATCACCTTCTCAGCAAGAATGTTGCAGTCATACTTCCCATAATTATATTACTCTTTGTACAGTGTCTTTTTCTTTTTACTAAGGTTTGAAGAGCTGCATTACTCCTTGATGTATATTTTTTAAAATAATCATATTTGATCAGAAGAACAGAACAGTGTTAAAATATGTGTAAAAAGTGTAAAAGTGTGTAGCTGATCACTAAAATGTCTCGTCAAGTCATTGTTTTAGCACTCACATTTCACCAACTTCGGTACTTGAAGGGATATCCCTGCATCTTCTAGGATGAGGCCTGAATTTTTTTCTATGCAAGAACTAGCTTTGCTTATTTGGAAAGGCATTGTCATAACTAAAGGGATTTAGTACTGATTGTTTTTGTTTAATTTGCATCATTGAAGGTAACTGAGAAAAGCAAGCATACTAAGAGAAACATAGCAGCATTTGTCTTAAAATTTGGCATAGTAAATTTAGATAGTTTAGATTATTTGTGCCCATTCTGTACAACGTTCAGGGAAAGGGACTCACAAATGTTGTTGATGTTTCTATAGAATATGATTCTTTTTTACTCTGCTATGTTCCTCGTCACTTCGTAGGATCCACCTGGAGATCATTAGATATCATGCTGAAACTCCTTCACACAAACTGAATTTTGAAGAAAGGCAGCAGCTGGATGAGGTTGTGTCTGTTGCTGAGGTTAAACAGTCAGCCTGTGCCCTTGAACAAAGTTCCCAATCTCAAAGGACTTTCTACTGAAATATATCAATAGTTCCAGCATATTTTGGAAAATTCCGTAACTACAATTTGAATGAATCATCCACATCAGTTTTATATCTGCTCTTAGCTCAGTTAATAGCCATGTATTAAGAAACATGGTAAGAGTCATGAAAAGTCGTGTCTCCTACAGAGCCGTCTCATTATGCAGTACAGATACTAAATTGTGTTCTAAACTGTAACTCTAAACAATTCTTTCCAATTTTGTTCATTAAGACTGAACTACTTTCACATGAGAAGGACATGAGTTAGACATTGGTAGGCTACATATAATAGCACACTATATGCTCTATTCAGTATAGAATATGTTTTATCATCTGGATATAGAAATAGCTTTTCTTCATGTACAGTGGAGCTATCATGGCATGGTAACCAAGAAATAAATTTATCTGGGTATATTAACGTTCATCTTTTCCTTGGATACAATACAAATCAAAGACAGTTAACCAAATATGATACTTATATACAGAATCTTAAAGACTAATTCTAAGATATAAATAAGGTGATATTTAAAATGAAGGGAGAAAATCTAAGCTTGTCCTTACCTATAGTAATGAGCTTCCATAGTTGTGAATAGAAATATTCAGTGTGCTTGCATATGTCTGATTTTTTGTTATGCTTATTACCTGCTGTTTACTTAAATTAGTAAGTATGAATTACCTGCTGACCAAAATAATTCAGTGATACCTAGGTGTATATCCTTTCATATACTGAGGGGAAAATTGTGTTCAGTAATTCTCCTCATGTTGCCTTACCCAGCATGAGAGGAAGAAAAATATCACATGAATGCTTTATAGTCCAGTCCAACCCACTCTGAACTCTGATCTAAGCCTTGATCAGTGGATTCTTGTGGTTTAAAGACCTGTTGCCAGTAACAAGGAACAGACGAATGTAGGCAGAGTTTAAAGCAACTATGTTTTGTTTCCCACCCCGTTAGACAGCAGCATGTGCTGTGCTGATTGACCATGGCCTCTAGCAGGGGTCCAAGGACTTAGTCTCATATCTTTAGATCTATAGCAGACAAATCAATTGTTCGGCAGTCAGTTTCCTTAGCAGTAAATTAAATCTATGTGGTATATAAAGAATAAAGTACTTAGCAATATCATGGCTAGTTTTATAATTATCTCAAATACTGGCGTTAGATGCCTGTTTCACGCAGCTTCAAGTCAGGTAGGGAAGATGTCTAGCTCTAAATTCTATCCTCTAGTAAATTACACTTGCAGTTCTTTATGAGAGCGAAAAAGGAAAGATAGTTTTCAAATTTCTTTGGTATCTGTTAGGAGACACAACATCAGGGATGACAGTGTTACCAGCAGTATCTTGATAAATTGCCTGTTCACATAGGTCAACAAAATGCTGTGTGATCTGCAGCTGTAAGAACATGTACCAGTTCTATGTCCCTTGTTTTTTTCAAAGTATACTTTAAAGATATGGTGAGTTATTCTTACATATACATGCTGGGCTGATATAACAAATAAGTAGTTATTCTCAGAAGACTTGATTTAACCCATTCTTAAATATCAGAATGTACATCTCCTCCATTCTGAATTTCAGGAGGTGTCACTTTACCTAGCGTTTTTGCATTCACTTTTCAGATCATGTGAATGGTCACTGTACAAGTCCAACGTCCCAGAGCTGCAGTTCAGGAAAGCGACTTTCCAGTGCAGACGTCTCAAAAGCAAACCGCCGAGGGCCTGGGAGGCCCCCCTTCAGAAAAGCGCAGTCTGCAGCCTGCATGGAGATTTCTCTCCCAATCACCACAGAAGGTGGGTGGCAATGAATATTTCGCTAGGTATTCATGAATTTCTCACCGGGTGTGAAAGCAAATAAGTTTAGCATGATCCTTGTCGTAGTCATTGCCCTGAACTGCTGTCTTCATCTGACTGTTTAGAATTAGAACAACCCCTGTGTGTTAGTGTTGTTACTAACAAGCCTGCTCCTGAGCTCTGTGCTGCCTAGGGACGCGGTATGCTGAGCCTCGCCAAACTCTTACAGCCGTCCCCTCACCTGTATGGATCGGGCGCTTTGTTCTGGAAAAGCAATTGTTCATAGCAGCTTACGTACAGTTATTGTGACAGCTAGTATTACTAACGTTTTAAACTCTCATTGTCTCTACTTACCAAGTGTGAAAATGAGGAAGATATTTTTAGAATGTGAGTTCAGGCTTTGCACACGTATATTTATTTATTTATTGGTACTGAAGACTTTATAAAATTCCACGGTCCCTGGCCACTATTTATCGTAAAATTATAGCCCATAATCTAATCAGTTTTTTTCTATTTATAAGTTTCTTGTTTTAATGCTTGAAAAAATTCTTCAAATCTTGATCTACTTGAGTACAGAGTTTTGATGAAACGGAGAGATACAAAGTGGACCACGCATGGCAATGCATTGAGCTTAAAACTTAGAATAAGCCCATTTTCATTTCAGCAGTGCCAGCTATTTCATTGCAGCTAGTTTAAGCAGAAGAATTCAGCTGACATGTTTTTCTTCAATCTTGATAGTGTTCCCACTCTGCTGTTGGTGTCCTTGACCCTTGTCTCCCAGGCTTCCAGCTCCCCTGCATTCCTGCAATAGGACAATGCATTGTCTGGGCAGAAAAGACTCAGTCTATCAAAAACTGAAACAGAATAGCATCAAAATAAATGGTGTAGGACTGCAATGTTGGTTGTATTCAATTTTAGTAATAGGTAAAAATTGAATAATATTTAAACAACAGAAATTATAGGGTTTAATATTTTAATAATAAAATAATCAATTTGAACAGTTAACTCTTTTTAAAATCCAGGTTTTAATTTTAATCAAGTTGCAGAATTGTTTTCTAAGTGACTAAAAGAGAATGACCTCCTATGGCTATTGTCTGGGCTGTAGCATGGCCGGAATCCCCTGTGATGCTATGAGTGATAGGCAATGGACAACACCATGACCCCAGTCCTCTGTCTTGCAAGGAGTATTTGTAACCTAACCTGCCCGCTTGGAAAGGTGTCTGCAACACAGAAGTTCTTTACAGCTGGAACCAGTACCCCCTAATTTTGCTGATCGTTAATGGAGACAGAGCAAGGGAAATTATATCACTCAAAGTGTCTAATTTTGTATTTTTAATGCAAATACCTTTGTTACTAATGGAAAATTGCTAGAATCTTTGAATTATTTTTTTTTTCCTTATGATAATATTATATAGCAAATTCTTTTTCGGCCTTTCAACAGAAAAATAGGGTCTATGTGTGTGCGATCCTATAAGAAAACATCCTAATTTGGCACAGAGGGTTCCAAGATTATGTTCTTGACTGGAATGGAGCCGGTACCCCGAAGTCTGTTGCAGCATCCTCTAGCAGCTACTTCCATTTGATTTAAGAACAGCGTTTACCTACATTCATCCATGGGACACAGAGCAAAGCGTGGTCGCAGGCTCTCTGCAAAATGGCTGCGCTCACTGGAGGTGTTAGCATCTTCCAGCTATGTCATTAGATCTCTGGTAGAAGTCACCTCTCATCGCCAGAGGCTATCACACCAGAACAGACGCTGGTGGATGAGGGATCCTTTGAGTTGTCCCTTTCTGCTTAAGTACAAAAACATTTAGCTTAAACAGCTTTCTATATTGGGTTACATTATCCAGCTCCCTTTGCACTAAAGCAAATGAGAAGTGCCCACGTGATCTGTTTTTTTAACTTTACTAGGCAAGTGTTAACTTTCTGCAGAGGAACAGGGTCAAAAACTTGGGAGTAGTGACATTTCAACCGACACCGCCGTTTCTTCAGTGACCATCCAACCTCTTCTTTAGGAGAATGTTACAATATCATGGACTCTTCAAAGATTAAGTCATAGGCTGAACAGCAAAAATGTTGAATCACATTGTGGGCTTCATGTAACATACGACGAAGTGTAATCCTCGGCAATCAGTTATAAGAAGTAATCCTGTTTAAATACTAAACCTACTATAAATTTCAGTTTTAACTTGGATTAATTAATGCCTCCCCTGGGAACATTGTACCAAAGCAGATTTACAGAGCTCTGAGGTGTTTATAAATTCCTGTGCATAAGGGCAGTTTTCATCTGCATAATCACCATTTTTACTTCCACATTAGTTATTGATGATGGTCATAACATAACCCTTTCGTCTACCTCTTTTTATGCGCCACACAAATATGGTAAGTACCATTGTTAGATAATGTCTCTTGGTGGAAAATACATCACTGCCACAGTAGTTTCTATTGCTGTGTGTTTTTCTTCATCCTACGTAGTACCAAACTCTTCTGGAATTCTTGTATGCAGATACTGCTGCAATATCAGCACTACTTGTACGTAACAAGGCCATGGTACTACCTAAGTCTTTTACACTGCTTCTCTTCTTTTTCCCTCCCATCCTCCCAGAGTAAGGAGGGTCACTGGCAGGCAGAACCTACAGCCCCCTAAGGTCCTACTGACCCTTGTGTACAAAACATTTAGTAATACAGTGATACCATTGATGGCATGATGATGCTTTCTGTGTAACCCTATCATGAAAGAGTCAGTTTCTGTTGTTCAGCACTAATTATAATACCTATCAAATTTAATATGAAAGTATATCTCTTTCTAGAGATAGTCATCTAATTTCCTTTCAGGGACACGGAGTAAATTCAAGTAAGTGACATAAAAAAATCCCTATTTAAAAGTATCAGTGTTGTCACTGAATTAGTGTTACAACTCTTAGTAAGGTCATTGAAATGACTGCTGCAAGAAAGAGCCAGGCAGTCTTTAAAGTAATTTATATTAACATATAATATGACAGAGCATGGTTTGGGTTTGTCCTTGAGTGTGTAGGTTTGTGTACAAGTCACCTGTCAGCAAGTCTATAGACTAAAATAATTTTCTGATTATTTATATTGTCTCATTAAAACAAAGCCATCTGTCACGGAATCACAGAGCAAACTTGTCTAAACTTTTTTTTAGATGCCTGTGGTATTAGTCTTTTGCCTTCTAGCTCTACTAACTGATCTGTCTGGAATGACTGACGTTCCGCCATTCTTCATGCATCTTGCATTTCTAGACATACTGTTTTGGCAAGTGGTTTGATTTATTTCTGAAGGTTTTTATACTAAATAATATAGTGGAAGGTGGTATGGTCCTTGAAAGATTCTTAGGCTGGGGTTAAAGAGGAGAGTGACGAAGAAGGAAGATGAGAAGTTAAAAGATTGGAGAAAGGATATACTGAGAATAAGCATTCTCTCCAAAATTTGGAACTGGCTTTGATCAAGAACCTTCTGGTTGGGCTGTTCCAAAATAAAACAAAAAAAATTTTCTCTGTGCTAAGAATTTATTGGCTACTTAGGAGTATATGCTGCAATAAACTATAAAGGTATTCACAAGAAATTTTTTTTTTTTATATTCTCATGTGGTGAATCAAGATATGTATTTTGTGTCCTCGCTAGCAAGGTAGTATTTCAGGTTAGTATTTGGTAGGATTTTATTATTCTACCTGAGTAGAATTTTGATTAGAGACTGCTATTTCAGTAGTGTTAAGCACTTTTTATACATAAAGAAAAAAAGCCTTTGTGTGTGAGTAGATGGTTCTTACCTTTTCTTAAGCCTGTGTCTGAGGCACTGATAACACTTGGAGGCTTTTTAATAATGCTTCCAGTTCCTGCTTTTTACCTATTCTAATTGATTTGATTAAAAAGATTATATGTTTTGGTGACTAATCATAAAATATCTATTAGAATAAGTCAGTCGTCCCCTCTCACATTGGATTTCAAAAATCTACTTATTTAAATCTGATCTTTTGGTACAATAGGAACTGTATTTCCAGCATTTTCATCAAGTGTATTTTCAAGCAGCTTTCACACAATAAATTCTTCTGACTTCATTCCTTTTAGCTGATTGTCAAGATTTTGCTGACTCTCACCTCGTTATATGCACAGAAGGATTCCTGATTTTTGAAGAATGTCTTTGCAATGATGAATCATAGGAAGAAAATGGGGGGAGGGGGGATGTCTTGTTTTCTGCTGGTCAAAATATTGCAAACTGTTCCATTTCAAAGAGTGCTGATATTTCTTCCACACTTATAGAAGAACAATTCAAAAGCCAAGTAACAGTAGCAGAGGAGTGGTGTCAATGCTTGCATGGTTACTTCTACTGCTTAAACCTATGTCTTTCCTGGTATCCTCATCTAACACGGAAAAACTTGAAAAGCTCTAAAGCTTTTTAAACTCAGGTAGATTTTATTACAAGCTAAAGATTACTGCTATTTCGATTTCAAAGCCTCATAAATTTTTTTCTCCCCGAAACACTAACATGTAGATCAAATAGCTTGTTATGGTTATATTTTTTGTCAATAATCAGCCAGGCATTTGATACAGCACTTCTCAAATACCATTTATGCTATTCAAAATGTTAGATATTGTCCTGTAGTATCTTCTGGTTTCATAAATGCAGTATTCTCACAGCTATACTAATAAATTCTATAGTTGTTCAATATTCTGTATCTAATTTTGGCAAGAAATTAGAATTTTACAAGTTCTTAATAGTATATTATTGATTCTAAACAATCTCATTTTCATATACTTTTAAGTAAGCTCTTTCTTCCTTGGAATAATATAAGAATTTATTTACATTCTAAACAAAACCACAAATATAGGAAATTCCATTGGTGAACTTTTAAATTCTAAACTTCTTCTAGTCCTTTTTGACCAGAGGTTTTTGTGATTTTAGGAGTTACTGATTACATTTTTTGATAAGGCTTTCTTGCACAGGGTATAAACTATATTTTTTATTATCAAGTTAACATTGTGCTTTTAAATATCAACAGCAATAAAAAATACATATGAATGCAAATTATTCTTACTCAAGAAAATCCTTACAGAGATTCTGTCCCATAATAACATCCTGTAGAAAGGGAAGGTGTTTTATCTCCAGGCTTAGTGGATTTCGTTGCAGGCTGTAGCCGTTTGCAGTGATCATGTCTCGGTCTGTTCCAGCTCTGGGCTCTGACTAGCACCCTATTATGTCTGCAGGTGTCCTCACAGAAACATTGAAATAGGGATTATATTAACCTTTTGTTTAGCTGCTTTGGTGAAAGTGTGTACCCCTGCCTGGTTGGCCTTCCATCCTGTCACACAGATCCAAAACAGTCCATCTCAGTCTAAGAGCTAATATTGCATAGCTGTTAAACCCGTGAAAGCCCCCTTTCCATCTAGAACAGCAGATCCCAGCCTGATCAAGAATTTCAGTGTAGATGAATAGGCCCAAAACATCTGCTCTTTTTGGGCATAGGAAAACAAAATCTGTATTTCAATTGAATTTTTAATTGTAAGTTTTGATTAAAGAAAACACTGAATTAAAGAATACAGTGATGTTAAAGAATAAAAATAAAATTGTGGGAGGGAACTCAGTGTGGTTATAGTTGTGTAGCTGGTGGGTATATGGATGTGTGCACAGATACATATGCTGGCACGCAGTCCTCTTTGCTTTAAGAAGTTATAACTAACTCTGAGAAACCTTTCAGATTTGATACTTCTTGGTTATTACTTTTCTCAAGCATTCTGCTTTTTTCAAGCCACTTTAGATTCTCCAAAAGGTTCTCTCTGCCATGACTTGCCAGTTGCCATCAAGAGCTTGTGCTGGCAGACTGTGCCAGTTTTTTCCTCCTTGCCTGCATTCACAAAGAAATTGGAGCATTCTGTATATGTATGTCCATATGTGGTTATATCATATGTCTTAGGAAGAAAGTAAAGGCAGAGTGGAGTTTTTCCTTTGAAATGTTGTGTTTGGAAATCTATTTTCTCCCACCAGCAGTGACAGAAAACTTTCTGGTTTTTATTATTTTTATTTCCCACTATGTAGTTTTTAAGTAGTCCAGCTTTATCAGCCTTGACTAGAAAGGCCATTTACATCTTAGTGCTACGAACTTTCCTCTGAACAAGGAATTCTAACAAGGATTTGCTGTGCATTGTAATTTTCTATTGAATTTGCTTTAGCTTTTCCTTGAAATAATTCAGTTTCAGCATTTACCTCAGCTTTTGGATTAACTCTTGATCATATGTAGTTAAAATTTGACATAGAGCACTTGAATTGAAATGTCACTGTGAGCTGGCAAAACGAACCACTCAAGAATATTTAGTCATTATCTTTAATAACCCTATCAAAAATTCTATGGCAAGTACAATACAATTTCCATTTTAATAGATCCAGCATACTTTTACACTTGACGTTTTTCTTTTGTGTCTGCATACAGAATGACTAGAACTGTTTGGGGGATAAGTTGTTTTGTCTCTTGTGTGATTTTGTCCAATTTGTTTTGGAAACGGGTAGTATTTGCTATGTACTATATACTTTAAACGTCTTTTATTATTCAGAAGTATTTGTGAGGATCACCATAAGAAGCTTTGCAGACAGCCTGGCAGAGGCTTCCAGATTTTCTTCCTGCTGGATTTTGGTTTAGGTTTTGGGGTTCTAGGGTGCTGAGTTTTTTGAGGCTTTTTGTTTGATTTTTAGATTCAGCAAATTTTACAATCATTTTTTGTGTCTATATGTCAGCCTGTTACTTTGGTCTATTGTTTCTATAACAAGGTTTCCAAAGTCTTAGGATCAATCTGTACCTTAATCAGTATTAGCCTGTAAATATGTGTGCAGAGCCATAGAGAAGGGCTGACATTTGCTATTGTAGTCCAGTATGCCGTCCTTCAGGGTCTTGGAAATGCGATACTGAGTGGTTATCCTATAAAAAGTCCGCAGCCTGAGGAACTGGGCTCAGCTGATGTCGTGCTGTGGATTGCAGGATTTTCTAGGTAATTTCTATACAATTTATATCAGTTTTTCTCTTGTCACTTATGGCTATACTGTTAGTATGCATAGAACATTGGATTTTTTTGGACTGGATGAGTGAATGTGACAATTAGGTTTCCTTCCCATGTGGCAAGGTGCGGGGGGAAGAGGGAGACTTCTATCATTGGCTCCTTTTTTTTGGGTCTGTTGGATCTGAAGCCCGCATGTGGATGTGAACTAAGTGATGATGGCCTAGAAGATGATCACTGCAGTTTTCAAAGGCAGAGGTTCCTAGGCCTCCAAGGAAAGAGAGAAACAACCTGGTTGCTTGATCTAGAAAAATATTGAAGAAAAGGCACAAAATGATTCAAATGCATGGCAGGGTACTGCAGAGAGGAAGGGAATAATCTGCTGTCCATGTCTGCTGAGAAAAGGACAGGATGTAATGGACATAAATTACTAAGGCAGAGGCACGACTTGAGGGAGACAGCAGGGGATTCATTTTGATCACAAGGGTAGTTAACTGCTGAAATGGATTCTCTGAGGAGGTTATTGCATCTCTGGCAGGTTTTCAGAACAGCTCATGCTCTCCACTGCATTCCCTTTGCCATGCCTTTCCATGTTGCAGAGTGGATGATTTCTGGGTGAACTTCCTTGCCCAAGCAGCCAAACTGATGCTTACCTGATCCACTGGGCACATTACAGCAGTCACGGGACCACACTTCACGAGGCCCCTAAGTGCCATGGCTTTTCACAGCTAGGCTTTCATAACAGATGGAAAAGCCCTTGGCTTGAAATTTTTTAATTTATTTCTCAGTGAGGGGTTTATGGTGTTGGTTGTGCTTGTAAATCATTTCAATTCTGTTAGCATTTGATGTTACTTTACATCGTTGTAACTCGGAACAGTAAGAATAGTATAATAGGAAATGACTTGGAGACACTATGGTAAGCCACAGTCTCCACTAACTGCTCAGTTTGTCACCACATTTCTTGTCTGTGCAGGGAAGCAGAGAAAAATGTTGCGTAGAGGACCTGTTCTCTATCTAGAAAGTCTGTTTCTTAATGCAGAAAGCTTTATTCAAATAAAAAAGAAGTTATTAGGAAATGGAAATTATTTTTTACTGCATTTAGAAAAATCACAGCACTTCTGGTCTAATGGGCACTGCAAATTCAAAAGATTTCTGAACAGCAAATTCTGTATGGCTGCATTAAAACATTTGGCACCAAAAAAGCAAGTATTCCAAGGAAGGATATGCCAGCATCTTCTGTAAGGTTTTCATATCTGTTTCAAAATATTCCATTTGAACACTGAACTATGAGATATATACATTATTCTTGGGGGAATATAATTGTTTCCAGAAGTTCCTTGTCCATGGTGTTAGGTTCTTTTTCAGTTATGGTGGAGATGAGAGCGTGTGCTTGTTTTCTACTGTAGATAAAATAAAATAAAAACCTCTCTTCCTGGTTCCTCTTAGAAAGGCGGTGTAGGAAGATTTTGAAGGTGAGCAAGGGGCAAAACCCAGTCTGCCTGTGATACAGACACATCAAAAATAATGGCAACTGGTCCTAGAAGTAAGGGGACAATTCAACCCACCTACTTCAATCCATCCCTTTAGGATGCAGTCTGAGAGAGAGTGCTTCTGAGAGTGGATGTCCTAACCAAATAAATGGGGCATGCCACTTGCCCAGGAAGTCTGGCAGAGGACATGCTTAAAGAGTAGGTTGTTATGTCAAGAGGGAGCCCTGTTTCTAGACCCTAGCAATGGTGTTAAGTTCCCCAGAACACATTCATTTTTTATATTCAGATGACAGTAAATAAAAAATAGGACCAGAAGGGCCAGAAACCTCAGGCTCAGCTGAGAGCTGAGTATCATAGCCATCAGGGGCTCAGCTTCCAGGGGAGACAGGAAGAATGCTGTTGCTCATTATACCTTGTGGCCACAGATGCAGAAGGCATGGATGGATGGAGTCGGTCCTCTTAGACTGATTTGTGTCTGCAGCTTACGGCCTCCAACTTTCTGCTGAGTGCTACAATCACTAGACTGCAAAAAGCCAGCAGAGCTGTCGTCATTTAGACTGAATAGTAATCTTTGTCGGATCTAACCACTGGTTTCCCTCAGAGGTTTAAGTGGAGTTTAAGTGTGTGTCTGCTTAAATCTGGTCACAACAGAGCTTGCAATGCCCTATATCCCGAGAAAAAGCAGTGGGGGGGAGGTTGTTTAAAGACTGAGGTGCCTTGTGAAAGAGCATGTTTAATGGCCAGGAAAGGCCTGGGAAGAAATGGAGAAAAGCCTTGCATGGATGTATGTGAGCAGCTGGTGCCTAAATTCCAGCTCTGTTGGGGTAGAGTTCACGTTTGGTTTTATCTTGGAGTACGTTTTCTGTTGGTTCTAGCAGGATGTTAGGATCCACTTGTTTTCTTACAGGAATCTGGAAATTTTCCTTGATCTTAAAACAACAACCTAAGTGAAAATTTTGTTGTTCTTATATTCAGTGACTGTCTAGTCAGTTTTAATTTAAATGATGATTTGTTTCCAAGTTAAGCTAATTTCACACTGTATTCTAGGCACGTTGAATTTGGAGTGTGTGTTTTACACTGCATACTCAACTTCAGCATTTTTCTGCTTGCTAGCAATTGCTTCAGATCAACATAAACTGTTTTTCTACATCTGAAATAATTTTTGAAACATTTTTGAAAGTGGAACACTCCATTAGGTGGTTCCTGGTACTTCTGTGGCAGAATGGAATACGTGGTGGGCTGTTGTGCATAGAGAACTAGGGAAGAGTATACGAATATTCGGAGATTGTTCAAGTTATGTGATAATAGCTGTTCCAAAGGGTTTTTTTAAAGCAAAGCTTTTCTAACTACTCTTCAGTTACAAAAGCAGAGAATCTATCAGAGGGGGGAAAAAAGAGTCCTTTAAAATGCTTTCACTTGCTTCATTTTAACATTAACTGTTTTGACTTTGTTATTGAATGAACCCAAGGTTTTCCTTCTATAACACCTTTTCTCTCCTCCTTATTCTTGGGTACTTCCACATATGAAAGTTATACAACATACCATTCTTTCCCAAACCATCAATGTTATGAAAGATGCTTCAGCAGAATGGATATTTTAGGTTGGGATTTAAGTTCTAGAGAATTGTGATGTCTTTGATTAAAAAACATATGCACAAATTTATACCCTAGATCCAAATTGAGCTTTTAGCGATCTGAATGTGAAGACAGTTTGCTTGTGTAAGTAAAGGGAAGTGATTCATACAATTGAATATGGAAGTTTGATAGATTACTTAACTCTAAAGATCTCTCACGTTTTTATCTTTCTATAAAAATGATTATCTCTACATCATTTTCAATATGAAGAATAGTTCTGCCCTAGAAGTTCCCTTCTGTTTTTTAAAACATGCTGAACTAAAACCTAAGCCTGAACTTCTCCATATTCTGGAAATATCAAAATAAAGATCCAAGTCTGGTGACTTGAATCTGTTTTCTTTCTCAGGTCTTTATTTGCCATCATTTACATCAGTCTTGTATCAGTATAATTCTGTGTAGCCCTTCAGGTTATTCTGCTATAACTGCAGCAACCTCAGGACAAGACATTTCAGAACTTTCTCCAGGGAGGGTCATACATCCCACAGGCGCGAGCTCCGTGTAAGCGCAGATGTAGCCACCCTGGTTTGAATGCTCTGCAAGCAGTATATTCACAGACTTTTCAACATAGTTTTAGGGAAACTTATTTGAATTGATCCCGTAGGAAATCATTCACAGTAAAATTCCAGATTATTATCGTGTTCTTTGTGCTTAAGACAACTTCTGCTGCTTTCTAGTGAATTGCTTTATGTGGAATGCAGCTTTAGACTGGTGCTATTAAAATGTGTTTGAAGATGTTTTTAGCCAAGTAAACGTGCAGTGTTCTTAAATGTGTGACAACCTTACAGCGTTACTTCCTGCCCCTTTCTCCTCTGTGTTGCTGAAGCATTGCCGTCAGTAATATGGTTCTGTCTCTCTGTCTCTATGATGTTACATGTTTGAAGTATAATTCCTTCGCTGTATGTTTACATGGGCATTCAGAGCTTTGCATGCTTTTCTAACTCTATAATTTTAAAAGTGACAGATTTCTTTTAAAATTTTAAGATTATGATCCTTAAACTGGCAAATGTTTTAATAGTTTTGTTAGTTTCTGTTAGGTCTGATATTTGGGATTAAAACATTTAGAAATCTCCAAGTGAGGAGAATATAAATCATTTAACTTTGTTTCCAGAATATAGCAACTTCCGTATCAAAAAAGGTCGATTTTTGTATATGTTTTATAAGCAGATCGATTACAACCAGGAAGGGACCTATAAATAGCATCCAAGACACTGACAGTCAATTGCAAAACTCTCCAGTAATGAATGTAAACATTTGCTGTGAAAATGTTGATCTTTTGTCACTGGTAGTTTTCTTTCATTCCTCATAACGAGTGATACTTTAATGATTCATAACTTCAAGAAGAAAATGACTTTATGCTTCTGTATTATGCTAAATCCATTATTTTAGAATAATTACAATGACAATTTCTTGGAAGAGATGTGAGGATGTGTTCCCCTTACAGCGCCTTTTCTGCAGATAAGAGTAGAGAAGTCAGAAAATTCCCCTGAAGATGCACAAGTCAATGGCATAAATATTTTCATTAGTATCCTCCCTCTTTTTTTTTTTTTTTTTAAATTCCATGGGAAAGTAAGGAAATTCCAGTTTTATTTCCACTGAACAAAAGGAAGTTAAAAAAAAAATCTCTGCAAGTGCTATGCAAAGGTGACAGTTGAAATACATGGAATCATTTACTCAAATTATCTTTTTAAATTCTCAGAAACTCCCCAAACCCTAAATTAAATCTTCTCCTAGACACCAGTGCGCTGCAGCGGGATAGCTCTGTCATGCAAGAAAAGAGCTAGGACAATAACTGCTCAGGGCTGCTTTCGTATAAATGTCATGATGACGGTTGGCTCAATTGTTCTTGTCCTTTTGCAATGCATGCGATTTTGTGGCAGTAGGTTACATTTCCAGACGGGCAATGCTTCAGCAATTACATGGAATCAGTACATTCTCACACGACGAGCGTCACTATACTGCTCACACATGGATGAACAAAGGTAAGACTCAAAAACACTGGCTTCATTTTAATCCTAGCATGTGAGTTGAAGTGTCCTGTGTGTTTTTTGTTCAGTGAGGTGGGTAGCAAGTTAGAGGTTTTGCAGTTTCTTTTAAATCAGAAGCCTTCTGTTTGTATGCTGCTGCTCAGAGCTGGAATTTAACAATCAGAAGTTGGCTCCTGAGTGTCCATCTGCAACTCACTAACCCAAACCATGCATCGGACAGAGGGCTGAATGAAAGCACCTTGAAGAAAGCAGGACTACTATTAGGACAGTAGTGGTGTTTATATTGTGTGGCCTTAACCCACTGAATGCACATTTTTGAAAGGCACTGACTGCAGATAATAACGCTTTTGCTCAGAGCTGCTCATAGTCTAACAGCCTGAATAGCAGCATCTCCCAAATGACAGTCACTCATTAGCTCTCAGGGGATGCTGGACCCCTCTGATGGTGCTCTCGGCTCCTCTGCTGCTAGCTGCAGGACAGCCTGCAGACCTATTTGGTAAAAAGAAGACAAGAAATCCAGGTCTGCAAGGGGAAGAGGAAAAAGGACACGGTCACCTGAGTGAGAGATGGCTGGGTGGGAGCTGGATATGTGCCTCTCAGAGAAAAGGGAATACTGGAGTCCACCAAAGCAGGAGGCAATTTAGAGGCAGGAGCACACTTAGGAGAAAGTGTCACATAGCAGGATGTTCTGCAGGGGAGGAGAAGAGGGAAGGAGAGCTGAGGAGCAGAAAAGTACTTGCCTTTCACATATGAACATCCTGTCCCCTTACTGAAGCAAAAGGAGTCCAAATAAACTTTGTTTGACCTAGGTTACAGGGAGTACCTGGAAGTGGTTCTGGTTCAGACACATGCGTAAAGATGTGGTAGCTGACATTCTTGCTACATCTGTCATGCAGTGCAAGAAAACGAAAACATATGAGAAAACCTAGACTATGGCGACTGGATTAAGGATTACTACAGATTGGCAGTGTTCATACAGCACAACTTTTAGAAGATGGGACATTGTTTTAAAACAACCATGCTAGGAAAGGATATGGCAAGTTTTTAAAATTTCCCAAAGAAAGTGCTTGTGTGTTTGTCTAGGATACAATGGAGTGATTTCTAAATAGAGAATTTGGGGTATGATCTCTTTGAGAAAGAAGTCCCAGGGAACAGGCCTAAGCTAAATTTTATCTTGAAACCTAGGAAGAGGAGAGATTTCTACCTTGCTTTAGTGCTAGTCAATAAAGTCACATAGTGATTGCAGTCTTTCACAGGTTTTGGTTTGCTGTTCAGATACGTTTAATGACATCAAATTTTGACATGTCGTGCTCGTTCTTAGAATTTCAGTTTGAGTAGTGTATTTAATAGAAAATGGCACAGTGTGTTCCCAGTATGTTCCCAAAGTGTCCCAAAGATTTTATCTGTTAGTGTCAGTTCTGCGAAGATGTATTAGTTAACTGTACTGCACAGGAGTGAGGAACATTTCTTGCTAATTTAGGGAGGGAGAAAGCTTGATGACACATGCAAATGGCACATTATATATTTTAAGTTCCGTGTATGTCGCCTACACTAACTGCATTTGTCCTTTCAACATCTTTTTCAGTTTGAGCACTACCGTATTTGAATTTTATGTGACTGTGATATTAATATACCTGTTAAAGAGAAAATGAATTACATAATGACATATTTTAAAAATTAGGTACCCTTTGGGGGGGGGAAGAGATATATATATATATATATATGTATGTATGTATGTATGTATGTGCAGCCCTGATGATCTCTGCCTTGAAATTGCCATCTTCGCCTTCTTTACCTGGCAGCTGTGTCACTGTGCTTAGGAAGGAGCTGGGCCAACCAGTGCACTGCAGAAGTACAAAGTGCTTGGGGTTATGGGAGACACTAATTCTCAAGGTATTAGAAACTGTGTTTGCACATGAATAAACAATCCCAGTTTTATACAGATGTATTTCGCAGTACTGAGCCAGAACTAGAGAGCTACAACAGTGCCTACATGAAGAAGGTGAAACGGGGTGAGGGCACCGCTTGGAAGTTCAAGCAGATTTAAGTTTCTCTTCCATGAGAGCGGGACTGAAGTGCCAGGGACGGCTATCCTGTAAAGCTCCTGTCTGACACATTATGGATGCCCTCAAAGAACAGAAGCTGGACCAAGTGTAAAAGAGCAGCAGGAGAATCTTCCCCTATCCCTGTGTGCCAACTTGTAAGATGCCATATGTAGTAACGCTTGCTATGGTTCCAGTAGTGCTTTGCTGTGGTTCTCTTCAGTCTTTCCCAGGTAGTTACTGTGAAGAGGATAATTTCAGCAGTTTACACTGAGTCACGTGGGTAGGGGAATGGGATTCCCAGCTAAACTGCTGCTTCTGGTGGAGAGCAAGAACCATGCATACAATATGAGGCTTAGCCCAGTTTCAAGTCGGAGTATGTGAGAAAGTCCTTTTCTAATTTTATTCTTCAACCATGGCAGAAACTATTCCTCTTTCTAGACATTTCTACTGGCTCTGAAGAGACAGCATGCTCTTCTGAGCTATAAGAAGAATCATTTCATACGAGACCCAGATCTGTTTTAGAAGTGAGCCTTTTATCTCAGGTCCAATAGCATGTGAGGTTTCCAATTATCTAGCCCTATCTTTGACTCCAGGTTGGTAGACAGCAGTCCCGGCACAAATTGTTCTGCAAAGACTGTGCTAGCAGCCAGCCCTACTCTCTTCTTCCCTCTGGCTCCTTTACTCTTCAATAACTTTTTAGCCTCAGTGTGTTGCCACCGACAGTTCCTGCTAACGCCAAAAGCTCTGTCGTGCAGCTCTCTGCTTCCTGCCTGGCACTGGGCAAAGCAAAGCAGAGCTCCTCAGCCCTATAGCAGTAAGACCCTGTTCGTTGTTGTTTCTCTCTGAGAAGCTCGGAGAGTGTCTCCATATTTGCAGTGAGGACAATACAGCTCTGTCTGCAGCTGGCTCTTGCTGTTGCCTGCTAAAGTTCAGGTGGAAGGATGAACAGTGCCGGCTCACCGTGCAGTTGTTGCCAAGGGCACGGAGCAGGTTTCTCACTTCACTCCCTGGGAAGCCAGAGTTGATTTGTACCCTGAGATGTTTTGGATGCTGGGATCGGTTTAGCAATGGGTGTCTTTTCCTCAGAGAGCGGTTTATTAATAGCTTGACAATAAACGATGGCTGTGAACGCCGTGCTAGAACGTCCTAGTGATGGAAATGAGCAGAGCAAAGGACACACGCTCTGAAGTTGGTAATGGCGTCTCCCTTCACGTCCTGCAGCAATGAGATACATGGATTAATTTTAAATGCATTGGTAACATATGGCTCTAAAATTATTTCATGCTATTTAGAACAAGTCCTTTGAGCTAAGGCTGTTGTAAATTCTAATTAGTCTATGCTAATTTCCATAATAAGCAGCTATTTCTAATGCAGATCTAACTGGTGAGGTCTGACAGCATTTTCCACACTTATTTATACACTGGCAGCAAGCTGGTACCGTGCTAATATCAGACTTTTTGCTCAGGTTACGAAAACTCTGTATTTTCTGTGCTCTACAGGGAGTTTGTGTTTGCTGCAGGCTTGTGCCTGTTCTAGGATTGCCAACTTATGCCTGTTTGCTTGTATTTATTTATGCAGAAAATAGGGAAAACTCCTTCAGCCGTTCCCGAAGCTCCAGCGTGTCCAGTATCGACAGGGACTCAAAGGAGGCAATTACTGCTTTGTACTTCATGGAGTCCTTTGCCCGAAAGAATGACTCCGCTGTCTCCCCCTGTCTCTGGGTTGGAACGGGCCTCGGTATGGTCTTAATCCTCTCCCTTAATCTGCCTGCTAGTGACGATTTACGGCAGTCAGAGCCAGTCATGGTGTCGCCAAGTGGTAAGAGTGCAGCTCTTTTCCTGTTTATTGTCTGTCTTGGTACAACAGGGGGAATAACCGCATGATTTTGTATGGCCTTTTGGGCAGAAATTTCTCAATACGTGCATGAAGCAATGGTCACTCACTACCTAGAGGGCACACAGGTAAAGATGCTCTTGAGCGACTCGCAGCTTCACGAACTGAGTCACTTTGGCTGTGTTAGTTCTGAAGAATACCTTGTGTCGTGGGAAAAGTTACATGTTTGTTGTCAGGGTAGGGAAATTAGCAGAGTTCCTTCATATTGTGAAATTAAAGTCCTGTGTACCGCTCTGATGCAATCCTATCTGGGATGCTGTTTGGCTGTCTTACTATTGGAAAGCTGCAGAGAAGCAGAAGGGAGTTCCGGAAAGGAAACAAAAATGTTGGCAGGTCGATGTACCAGGAGAGATCCTTGGCTGAGTGAGTGACAGATGGTGTAGCAGAGAGAACAGAGGGCTGAGAGAGGTCGGGTCTGAGGAGAGGCAGTATGCGCTTAGTATGTTTAAAGTAAAATAATGACAAAAATTAGACAATGCGCAGGAATAGAGGTTTGCCACCCCGGTTTGTTTGGAAAAACAGTGCTGGAAGGTCACCAGACTAAGGAGAGCAATTTTATTGCTGGGGAATAAATATCCTGCTAGTATAATGCAGCGATAAACAACAGCCTATCTTTATGGTATTGTAGCATGTATTATATAGATTATTTGGTATAGGCTGCCCAAGACCTTTTCAGTACTGTGGCAGGCTGTTTGTTCACCTTCTTTTGTGGTCAGGAAGAACTGAGCAAGGAAGACTTGTCACCTTAACTAGATTAAACTGTTTGGTCTACATACAAAAGCTGAATGTCACCTGTGCTGCACGTGTTCACAGTACTGACAACCAGTTTAACTGCGGTGCCAGTGCCAGTGAGCGGAAATTATATTTTGCAGGCACAGTTCTGACACTGAAAGGAGCCGTGCTGACCTTCGCATGCTTGGACTGCATGGGGACATTGACACATCCACCGTATGAAGTATGGAGGGACCCACACAGTGCTGATGATGGTGAAAAAACAAGAAAAAGGAAACTTGTCATGCATTCCCCTTCCTCCTCCCAGGATATGGGTGATCATCAATTTGCAGTCATTTGTTCAGAAAAACAAGCCAAAGTCTTCTCATTGCCTTCCCAAACATGTCTTTACATCCACAACATCACCGAAACGTCCTTTTTATTGCGAGCAGATGTGGTCACCCTCTGTAACAGCGTCTGTCTGGCGTGCTTTTGTGCCAATGGGCACATCATGACACTGAGGTACTTATCTAACTAATCTCGTGGCAAAACTAAGCAAAGAGGTGGCGCAGTGCCATCATGTTTCACTTGTGTTTGCTCCAGGGTGCCTGATGCTCTGCATTAACTCCCTGGTGGGTGCATTTAATGCCCTGCCTTGGCCGCTGCCATACCTGTTCCTTGGCCTGTCTCCACATGGGGAGTTAAGGCAGCTGCACAGCAAAGCAAACTCCTTTATTTCATAGTAATCCCCCACCCATGACAGTTGATGGCTCTGGATTTTTAACTGTCATAAAAGAAAACCCTGATAATTTTGCTCATTTATGGTAAGTCAGGTATAGAGCAGTATAGAAGAAGTCAGGCATAGAAAGGGTATGGTTTATCCAGTGTGAAGTAGCAAGTCCCACTCTTGCTGTTTTGGAAGATTTTTCCACCCAGAGCGCCTGGCTTCCCTTCCTTGTCATCTCCGCCATTGAGCTGATGTGCCCTGCAGCCGTGCCCTCGGCTTGCGGCACCCCCTTTCCCCAGCCAGGCCATTTACATTTTGGAAAGTGCCATTCAAAATGGTGACCCAGGAGAAGCTGGTGGACAGCAAAGGTGATGCTGGAGCCTTTGTCCGCAGGGTGCAAGCAGGGCCCTGCCATGCCCCTTTCTGCAGATGCCCATGCGATAACTGCAGGCAGCCCTTGCCTTACCCTGCAAACTGCCCAGCCGCGTGGCACAAGCCATACTGTGCCACATGCCCACCCCAAATCCAGACGGTAGCAGAAGCTGAAGGGTCATTGAGGCAAGGCAGCTGAAACTTCTCCATGGAAGGAAACAAAGTAGGAAGGCAGTGCGTTTATGGCAGCATTTTTCAGCTTAGAGCTGCACTTTAACTATTCCAGTTATGAAAAGTATAAACTTCCGTGTCGGTTTAAAATGCAGGCACAGAGCAGGTGTACCACGTGTGGCAACTGGTGACTAACCTAGGTATCTGCTTCTCTTCAGCTTGCCCAGCCTTCGCCCACTGCTGGACATCAACTATTTGCCCGTGACAGACATGAGGATAGCGCGGACCTTTTGTTTCACTAACGAAGGGCAAGCTTTGTATCTCAGCTCTCCCACAGAGATCCAGCGCCTGACATACAGCCAGGAAATGTGTGACAATCTGCAGGTAGGGTCAAACCCTTACCTTGTTGCCTTTGTGTTTGTGTGGGAGGGACGGTGGCCGGAATCATTGTGAATTGCCACGTGTTTACTGCGAGATTTTAGTATTTGAAGTGAAGGCTGTGCTGCAGGAGCAGGGCAGACGTGTTCCTCTCCGCTGGCCCTGGCTGAATGATGCCAAAGCAGCAGCGAGAGGTCAGCAGCTCTGTGGCTGTTTGTTTGGAGTTTTCCATGACACTGTCACCTTGCTCCTGTGCCCTAACAGCTGGCCCGAGCCTACAGCCTGCCCGCATGTTATTGCACTCTCTGCTGGCTCTCTACAGAGGCAGATTTGTGCCCCACTGGGACTCTTCGCAGCCTGCTTCTCTCAAAGTCCTATCGTATGAGAGACCAACTCTTAGAAATGACTGAAGGGAAAGAAGGGGAAGCTACAAACAGAGCAGCTACAGCAGTTGGTACCAGCATGTGTCCAACCACACTGCAACTGCCTCAGTGAAAATATGAATTCCTTCCCATATTTTTACCATTTTTTATTTTAACTCTAAAAATATGTTAATACCTGCAGCTTTCAGTAGATAGGTGGGAGCATGAGACAAACCAGTGTGGTTAGTATCAAAAATATGCTCTGTTTTAATATATCTTTTAATTATTTACCATTGTTTTTACTCCAATAATTACTCCCCTTCTTCCACAGGAGCAAAGCATCTCCCATTGTACATTAAAATGCAGTAGCTACAGAAATGGTCTAATTAAAATAATTTATTTTGAGCAAAAGGTTTTTACGATGTTAGACCTGGGTTGGGTTTTTTTAACAATGAAAATGCAAATTAAAATGTCATTTACTGAAGAGGAGGAATTGGGAGACGTTACAGGGAGAAACATGAGTAATAAAAGGGGAAAAAAAAGAGGGGGAATAAGCTCTAGGTTATATAATTAGCAGTGAACTAGGATGGAAATATAAAAGAAATGGTCCTGCCAGCACTCATTATGCCCTAGGGAATAACATGTGCTGAGCTGCTCAGCTCACATCACAGCACTGTCTGTGTCTCAAGTCTGAAAATCACGGTGAGGAGTGAGCATCGCACACAAGGCTTTGCACATTGGAGATTATTTTGCAGGGGACCAATTTTAAAATCATCAAAAGGTTTGATCAATGTATCTTAGACCATGGACCTATAGTTAGAGGCTGTAAGAAGCTAGATTTTATTTTTTTTTAATTAGTCTTAATAGCATCCTACAACAGCCAACCGAAGGGAAACACAGCCCTTGCTTCTCTGTACTGCTGGACTGTGGCTGTTTGGATCTTGGCGTGTGTGCAAAGAGGAGAGGAAAAGGCTTGCACAGTCGTCATATGCGTACAAAAAGCAGGTGAGCCAGTCTCACCTGCTACCTGGGAAAACAAGCCAGGCTGCATGAGAGCCTCCACTGAGGCTCAAAGGGCTGCAGTAATTTTTCTCCCCAGAGCAGGTGACTGTGCAGAGGAGTAGTAAGGGTGAGTCACAGCGCTGTCCTCGTACTCAGCCTCCCGGGAGCGGAGTGCTTTACGCAGCACAACGGCTGTATCTGCCTGTTGAGGCGTGGATGAGCAAACACAGAGCTGAGCAACAGGGCAGAACTGTTCTCACTGCACAGCCTCACTGGTTTCACACGCTAATGGGACTGCACACTTTCTTTATCACTTTTATTCCAGAGAGCCCGCTATTCCTAGTACTGCTGCAAATAAATCGGAGCCTGAGATTTGTTTGGGTCAACTGCTCCAAGATCTGGCACCATGACAGTGCCTTCACACATGCTTATTTAGCATTACTGATGGCACTGCCAAAATGCATGGGGCCGGGGGGAGGGGGAGGTTGTATGGAAGGTGATGGGGATTTAAAAAAAAAAAACCAAAAAAACACCACACAAAAACTAGCCAGACAACAAACTACCAAACTCTCTAAACTGTTAGCAAGCACTGAAATCAGGTATGCTGTAGAGAGAAAACAAAGAGTGCCTGCACTGCTTGCCTGGATAGTCACTAAAGCAAAACAGATAATTCACAACAAATCATGTATTCTATTATAGTGTCACCTCTGCTGTTTCTAAGCAAAATGTGATCTTATCACTGATATTTTCACTCTGTATTGCTTATAATTTTTTTTTTTTCTGTGGTAATGAACATAAGACGGGGAAGTGACAAACTAAGTCCCTTTGAAGGCATGAGTGAATCTAGTTAGCGCAAGTATTTGCCTGTCATGAAACACAGATGTTAAGTACTCAATACTCTTCACGTAACAGACTCTTTTAAGTTAGATCCAATGCATGTGGCTCGTTAATGCAAATAAAGCAAACACCTACAACTACAACCTCACTAATTTTTCACATGGACTTTTGTCTGACTTTGCCTAGGACATGCTTGGGGATTTGTTTACTCCTGTGGAAACACCAGAAGCCCAAAACAGAGGCTTTCTCAAAGGACTTTTTGGAGGAAGTGGACAAGCTTTTGACAGAGAGGAGCTTTGTAAGTAATTTATCGGATTGCTTAGTTTTTTTACAGAAATCAATTCATTGGATCCCCTGCCCTCGTCATCTAGGAATGGAGTGCTACACAAGAGTTAGATCATTGATAACAAAATAAAGATGACATTGTGAAGAAAGGGGAATGTCCTCAGTTGCCTTCCCATGATTCCTCACCTTGGCAGCTTCTTTTGAGCAACTGGGGGGAGGGTGGGGGGTGTCAGGACAGCACTGTAGCTGTGCAGGTGCACAGAGCAAAGTCTTCCACACATGCCATCTGCGCATCCAATGGCATCACTGCTGCGAGGATGAGAAGCACTGACAGAGCCATGGGCAGGAACTCATTCCTGTCTGTTTGGCTGTTTCTCCTTTGCAGTTGGTGAGGCCACGGCAGGAAAAGCCTCTCGCAGTCTTGCCCAGCACATCCCTGGATCGGGTGGAATTGAAGGTGTGAGAGGAGCCGCAGGCGGAGTCATTGGGGACTTGACTCGTGCACGCATCGCCCTTGATGAGAGAGGACAGAAACTGGGAGAGCTGGATGAAAGGACTGCGAGCATGATGGCCAGCGCAGAGGCATTTTCCAAACACGCGCACGAGGTAGGGGCCCTGGTAGCACACACCCAGAACCAGGAACCGCCAACCCTGCAACGGAGTTTTTGCTTCCCTTTGGGAAAGTCAAGTACGGTTCTCCCCATTCACCCAGTCACGTTGGTTTAGGTGTACTCCTCTTAACTGACATGCCATTTTTCCTGCTCCCAAACAATGAGAGTGCCGAAAATAAACTTTCATTGGACACCCCTTCCTTTCATGCTTTCATAAATAAGCATCCATTGTTAGCCTCTGAATTTAGAACATGGCACTTCTCCTCTCTCGCTTTTCTCACTAATTCATTATGATGTTTTTCTAAGCCACTTAGTGCAGCACGTCTATGCAGTAGGGCAGAAAACAGGTAGGTGGACGTGTATATAGGAACCTCTACGAATCTCATTGGGAAGAAGAGGAGAACATTTCTAGTACAACACTGTGGTACAGTTATGCCTGGAACAGACAGCTGCTGTGCTTAGAGCTGGAAATGGAAAGCGCTTCCATCCCACGCTGTTAAGGCTGGGAATCAGCTAAAGTGATTTTCTTTGAAGATAAAACAACATTAAAGAATACTTCCCAAAACACTTTTTTTTAATTTAAAATGCATCACATCTCTGAACAAGGCTTTACATTTTTATTGGCTTTTGTAAGTGTGAGGCAAAAATACACAGAAAGAACATGCCCTGAAATGGAAAAAATTTATATATTCAGGGCACATCTACTATGCTCCATAGATAAGCTTCTTTCTGTAGGAGTAAATAGCAAGTTCCTGGTTATTCCCAAACCTCTGTACTTTTTGCAGAAGAAAAGTAGTTAAAACTCCTCAGGAAAAACCTTGTCATGAACAGCAATAGCAGGTTACTTTTTTTTTTAATGTAGCAATTATGAAATTAAATACAAGATCTCAGTGGAATCAAGACCAGATAATACTGTTAGTGAAGTACTGCAGTGCTCTTGTTTTTACTTACAAAGTTGTGACAGTTAATGGGCCTAGGTAATGTGTGATACCTCATATGCACAGAAGTGTTTTATATCCATTTGTTTGTTTCCCATTTCTGTAGGTGATGCTGAAATACAAGGACAAAAAGTGGTACCAGTTTTAGACTTTCAAAGAAGCTACTTTGTGGCTTTATTAAGAACACTGTTCAGGGAAGCAACATTCATTCCCAAATCTACCAGTCACCGGCCAGAGACAGTTTTTTCTCCTAGAAGATGTTTTCCTGTTACTGTTATTGGATTCATCACAGTGGGAGTCAAGAAGAAATTTTACAGACTGTGAGACAGAGGCTGGAATCATGTGGGTCTTACTCCAACAGCTGGCTCACGCGGTAGCCAATTTTTTTCCAAAAGGAACTCAACCATCACTGTGGCATGTAGTTTTTCAGAAGCTGTAGGTATGAACTGTGGGGAGTGCATCTGGTTAAAAATATTCTGTACAAACTCGAATGTTAATGCACTTATAAAACTTTGCATGACTAATTGACATCTTAAAAAAAAAAAAAAAAAAAAGAGAGAGAGAAAAAGAAAGCATGTTGTGACCGAAGAAAAATGGGATTTATTTCTATTCTGAGAAAAAAAGAAAAAAAAAAACTTAAGTGGCAAAAATATTTATTTTTTAAAAGTGACACTACAAAAAGCCAGTACATTTCAAGCATGTTTGCTACCGTTCTCAACACAGAAATGAGTTGAGCTGCATTTTCTTATCTGCTATTTATTTCCCTTGAAAAGCCTTGCTCGAAATCAGTGGTGTTTACCTCCTTCCAGAAGAATAAATAACTTCAAAATCCTATGCCCAAAATTTACAGATTTTTCACATAGCTAGACAGGCACTATCTGAAATGTCGTGAGAACATGAGCATAGATGGTTTATTTCCAATTCAGAGCACATGACATGTCATCCTTATCTCTACTTTTTAAAATGTGCTCTAGATTCATCTCAGTTGTCCTTGAAGGGGACTATGGCATTTTTCATCCCATGGTGTCTGTATCACTTGGTTGCCTTATTTCTCAGTAGCACGAACAGAAAACCAGCTTAGGAAATCGCTGCTTCAAGTTAGGAAAGGCAAGATGGGAAACCACAGGGCTACAAGCTGGAGAGTGCTGTCAAGTTCTGCGCACAGAAGCTGCTCAGCAGCTTGCAGAGCAGTGCTTTTTCTTAAATGGTCAGTTGAAAAAAAGGAAACTGCACAGTAGCCCCCCTAAAGCTGGGGGAGAAAGATCACAGCAGCACGACTAAACCACGAGCCAGGGGAGGAGCATGAAAAACAATTGTCACCATGCAGCACTGAATTGGCACTTACATAAAATGACACCACGGGTGCGTGGCAATTGATTTTCCGCTCACACTGCTAAAAGTAATTTGATTCTGCTTCAAAGTGGCTTGTTTGGTTTCTAAGTGAACTCTGCAGAAAACTCTCCAACCCGCAGCTACAGAAGAAAACAGTAAGTAGAACCGACCTGTCTGCGCAAGCAGATCCCTAGTCCATGAGAGTGCTGCAGCCACGGTAGCCTACAAGAGCCTCACTGCCACACAAGTCAGAACTGTTGCGTTAGAAATTTTTCTAAGGCTGGCTTGGAAACAAGGCACTGAAGGCCTGGATGTAGTTTCAAATCAGAAAAGGAAAGTGAGGAAAAGGTGGAAAAGCAGCATTTAAAAATTTTCTATACAAGAATGACATCCTCTCCCCCTTCAAGGAGTCCTGACGGACACTGATGCAGACAGGCAGCATCCTCCTCCTAACTGGACCTCAGCTTCACTGGTGTTTGTATCATCCAAGCGTTCAGATGATCTCTCTCAAAGATGCCTTTCCCCTATCCTTACTTTTCTTACAATAAATTGGAGCCCAGGAAATTGTACAGTCCAGAAGTCCGGCTTCACTATCAGCCCAGCTGCACAAGTTAAAAGGTTGGAACAGATTTGAGGTGTTAAGTTTTAAATTCACATTGTAGTGCAACAGGAATATCATGCTTTACAGGATTTTTACATTTCTATGTTGGCAAAATCAAAATGATGCCCTGACAGGTCTAGCTCAACGGGGAATGAGACTCAAAAAGTTCCTCTCTGTCACAGGAGAAACCGCTCTATAATTGTGAGAGCTGTAGAAACCTGTTGGGAAAAAGGTCAAAGTCCAACCAATGCCTAGTTTTCTGCTGAGAGTTAAGGAATTAGAGTTGTCCATGAGCCGAGAGGATGCGTGTGTGTGTGTGTTTGAAGCACCACTGTAACCAGGCATCGAGAATGAGAAATAAATGAGAACATTATAGCAATCTTCTGTTTAAATGTATATTCACACTGCCTGTGCTCTGGCTTATACTCCAAAACCACTAGTCTCTGGGCAACAAAATCATTTGGGGCAGCTTTAAAACCCTCCAACCAACTTTACAGACCTTATTTTTCCTGCTTCTCTGCTTTTACAGAGAAGCTAAGCAGCCTTCCTTAATACGGAGTCAAGGCTGCCCCACCAGCGTTTGCTCTGTACCCAGCTCTGCGCTTGCCTCTGCACTGAGCTGGTGCAGACGGAAAGGCCATCACCGGTTCCAGTGTGGCACTTGTACACCCCACAGGCTACGGGGCCGGTTCCCACTACGAACTGGTGTAACGCAGTCAGCCTTCAAGCACGCAGCCTGGGTGAGCGGTAGCGCGTTGTGCTCAGGCAGCAGTCGGTTCACCTCGGTGGCAAGGAAGCTACTAAATTTTTGGCTGTATCTCACGTGGGTGGCTAACATTGCAAAGAGCCCCGAGCCCCATTACCTTGATTTCAGTAGCAATGTCCTCAGGCTGGAAGAGCTGGCGCCTGCTCGCTCATTTAAGAATCAAATGTAAAAATTTAAGAGCAACTTTTAATTGCTATCACTACAGCACACCCAGTGAGAAAAGTGTCTTCAACAAGTCATTTACACAATGCCTGACTGACTTTGGCTGCCAACAGCCTCTAGCTTAACACAAGGTGGGGCGGGGGGGGGCAGCAGGGGGAACCTGCCAGTAGATTTCCATTTGCAATTTTATGCAACAGAGAAATGAGACTCTAGCATCCCTCAAACTTATAATTTTTAATACTAAACTTTTAAGCAACTTTTCTCTAGTAGTCCCCATCAAGTCACAGCTGTATCTTGCTTTCCACTCTTACATATTTTACATATTTCCAGACAGTAACAAATTACTATTTCTGTTAAGTTCACCACTTGTGACTATAATTATCAATTTTCTTGTAGTCTGTAGAGATCTAAAAAGTTGTATATGTTTGTATATAGAACATTCTATATATATAAATATATATATGTAATGTATATGTTGTATAAGTTTGTTAGTGCACACTGTTAAATGCTTTCTATCATGATTTACCTTGTATGTGGGAAAAAAACCTCTGCACTTAAAAAACTTCAGTGAGGGAGGAAAAACTCTCGCCTGGTTGATTTATTGTGAAATGAGGGGGAGTGTGGGATTTTTGAAAGGCCTGACCTGAACGCTAGTAAAGGCTGTTAGCGAAAGGAGTAAAGCTGCAGCATTCCGAGCAACAAGCACAGCATCTGACCTGACTTGCGTAAGAAAATTGAGGACACTGGCTGTCGCTGGATGTTGAAATCATGTGCTTTCACCTTTCCCACTAAGACAGCACCACCTCAAGCAAAATCCTAAACTTAGAGGTATCTTCAACATCGCAATCCTCAGTTACAACAGACCACATTGGCTGGAAATAGTTGTTCAATTTAAAATGCTTTTTGTTCATTTGGATACCCTGTTCCCTCACATTCTTCTTTACAGGAGCTCCCCATCACAACCACATCCAAAACCAGACACACACGACTTCCAACAGCGTGTGCCACCCCCCGCCCCGTCCCGGTTCCACCAGATGTGTTTAATCTTACACACAGAGCTGTAGATAGACAGAGGAGTATACAGAGAAAATATATGAAATTAGATTATTTGTATGTTTTCAGAGTTGGCAAGTCTTCAATGAAGTACAAGCTACTGTATTTAAAAAAAAATAAAATCCATTCCTAAAGCTTTAACTTACACTTCAAATCTTGAATTAAAAGACAAGATAAAGGAAAATCTGAGAATCAGGTTTTGTTTTCTAAATATTTTTACAGTTCAACTATGTATATCAATTAGACATTCCCTATAATACCAGAATATAGCTTGTTAGACAAATATTTAACAGAAATACTCCAGTTACTACACATACTGTATAAAATTATCACAACTAGAAATTCTCTAAAACAGTCTACATATTCTTTTTAGAGAAGCCCTTTCACACCGTGTGTACATTGTAACAAAGATATGCATACAAAAATATTCTTTTCAGTATACAATTTAAGTGAAGAAAACACTGCTGCTTAAACAAGAGCTGTGTTCAACCCCAGGACTCCTCCATTTATAACTCACGTGTATTGTAACATGCAAAAAGCCAGAGTTCAGTTGATTATGCCCCTTAAATCCCCCCGCCCCTCTCCCCCCATACATCCTGTTCCATACCCTAAAGGTGAATTCAAGCACAGTATATTTCAGTCTCTAATGGTTTTTTGCCTTGGTATGGTCTTAGTAAGAACACACTCTCTCTCATTAAGGAATTACGTGTGGCCATTAGTCAACTCTTCATCTTAGGTGTATAAGCAATAGTCATGTAAATGAGTGTTTCCATTCATGTGTTTTGTTTTGTGATTAAATCAACAAATCAAGCATTGTACTTTTTTTAAATAGCAACCAATATTCAGATTCAGTGTCAAGGAAATGTGGACAGAATGTGTCTGGGTTTGTTAATGAGTCATTACCTGTATCTCAGAACAAAGCCTAATCTGGGGTGAACCACACACTCCTGCGTTAACCATGTCCTGTTTCCACAGGTATCCTAAATCAGCATCACAAAAGGAGAACTAAGGCTTCTTTAACTGAGGCTGTTTCCAGTCCCCAGTAACAACCAAAAAAAAAAAAAAAGAGGGAAAGAAAATAAAGGAAAGAATTGATATTAGTCCGTGTAGATCTCTCTTTTTTCCAACCTGTACTGCTAAATTCTTTATAGTATTTCAAAGGTGCACGGTTTACGCAAAGCCTTTGGATGGAGTTACACTACTCACTCAGGAATACGGAAAATGCAGCCACAGTTGTTGCTGGGTGGGGATGGCCACCTCCCTGCGGCAGCTCACGCAGGGACAGAACCTGGACCCCAGCTGATGTTCCTATGCTTTACCGCAGGGAGCGTACACGGTGCTCATAATTGTAATACCAGTCTCCAGGAATACTAGCCTTGTACCTGGGCTTCTCAGCCAACTGAGAGCACCCTTCACATCACTTCCACTTCAGGTTAAAAGCAGTCACCTGCAAGCCGAAATCTCAGAAGGGCAGAAGTGAGCTGGTTTCAGGGAACTTACCAACAACATGTTTGAGTTGCTCTGCCAGGAGAGGCTCAAAAATGTCAGCCAAAGCTACTGAGCTTCCAAGTCCCTCTTTTCAGCTATGGATTTATACAAAAAACCAGCAGGGAAAACTCTCTACTCTCTTCTTGATGAAATGCAAATAGCATGGGAGAAAGGGAAAAGGACCAAGCCAGATCAGATTACGTGTGTCATCTTTTGTCACCTGCTTTTCTCCCACCACTGCCCAGCTACCAGAAAGCAAACAGAGTACTTTCAGTAGGCAGGGACAGAAGGAAAGCTGCAGCAGGAAGACCAAGCAAAACAAGCTCGTGGCCTGCATGTGAGGAAAAGGACCGAGTAGCTGTATCAAACATCAACGGCAGGAGTTCCTGCTGCTGAGCCCGGGGGAGTTCTGCCCCATATCGGTAGTAGGCTGAATCGAAATTTGAGTCATTTTGACAAGAAAGCAGATACGAACCAAACTGCACAAGGCTGCTCGGCAGCCCAAGGGGACCGGCATTCCCTGCGAGGAGCTGGGTCACATGGGTTCACATGATGTGAAGACAAGGCATTCCCAGTGACCACAGCCATTTGTCAGGACTGGGTCCCAACCCCATTTCTGCTGGCAGACAGACACCCACCTGCTGGTGCAGCAGCCAGGCACGGGCGGCGCAGGGCACAAGGCAGGACGAGGCTGCAGTAGCAATTCCATGTACACCGAGGGACAAGGCTGCCACAACAAACAGAACTCCTACCCCTTCCGCAGCGTTCATCCGCCTTCTTGGGCTGCCGGACCACGCGTGTTACTGCATGTGCTGTGCAGCGCCAACTAACAGGGGGCAGGAGTGGACCACAAAGAGAGAGACACACAAACCAGCTGAGGAACAGAAAGCAAATGCAATCAGATGCATCTCATCCTGTCTACAAGACGACAGAGAGTAGAGCTTGCACTCTGGTTATCGGGTCCTGAACTAGAAAAAAGCCCAGTTTCCAACTAAAACCAGGCCTTAGCTCATCATAGGTGAGGGGAGAGGGTCCCACAGGCAAAAATAAGTAATGCGAGCAGCCAACCTCCTTCTACCAACTTCAGAAAATAGCAGGTATCATCTTCTGCAGAGTAAGCCTCCGCTTACCTGACCTAAGCCCTCTTCTGCTTCCCGTGCTAATAGTTAAAAGTCTAATCAGAATTAAGGAACCTAAATAGCAGCAATCAGGCAACAGCTCAGAGTCAGCTCTAATATCATGACTCAAATGCCACAGCTGCCTCGCTCACAGAGCAGTGGCCACCTTTTATCTTCTCATTTGCTCCAAATTACTGCTTAATTAAAATGAACTCATTGAGTTTGTTTAGCAAAATAAGTTTAGTTCTGTGTCAATCCCCTTATTGATTAGCATCACCCCTGCCTAGAGAGCTTGTTGGGTAATACGCACAAGATCCAGCCTTCTGAAATTGTAAAGACAGTATGCAGGAGGAAAATATTCTAATGTGCCAAAGAACAAGCAACTCAAATTACAGCAGCTCCGGTGAGGCCTGAAATACAGCACAGGTGTGTCACCGCATGACACCCCGGGACAGGAAATCATTAGCCCATGTGAATTGATAATGAGTCCAACCCAGCATCTTCACCAGCAGAGCACACAAATGGTCAGACACCAGGGTGCAGAGGCTCAGATCTGTTAATAACAAAAGCTTTAATAAGCTTAGAAAAGAAACAACTGTCTATCAACTGAATGCTGTGGATAAAGAGCTCGGCCACTGGGTGACAGATGTGGTAGAAAACCACAGCACAGAGCGGGCAGGAAGGAAACAAAAAAATCTCGAGGTAAAGTGAAATCCAAACCAGGAAAGAAGGCCAAGTCGGTGCTGAGAAGGGCAATCAAGGCATCCCTGCCTGGGGCTCTGACTCGATACCACACATCCGTTCTGCTGCACAACAGACAGGTGGTGGATCAGAGTCCAGGATGTGGCCTTTTGTACGCAGGCCTCATTAACATCTTTTAAAACTCACCATGTTCTTGAAACCTCAGTGCCAGGTACTTCTGATGTCAGGATAACAGCCGCGCCAAAAGCGCCGCATTTGAAGTTAACAAGCTCAAAGCACGCTATCAGGCTGTTGAAAGCCAGGTATGCATCCTCTCAGATCAGGCTATAAAGGCAACTTCAAAAGTACACTTCTTAAAATGGATCCAGCAGAAGTTCAGAAATGAAAGAATAATTAGGGGCTTGAAAATTTCTCCCAGGAGGCAAGAATAGAAAGATGGAGATTGCTTACATTAGGAGGAACTGCAGAAGAAAGACGTGATAAAATAATTAGAGGCATAAAAAAGATGATGGGAGGCACCTGTCCTCCCTTTCTTGTAACACACAAGAGCTACACGATGAAAATAAGAGAATTCAAGGTCAGGCATTGTATGAAGTTAACAAAACCAGCCGAACTTGTATAACCATCGCAACCATCTGGAAGGGAGACAAAGCCATATGATGTAAGGTTTAGCCAGACCAGAAGGTATCAGTGAGGGGAGTAACACCAAACAGTAGCAGATTAATTCCCTGTGAGCTCCTTCCTTACCCCTCTTTTGAAGCATCTGATCCCGGCAGCTGCCCAAGTCAGTCTCGGGACCAGCTCAGCTTGACAAGCCCAGACTCCCAGAAAAACCTTCTGCCTGATCACTGCGATGAAGTCAAAGACGCTGAGGCAAAGCGCGGGGGGAATCTGAGCAGTTTTTTGCGAGGCTACCAACAGACAGGGTATCAGGCTTCCCTAGGAGACGGGTCTTTGAATGAAGAGCCACAGGGGCACCCACCACAGAGGTTCAGCAACACCTCTCTAGTGCACCAGACCTTGAACACCAGCAAGGCTGTCAATTCAGCTGGCCAGACTGAGATTTTATTTTTTTTCTTCACAAAAATATGAATTGCCATTAAGTTTTTAACCAATAAGTTGAGTTTCATTCTTTAAAAAAGGAATGTTTTTGCTAGTGATTTTGTGTTAACTATGAGAGAGTCCAAACACTAGCCCTCTCAAGGCCAGTTTGCAAGGTAGCAGTAGAATGAACTACAGCAGTCACAAAAACACTTTCCTAAAAGTCAGAGGGCAACCAAGCACCAGTTCCACGCACTGTGAATGCTGCACAGCTGCTCAGTGAGAAATCCAAAGCCATTTCAGCACCTGAATATCATCAGCAGAATTCAGTACAAAATTATCCTAGCAGAGGCCTGTAAAATTCAACATTAAGTGCAAACAGACTTTTTTTTGTCCTAGACACAATTACACACAAGAACTGCCAAATGATCTTTGTGCCTTGTTTTATTAAAATAATCCAGCTCATTTCATATGTAATAAATTCATTAGGCTTTGGGGTTTTGTTTTAAATTACAAGATCATGCATATTTTAACAGAATTCATTTAAATACTGTGCTTTTAGCAATTAATAATTTCACAGTGCTGTAAACATGCTTCACTGCACTGTCTGACCTTTGAAGGGTTTGGCTTGGTGTATTCATACCAGCTTCGACCACACATTTCAGAAGGCAGCTTGCAACAATGTCTGTACAAACACGACACAGGAGGATCGCACCACACACGGGTCTTTCGCTGCCTGCGAGTACATGGGCCCTTGCTCTGCCCGGTCCACGGTGCCTTCTGCCTCACCACACATGAGACAGCCACATTTCACGTCAGAGCTCCAGGTCCTGCAGGGCTCCCCAGCTAGGTCCAATTTTCACTTTAACATTCAGTTTTACCGAGAGTTTAATGGCATTTTCCATCTCGTGCTTGACAATCTGAGCGACCTACAAGAAAACGCTAAACATCAGACGTACACATAATTTCAATGCTCTGTTCTTCTGTCAATAACTGGGGTGGCTGGACAACTAGAGTCCTCTCCTGCATTTATTTGCTCTGACCTACCACTGAAGGGAATGCAACCAAACATTTTAATGCTGATTAGGGTTTATGAATTGAGAAATTGTATAAAGCCAGTAACATTTTATGCAGCAGAGAGCTGTAACTGGTTCTGCACTGTTTAAGGCTACTTAGAAAAGAGGCAAGATTAAGTTTTCACTAAACAGCTGAAAGTCCCGCAGAGTCTCCTCTTTCACCCAGCTGCATAATTTTAAGTATTGCATGGAATCTGTTCTGAAAACTTCAATGTACTGAAAGCAAAACAAATACACCAGAGGCAAAGAACAGTGTTCCTCCTCGTTGTGTCGATGAGTCTGTGAAACACAAACTAAACCTCTGGGAAAGCAGGTCATATTCAATGCAGGTGCTAGAAATACCACCCAGGTTCCCCCTCACGATTTTGTTGAGGCAACTTCAACGTTTGCTGCCCTCCAAAAACTATTCCTAAGAAAACATTCATCTCAGTACATAGTTAGGGGACCAGAAGATATTTTTGCCTGTGACTTTTTGGATTGTAAGAAACTGGATTTCTTTTCCTGGCTGTAAATACCTGCCCTGCATAAAGGGACTTCCCTTCCTACCCCAAGACCCACGCAGAGTCCAGCCTGTTCTGGATTGCTTATTTGAATGAATCCTTCTGTCCACACTCATCCCATGAACCTTTCCACAGCAGAATGAAAAGAGGCTTTGAAATTATTGTGATTCCTCATCTCAGCTAGAAGCCACTGTTTCAACATAGGAACTATTCAAGCTTTCTGACCCTTGCATGCGTTTTCGTAATTCCCTCACAGGTACCCACAGTAGAAATTTCTCCACAGTTTTTACTGGGGAATGGAGAAGGGATTTGAGAAGATGAGAGCGCAAGAGTTTACAACAGCATTAAGAACTAGGGGGAGATTTGTCTTCCAAAACCCTACACCTTTACATACCGCATTTCAAAATGATCTTGATAACCTAGAAAAATGCTTTGAAATAGGATGTAATTCAGCACAGACGAGTACAGAGTAGAAAGCAGCAGGGTAGACAGCTATGATGGAAATAATCTACTGTTCAAAAATAGGATGAAAAATAACTGCCTGGGCAGGTAAAAAATGGGGTTATCGGAGATTAAAAACTGAACAGGGCTTAAGCACGACACACTGTTGTGAGAAGGAAAGCAAATGCAATTCTGGAACACAGAAAAAGAAAATGTTGCTTGTGTGACACACAGATCAATTTTCCACTCTGTTCAAACCACTGCAGCCTTGATGAAGTTTGGGGCCCAGTATTTCAAAAGAAATGTGAACCATACAGAGGGAGATTCTCTGAGAACGGTCACAAGTCCAGCACACAGTGAGGAACATCTGATTAGGGCTGCTGCACCTAGAACAACAGACGGCACCTGCAAGGGAGACAGGAAAACCTGCACGAAGTTCCTGGTGGAGCTGATGGGATGAGACGGTGCATGCACAAACACCCTGATCTGAGGGGCTTTAGGCTCTGAATTTCCTGTACATTAAGCAAACGGCACCCTTTCCAGAGTTTTCAATGGTCAGTTAAACATGCTTGGAGGAACACTGGCCACCTTAAAAACATAAATGCAATGATGCTGGGAATAAGCAAACAGTTCAAAAGCATCTAGCCTTTGATTCCTAATCTAGCCTATACCTTTGTGCTCCTACCTGACTCCTCGTTGCCAGGGTCAGCTCAACAGGCAGAAGATCAGCCCTCCTTCTACCATTTCAGGCAATATTCTCACAGTCTTGCTATTGTGATAAGCTCTGAAAGCTCCCTATCTTCACTTTGATATTCTGCACAGACTAGGAAAGTCCTGATGCCCCAGGCGTTTCACACCTTCAGCACAAGAAAAAACAGGTATTACCCCAATGTGGTATTTTAAAAGAGGCACGCTAGCTCACTGATAGACTGCAAATGAAAACAGAAAAATCACTAGTGTCGTTTCTCTTACAAACCATTTGTAAGGATGCTCTGACTGGGACACAAACTCCTAGATATATGGAAAGATATTTTTAGTTTTCTTTTGTGCAGTTTAGCAGCTGAAAATAAGCTAGAGCCAGCAGCAGGCATGTGACCAATCTAACTTGTCTGAATAAAAATTGCTGTTGCAGCAGAGAAATACATGATTTACAGTATAATAAAGTTTCTGTGCCGGCAAGATAAAAAGCACCTCACCAATACAGAAACCAAGAAATGCTCACTTCTTTTTTACTAAAAGGTATATTGTAGTTCAAAAGGACTAATTAATTCAGGCCCTACTTTGAGTGGGGGCTTATGAAGGAGAGACTTCAAGAGATCCTTTCCAACCCAGATCTTTCCAATTCTAATGGTGCATCTGAAAGGACAGCAGGCAGTATTATCAGAAAAAAAGATCCTTTCTTGCCCTAGAAACAATTAATCAAAGGGGAAAGAAGTACCCTGTTGTCTCAGCTAGATAGAAACCCTTGAAAAACAAGCAAATCTGGCACACACAAGGAAAGCCTGAATCTAGGAAACATGTCTTGTGTACACACGCTGTTTTAAGTGACTGCCTAGAAAATCTGTGGACAGAAATATATCTGAAGGCAGTTAGAAAAGCTGATAATAATTTCCCTTGAAGTTGAAGTTGTTAATGAAAAAATATAATACAATAAACAATAAGCAAATCCACTAACTTGGCCTCAGTTCTTCTGGGGACACTACAATAACTTGGAGTCAGTATCTAAAGATGCAAAAGGCTATACTCAGGGGATTTCAGTTTTCTACAGAAAGAAAATTGGGAGCCTTTTCACCTCTAAAACAGCCTGCGTGGATTGAAGCAGCAGATGTCTGAACAGAGCTGGCAAAACGAACAGAAGCTTGAGCTGAGATTCAAGAGAAAAATATTAAACCTTTTGTTCTTAATGAAATTTAAAAAAAAAGCAGCTCAGGCCAGTCAATACTGCTGAAAACTTTCTCAGACTAGGAGTTACTGCTTGCTCTCAGGAAATCGCCTTCTGTCATTAAAGATGCATATGCACAGAACAGAAGCAGGAGAAAGACATCCCCAAGCTATGGAAGCACGCCCTGGGAGCCTTCCTGCATTTGTGCTCAGGACTTGGGAAAACACTGAGCTGCCAACATACGGCTAAAACGCTTGCTACTGAAAGCTGTCACACAGACACCACTATGCCCTGTGGAAGAGCACACACAGAGACCCACATGCACACGAAGAAACGTACCTTAAGTCCACACAGCACATTTATTATATCTACCATGCTGCTAACCAGCACCATAACACTCCTACCAGCAAGACAGATAAGTAGGGAATGAGGAAACAAGTACCAAAAGCAAGGAATCCTCTTTTCCCTACACAGAGTATAAACCACAGCTGTAACAATACATGTTCTGAGTTTAAGCACCAGAAGACATGAGTGTAAACAGGGAGGCAAAATTACCTCCAAATGAGGAAAAAACTTCCCCCTACACCTGGCAACAACAGTAAACTACTTCACTCATCAAGTCCTGCAGAGAAGTTGTAAAAACTTATGTTAAAAGCAGCAAAGCACACCTTGGAAAAATGAGCTTCAGCCATAGGGATGGCTTGAGTCTGAAAATAAAGGGATCAAGGATACAAACGTTATTTTTCATCCAATTCAACATTGTTTTCACAGACCTTTTAGCACGCAGCGAGAGAGGATCCAGAGAAGAAAAGCTGAGCCCCTAGAAGGAAGGTTTGTTTGAAACATTGTAATGCAGTAGATAGCTGAGAAAGCAACTGCAAGGCTGTACCTGGATGACATCGTCCTCTGCAACTTCATAGAGGAGCTCATCATGGAGCTGGAGGATAAAGAAACCTCCACTGATGGGATGTAACATCCCTCTGTTGCTCTTCCTTGTTAGCCTTCCTACACAGGTGAAAAGCACACTTCCGTTAGATACCATTATGCAAAGGCACGCTTCCTGTAATTAAAAAACCATCACATATTCCTAATGCAGAGAAAAAGAACATGAGGAACTTTAAAATAAAAAAGCCCATGCCTACAGATAAAAACCACAAAACATTACTACTCTATCAATATTTGTACTGCTACTGAGAGAAAAATGTTAATGAAAAGTATTTTAGATATAAACATTTCAGCCTTACATTATAAAGATATGAATCAGAACAGAAACAAGAGACAGTTGGGTCTCCTGAACCATCTGTTATAAAAGTAAATTTTAAACAAAATCATGTCAAGTTTAATCAGAAGTTGGTTTACAACATTCTCTCTGGCAATGAATTAGGATTCTGCTTTTCTTCCAAAATCATTTTAATCACTAGCCTAAAAAGGCAGTAAGCCTCCTCCCAAATGCTGTTATCTGCAACTGCAGCTACTACTCCTGATTAAAAAAAGGAAAGAAAAAAAAAAAAAGAGCAGTTTTTAAATAAACAAGTAAGCAGCTGACAAAACCAGGATCCTGGTAGGCCTTGCCTGACAAAAATAAAATAGAACAAACCATTCTATTTAAAAAAAATAAACAAACACAACCTCACACACAGACTCAAAAGTTATTTATTTCTCAGGTCAGCTAACAGGAGGACTCCAGTTCACAACTACAGGAAGGGTTTCACAGTATCATCAGTTCCTCACTTAAGCCTCGCACTGAAGCAGCAATGTTGAAGAAGCCACATGATGCGGGATGCTTCTCGCATGGTGTAGGCCTTTATAACTTGATGAAAGAGAATTCCTTCTAGTTCTTCCAGCTAGTATCAGAGGAGGAAACACTGTCACAAATGCATCTACTCGCCTTCCTACAGTTATGTTGGCCAAAGGTCAGTAGCTGCTGCTCCTGGAAGGGGTAGAAGTTCTGCCAAGCACATGCATTCTGCTCATACCAGACCTCTGAATCTTGTCTCCCTAAAATAAAACTCCCTGACACATTTTTAGAGGTTTGACGATTAATTATTTAGTTTTTCTTCCCAGTCCTACAAATCAGACTCTTCATATTAAGACAGCTTCATGTTTCAGCTGAAGCATAAGAACTATCAAAGAAAGATAGCACACGCCATCCCTTAAGTTGTCTTTCTAAAAATATATGACTGATGAACAAAACACTGTCTAGATTATGCAAAAAAAAAAAAAAAAAAAAGTCTTCATAGCACTCCTCTGGGAATGAGTACCCCAGCACAGCTTTGCTATCTGCAGCAAGAAGAAATTTATGCTTCACATAATACTCTTGTGGAGCCTCTGCACACCAAATTCCAGTCAATAAATTCCAGACCTAATTCTAACAACAACAAAAAAATAATGTATTTTTGGAACCAGAAGTTGTTCCACACTATCTTTTGCTTGTGAAGCCAGAGTACCTGCTCAGTTTCTTCTTCCAACTTTCAAACAATTCTGTGGTGGCATCACAGACCATATCACATATGAACTCCCACTGCCAACCTTTGCAAGATCTGCTTTGAGGCAACTGGAGTTTTTGATCTGATCACAATATTTGCTTTAGTTTGTGTGTTGAGCAGACATTCTCCCTCCTTATGACTTTTTTGCCCATTAAATACAGGTTTACTGCTGTCAGGAAATAAAATGTCTCTCACCCCTAGCCCAAAGGCCCTAACTTTTTTTTGCAGGCAAATTTTATTTTTTTTTTTAAATTAGTAATACTGAAAGTTTTGCTCTTGCGTACAAGGAAGAGGTGAGCATACCAGTCTTACCGCTCTGGAAGGAGCTCTCCAGATGTCCGTGGGACTTGATCACAGAGGAGAAAGCTTCCAGGCGTCTCTGAATGTTCACAGTGGCTGTTTTGACAAGATCTGCAGCAGATCCCTGAACAGTTGTATTCACAGCCTGTCGCTCTGCCTAAACAGAGATAGGTGTTCTCAAAACCTACCCAAAAAAATAAATCAAATCTGGCACGCCACATGTACTTCATTAAAAATAATAAATACATGGCCAAATAGAGGCACAGTAAAACCTCCAGATAAAGACTTTGTTATATCTGCCTGAAAGAAAAAGACATTCTAGACTAGCTTCAGATACAAAATTTCTCCAGGTGACTGAGAAAATCAGGATTTCCACAAATTTAAAATTCACTGATATCAAGGGTAATAACCTGCAAGAGTCACAAGCTACAAGAGGGAGAAGCATATAAACATGGTAACAGTTTCATGAAGAGCAGAAAAATCTCACAATTAATCCAAGTATCATAAGACACTTACGTTTATCTTATCAGGAATGGATAACCAAAGGCAAGAAGCTGGACTTCATGGACTTATAATCTGGTCTACTGCACTGAACTCTGATTGCCAGAGCATTACAGCTGTGCAAAACCACACCAAACCACACTGACACAATGACTTTTTTTTTCCCACATAAGCAACCTCTCTACTAACGCCCTCCTCAGACAAGAAAACTGTATTCCAGGTTCTTCTGTCTTTGATTGGAGCTGAAATGTGTGCAAAAAGTTATGAGGAAGCTAAAATGAAAGTGAAGATAATTCATTAACTCATCTTTAATATGATTTTAAAGAAAAAAATCGAAGTTGAACAGAAGGTGCATCTACAAAGCTTCATGCTGAAGTATCCTTCAGATTAAATAGTCAAATCATCTCAAAAGTTTTTTGAAAGTCTCCTTGCTTCCCTTTCAACTACTTGGAGTACAAACTCCCCCACTTCCTCCGTCTTCCACTCTAGTCTTTAATTCCACACAACCTGATCCAGCTTCCTACTGAGAAGTATAATGCTTCCTCCCCACGGAAATGCGCCAACATCTCCCCAGGGAGTCAGTTCACTCTTATTGAAGTAGAGTCTATGACAGATGTGTCCCAAATGACCTTGAAAAAAAAATAATGCCAGTGCAAAGGCATATATTAAGGAAATATTTATCTAACAAGTTTGAGCAATTTTCCTTTGAGGGAAAATATGAAAAGGAACAAATACCCCAAAATACAGGACTTAAATGCCCTTCCTTGTTCAAGTGCTGACAGCATATAACATACAAAGACTGCTGAGTGGGAGCAACTCAGCCTGAAGAGTTAAAGCACATCACTGTGTAGAGCCTTTTTAAAATCATGTCCACTTATTTCAATAAAGTACTCACTCCAGTTCCAACGTGGGAGTTCTGAAGTGAGGTTAGCACAGTGATGACAGCTGTACACCCGGTCACAGAAGACTTACATCAAGCAGACCACGACAAAAGCTCTGTTATTCAGAGAACAACTGAGGGAACAATGAACTAAGTGAGAAGTGGAACATCATGACCAAGATGGCTCATAGACCCTGTAAAACTGCAAGATACGCATATGCAAAGAATTCTAATACTTTAAAGACTAAAAAGAAAAAAAAAAAAAGTACTGCACTCAACATACATGAGCTTTACTGTAGGGGTTTGGGTCTGTGATAGCTGGCAGGTATCTCCGTCTTCCCAGGATGGTCCGCACAAACCCATCTCTTCTGCAGCTCCTCACTGTCTCCCTCAAGAATTTCTGAATCCCTGTGAAAGGACAGAAAAAGTTTTCCCTAATACAGCTGATGTTCCATGTTGACTTCTCACTGGGGTCACTGAAAGCAGTCTGGGAAACCCAAGCAGCACAAAGGCAATTCTTTAAATTTCCTAGACCCTGTCAGTGGACAAGGGCACACAATCACTCATTCAGCCTATTCACAGCTCTGCTGGGAAACTTATTAAGACTTCTGAGGTGGAAGAGAGTGCATAGTGTCAGGATATCTGGCTGTGCACAAGGAGGTAGGAAGTCCATTCTGCACAGCGCCCAGGCGCAGAGAATCATACATGTGTTATTGATAATGGAGAGGTCACGACCTGGACCAGCACTGGAAAGACAAGTAGTAGGAAGGGAGTAAGTTGAAAGTGGAAGTCAGAGCCCTTGATGCCTCAAGGCTGCCTGACTTCAGACTGTGTCACTTCAGATTCTAGGATGAAAGAAACCTACCCACCTGCACTTTGCAAGGGAAGGAGTGAATCCACCAAGAGTGTTAAAAAGAAACTTAGGTCAAAGAAAGGTGACACAGGGAAGAGTCCCTTTCACTGCAAGTTCAGGTAACAACTGCACTAAAGTGGAAAAAGTTAACTTCAGACAATTTTTTTCCAAGGTTTACAAAATATAAAAGGTAAACGGAGCTATTCAAGATCAACACTGACAACATTAGTTAATTCATTAAGTATGTAATTTAGCATGTCAACCTGGCACTACATGTAAGTGAAAATTCTTAAGAAGTGAAGTTACAATATAAGGTACATTGCGGAGTTCGTATGTACACACATGTACCAAGACGGAGTAAGCAGGAAGTCATTTCTAATGGTCATGAAAGAGACAATATCCAGAAATTACTGGAAACTAAACAGACTCTTAACAGAACACCATTTCTCAGCATCTGCCTCCTCAAGAAACAAACTGAATCTTCAGAACATAATTTTCCAGCTCATTTCCAAGTTGTATGATTAGACTGAGCTGTCTCTCATCCCATTTGCCCTCCATTCATTTTCTGATTGCAGCTCTACTCTCGCTACAGCTTTCCTAAAAATTAACAGGCTTCTTAGAAATGCAACAATGTCTTTTTACAAAATATGGGAGAGCTGCTCTGAGCAGCTGGATAAAAGTGTAAGGGTGATATGCAGAACAGTTTAAAACTCAATGAAAGGAAAAGACAAGAACACAAGAGACAAATGGTTACATTTAAAAATTACAAGAACTGTGGTCTAAAATTGTATTGCATATCCTTTGAAACTGTGTGTTTTAATAAGGAAAAGAGTGTTTCTTATTCAGAAAGTTAAGAGCTTTAAAGTGAATCCCCAGGGCTTATTAATTAATTAAAAAACCAACAAAATAATTACTGTAATAAGCCAACAAGGTCCTAAAGATGAATAAAACCAGATTGTAGAGTAAAACATTATGGAGTATCAAACTGCTGTGTTCATGCACTGGACTTTTTCAAAATGAAAGCTTTTTTCAAAAGACAGGAGTAGTAGAAGGTTGAGACAAATTTAGTATTTGAAGAAACATGGAGAGAAGGGATTAAAAACAACAACCACCACCACCACACAGCTCCCAAACAGCCATATCCAAACCTGTGTATCTTGATTTGAAGGATTCAATGTAATTGGCAGCTTCATTTTCATCAATCCCCATCTGCTCGCCTAAAGATTTTGCTCCTATTCCATAGATGATTCCATAGCAAATCTGCCAGAGGACAGTGTGAAGAACCACAACCATATGGTGAGCCATGCAGAGAAAGCAGAGCCAAAACAAAATGTGATTCACTGGAAGACAAGTGTATGGGAACAAGGGCAAGCATTCAAGAAGTCTGAGCCATCCATGCTGCTTTTCTCCACCCTCATCCCCTCAAACCCAGACAGCTCCAGGTGACATGTATTGAGAGTTGGAGGACATACAAAGCATCTACTGAACAATCACAGCCGAACCCAAACAGAAAACCATACTATTGAGACTCCCTGATGTTTTGAACACTGAACCTTCCTGCCTAGTAAGCTGCTGCCAAATTTTTTTTTCCTAAAAATTACCTGTTTAGCTTGTTGCCTGGTCCTCTCTCCAACAGCTTCAGGATCAATCATTTTCCATTCTGCTGCAATACTCTTAAAGACATCAGTACCCCTGTTCAAGGCTTGGATGAGTCGACAGTCGCAAGACAAATGAGCAAGGATCCTCAGTTCAAGCTGAGAGTAATCTGCAGCCAAGATTAAGCCACCTGAAGTCAAGAAGTTAGCAGAAATCATTATTTCATAAATTACTCCAACAACATTCCAACCAATATTCCAGCAAGAAGGACTGAAACCGTCCTTGCACCTTCTGCTCTGAAAGTTTTCCACAACCATTTCTATGCAACCTCAGCATCTGTTTTCTTGCAAATACCTTTAGGGGTTGCTTCTGCACTGCCGAAAGTTGTGCCAATAAACAGCAGAAATTAAATCTGATAAATTCTTGCCTGTTTCCCCAATGCCCCGGCTTGCTTGCTTTCCATGCAGCCCCTACATCTAGAATCGATCAAAAACACACAGACAAGTATCCGTCCAGGTGTCTGTGTAAAAGCGTAGCACCTGATAGGAATGATCAGCAGAGATCAGACAGCAGACTTATACTGAGCCAGGGCAGGCAATGTGAGAACTGACATTTGGATAGAAATAACACTACACAGAGTGCAATTTGTATATTAAGAGCTGCCTAAGTATAGCTATTTAAAAAAATATGTATTAAAAGGAAATGAAGGTGTGAACATTTGAATTATAACATTTGAATATTTTCCCTTGTTGAAATGTTCTCCTTTACAGCCTTCAGAATAATTTTGAGGGCATGCTAACTACTGTATTAGTTTTCCAAGTAGGCTGCTCAGTCAGATATCTACTGTCATCAATTCTTAACTCTTCATTAGAGCTAGGACTTCTTGTTAACTATATTCTTAACAATTAGCTGGCACGGAGCAGGATCTGGGCATTACCTGGGAAGGGAACAAAAGCATGCCTCATGCTAACAGAAAATGGTATTCCTCTTTCTTCGGATCCATCTTCAGCCTGAATTTTTAGGCCATTAGGCAAAATACTGGAATGCTTTCTACATCTGTGGAGACAAGAATTTTTTACCAGTTTCTAAAACGCTTGGAGATGCATAATCATTTTTGCCACAAAGCATCAGGGAAAACAAGCCTCTATTCCAGTCTTCTGGACAATCCATACCTAATTTGACCATGGGGGAACTGGACAGAGGCCCTATGTACACCTGAAGGGATTTACTGACTCTGAACAGATTTTAGGGATCAATCTTCCTAGTACATTCAGGGTTTGGTCCAGAAATTGGATAATACAACTCCAAAACAGGTAAGATGACACGCCCCAAATCTGTGATGGATGCATTCCAGAAAGATAGCAATGGAGTCCTATAGGAATCCTAAAAATTCATCACCCCACCTTGAGTGCCAAGTCTTCTCTCAACATCATTCTCGTATGCAGAATGCCTACACCAGCCCATACCTAGTACAGACAGAAAGGATTTCCACCACAGCATCAGCCTCATGACTGCGCATGCACACACACACACAAGTAAGTCTGTAAAACCAGAGCAGAAGTTGCAGAAGACTTGATCATAAAACACTGCATATTTCCTCTCTAAAGACTGAGCAAAAAATTGCCCCAAAGCAACTTGATTTTCTTTTCCAGAAGGCCAGAAGTTTACAGTGGCACCCAGGTGCTCTGCAACCTCTCAGGGCTTGCTTAGCTCTCCTGTCCCACCAAGTGATGGAAAGCCATTTTCCATCATTCATCAGCAGTCCTGGCTAACTGGGGAGATCCCAGATGACTGGAGGTTAGCAAATGTGACTCCCATCCACAAGAAAGGCCAGAAGGAGGATCCGGGGAACTACAGGCCTGTCAGTCTGACCTCGGTGACAGGGAAGGTTATGGGGCAGATCATCTTGAGTGCCCTTATGTGGCACGTGCAGGACAACCAGGGGATCAGGCCCAGTCAGCATGGGTTCATGAAAGGCAGGTCCCACTTGACAAACCTGATCGCCTTCTTTGATAAGATGAGGGAAAGGCTGTGGATGTTGTTTACCCAGACTGTAGTAAAGCCTTTCACACCTTTTCCCACAGCATTCTCCTGGAGAAACTGGCTGCCCATGGCTTGGATGGCTACACGCTTCGCTGGGTCAAAAACTGGCGGGATGGCCGGACCCAAGCTGTTGTGGTAAATGCAGTTAAATCCAGTTGGCAGCCAGTCACAAGTGGTGTTTCCCTAGGGCTGGTTCTCTTTAATATCTTTATCAAGGACCTGGACGAGGGGATCAAGTGCACCCTCAGTAAGTTTGCAGACAACACCTAGTTGGTTGGATGGGAGTGTCGATCTCCTTGAGAGTAGGATGGCGCTACAGAGGGATCTGGACAGGCTGGATCGATGGGCCAAGGCCAACGGTATGAGGTTCAACAAGATCAAGTGCCGGGTCCTGAACTTCGGTCACAACAACCCCATACAGCACCACAGGCTTGGGGAAGAGTGGCTGGAAAGCTGCCTGGCAGAAAAGGACCTGGGGGTGTTGGTCAACAGCTGGCTGAATATGAGCAAGCAGCGTGTCCACGTGGCCAAGAAGGCCAACAGCATCCTGGCTGGTATCAGGAATAGTGTGGCCAGCAGGACTAGGGAAGTGATTGTCCCGCTGTACTCGGCACTGGTGAGGTCCCACCTCGAATACTGTGTTCAGTTTTGGGCCCCTCACTACAAGACAGACATTGAGACACACGAGCGTGTCCAGAGAAGGGCAACAAAGCTGGTGAAGGGTCTAGAGCACAAGTCTTCTGAGGAGCAGCTGAGGGAACTGAGATTGTTTAGTCTGGAGAAAAGAAGACTGAGGGGAGACCTTATCGCTCTCTACAACTGCCTGAAAGGAGGTTGTAGGAGGCTGTAGGTTGTCCTACTCCCATCAGCACTAGTCTACCAGCCAGCCCATTGTGTTCTTCACTGGAAGTCAAAAGGCCTTTATAAGTCCTCGATATTTGGGTCAGGGATCTGAGTAATTTCTTCATCAGAATGACAAGGTATCTCTGAAATCAAGACTAGTTTCAGCAAAGGACAGAAAAGACATCATGCTCTCTTCGCTTGCATGCTCCCTTTTCTTCTTATACCTTGTCATTTCATGGATGGTAGGGATCAAGGAGATGAAAGATAGCACAAAAATCACAGAAATAAATTTTCAAAAGAAATAAAGGTGAGGGACAATATATGACAACACGTGGGAACTGTAGAAAATCCCCCTGTCCAGCATAGGTTCCCAATTTAGTTGAATGAGTAAGAGTTTTATACCATGATCTAATTTAGCTACACTCCTTTGGTCAGAAGCTTCTTACAACAAGAGGAAGGAGCAGTAATAATAATTACTAAGATAAAAGACAGTTTGGACCAAATTTTGGAAGGTCTATCAGGCTGCATGATAGCTTTTTTTTGCGACAGCAGTCATTTCCATGCCTTCAGGCTTACCCACCTTCCTAACACAGTGGCTGCTTAACTAAGGAATACAGTCCCAAAAGTCAGGCTGAGAATCAGACCTCTCTCAAAGTTCAGCAAGTACTCCAGTCCTTTGATGGGCTGCTTCCCTACAGGGAAGACCCTAAGAACCCAGCCCACTCTCCAGCTGTTCTGCGAAGCTGCTGCAAGCCTGAGCACTGCCAGAGCTATTTCTCAGAATGACATTTCTGCCTCCATGGCTAGGCCTGCTTCTTCTTCTGAAGAGAAACGGACAAGATCCTGCTACTCCTGGGCTCTCTTCCCATGACCTATTCAAGGCACAAGCATGTTAGACACATGGTGGTAGAAAGAGACAGATAGAAGGGCCAAAAAACTTCTGAAAGTTCTCACATCTTGCTATGGGAAAAAAAGGTGATAAAAGTCACTCAGGTGACACGTGGGACAAGAACCTGAATGGAAAGAGAAACTGAAAGGACAGAAAACCACCACCAGGTATGAAGCCCCAAAGCTCACAAACTATCTGCTAAAAGATCCGCCTTGATATTTCACTAGACTTCCACACAACTGTTTAGGCACTGGCATGTAATGCTGTCAAAATAGGGTGTTTAGTTAACAGAAACCAGATTTAGAAATCTTGTTCTGCTACCTGGCAGCTTTTGCAGGATCACATCATAAATTACATTATTAACAAAGAATGAAATATGTGTTCACCCATGTTCCCTTACACAGGCCGCTGCACACCATAAAACAAATGAACTTTCTTCTACTTCTTCCACAATATCCTATTCTCTTTCAGAGCAGCTCTTAGAAAGTCGAACCAGATCCTAACTTCAGTTTAGTTACTTTTCATGCTCAGGCTTTCCATCCAACAGTTTGGAGCATAATGCTAATCTCACTGTAGGGTTTCACAAAGAATTTCAAAAAGCAAGCGGCTACATGGAGCCACATGCTGTTAGCATGTTTTATGTGTCACTGATTTTTTAGGTATTTATTCCCCTGAAACTGTAAGAGAAACACTGAGTAACAAGTCACTCTGACATGACAGCAGTCACAGGTGAAGTAAGAAAAGAGAAATTTGACAACTCAACCACATTAAGATCAGCAGAGTAGGCAGAAGCTTTTCCAAGATCCTCCTACCTGCCCCCAGAAACAGCACGAGAATTAACATTTCCATGGGCTCGTGAGGGTGGGCTTTCTTCAACCACAGTTGGCATTTCAATCTCAAAATCTCTTGGCACATTCTGGATATTTGGCTCTGTGAAGGTTACTCGACCTGAGAAGAAGACAAGGCAGAACTAAGGGTCCAAAAGGAGTCTCTCAAACTTAACACAGATGAACACACATTTGCATCTCCAAAAATCAAGAGGCAGGGAGGCGGGGTAGGACAGGACACAACCAGTGACAAAACTGAAGAAAATGAAAAATAATTTGGTTTAATGGGCTTGAGATGATTCCCCTGCAGCACTTCTGTACCACTAATAAGAAACTCCCAAATCCAGAACCTGTTTTGGGGTCAGAGTTTTACATGCTAATATGTGCAAGAAATGAATAAAACTGCTCGGTGAACACAAAAGCTATTTTAACAAATCTAGACTTTTAGGGCAGATACATGTGAAATAGGTATTTCAGTATTTTCATTTGGTTGAAGTAGAGCACAGGCTTAATTTCCTACCTTTTCCCCATAGAAAAGCTGCCCACGCACACACAAAAAGCAAAAAACACAGTAAGAAGTGAGGATTTTGCACGCATTTCTTTACCTGTAGCTGTGTGAGTCTGTGACACTGGATATATCCTTTCCATTCCCAGTGCAGAATTCAATCGCTTTTCCCTCTGTAGTGGAAACACCACTTTAGTAATGGCATTGTTGATCCTCCTCCATTCCAATATCAGCCCTGGCAATGGGTGAAGTGTCTTTAATTTCTCCAGAATATCCTTGCGGGGAGAAAAGGGAACAGCTATAATTAACTGCCTTTAAAGCTTTATAAATAAAGTTTTTGCAGTTCTGCAGAAAAAAAGCGACTCCTTCACCCACAGTGAGCTTCCAGCGTCACTGCCTTAAAATTAAATGGATATCCCCTCCACTTATACTGCCCAAACCTGGGCAATCAAAGCACCATGAGACACAGCTGCAGTTTTATTACACACAAGAAGGCAATCACTTCTCTTTGGACTTTTGCATCCTCATCACCACTCAGTCTCCACCAACAAATAAATCACCTGAAATGATCAAATAAAGCATCACTTGCCACAGGTCCCCTATGTTGCCTCCTCTTGCCCAGCATCACTGCTCCTCCTCCATCTTCTTGCATATTTTTCTCCCTGCTCTCTCCTATCTGTACACTAAGAACACATAAAATGAAGCCCTTGACCACGCTCCTTGAAAGACAAAGCTGACCACTAGCAATCAAACCTTTTCAGTTAAACCAGAAATATGAAGGGACTAAGAAGAATTTTAAAAGACAGTGGCATGCAAATATTTCTCAAAATAACTTTTTTTTTTTGTATGCAGCAGGCATCTGTAGCCTCATCCCTACACATCACAAAAGGAGGAAATCCTCACTTTGCTTCTTGCTCTCTGCTCTGCCACCACCACCGCACTCACTTCTTTACTGCCACTTGAGTTTCAGAAATCAATACTTGTCTTCCAAGCACTGACTACACTGAACAAGGGGGAGCTAAGAAAACAACACAGATTAACGAGCCCTGAAAACAGGCAACACATATATCTGCTAATATCACTTGTCTGCCAAGAGGACCCATTAGCCTGCAGCAGTTGGTATTAATGCAGCTCCACAATATTTATCAACTAGCAAGCGTGTCAATAGCCTTCATATATATATATATATATATAAGCTTTTGATATAATAAATTTGATCAGCTATTCTGAAGACAAATTCTCTGAAGCACAAAATACAGATATGGTAGTACTAGGTAGGGAAAATATTGGATTTAATCACCATGGTATTTAAGTATCTTTCAAGATTATATTGAAAAATTCTTCTACTATTTGCTTTACAAAATTATTGTGCTATTTTGGTCTTACACGTGGTTTGGGAAATCAAATTCTGCATTATTTATTCTAATTGAAGCCTGCTATTTATAGTCATGTCCTCACCACACTCAGGCTTTAGGAGAGTAGGAGGAGTTACTAACTCTGCTAACAGAGAAGGCAGAATTCAGTTTGAATTTCCAGTGGCAAGGGGAGGAGCAAAAAGGCAGTTAAAATTTACTTTCATTTAAGTCAGCATACCTAACTCCAATGTATCCAAGCAGCTGATGTGTGAAGTAAGTTATTTTTACAGTCAGACTAGAACCAGACTTTACTGTACCTTGGTTGTACTGAACTGCTTGCTCAACCTAACCGTGTTTCCTTTAGCAGTTGCTCTTCTTGTGTAACCCAGAGTTTTCTTGTTCCCTTGAACTTTTGTATCTCCATTTTGTGGCAACTTCAGCTCCAGGAACAAAACCTGAAAAAGGCCAGCACTTCAAATCAGTTTCTGCCTGCTACTCCCAGGAGAAAACAAAAAGCAACTGAGCACTTAAACAGCTTGTGCCAACCAAAGGATAGTACAAATGCTTCAGGTAATTAAAAAGCTGATTAAAGATCTCTGCTATCGAAGTCATTCCTCCTCATTTTAATTAACTACAAAATGCAATCTGAAATCTCATTTTCTGAACACTGTTCAGAGGTATGTTTTTAGAAAAGGTAATTAACTCCATCTAGTAAGTGAGGTTACTACTGACAGTCAACTGTAATAAAATGCGGAGTTAAGATGACTAAAAGTGGGAAGAACATTGGTGAAAAAAAGACATGTTAGCAGGGAGCAGGCTTCAGAGCAACACAGGAGGAGGTGGTCACAAATACCTTTTATGGAATAGCCAGAGCATTAGTTTTTCTAAAAAATTGCCAAGAACTGGAAAATTAAGTATATGCTCACTTGTTGACAGATAGACCACAGTTCATTTTTCATTCTATATTTTTATGTAGCATTATACACTATTTAGCAGCTATGGTGTTTCATTTCACAGCTGGCAGAGGGAATAGAAGCTTTTCTCTCACACATTTGTGTAGCACAAAAGTTTTACTGACACAAAATTTGAAGGGTAAAGCTCTACTAACAAGCTCTACTAACAAGCTCTACTAACTATACAAGATACTTTACATGACTCCTAACAAAATTTCCACGTGAGAACCAAGCTTCTGTAGTTCAGAGAACAGCATTTCAGAAAAAAACCTTCCTTCCCCTTTTCCATGAAGCAGAGTGAAATTAGAGATGAGCATTATTTCAGTTCTAACTCAGACTACTGTTACCCAGCAAAACATCTGCATTTGCAACAAAGGAGGAATATTTCTGTGGAACTTCTTTTAGTGATGGCTGCTTGCAAATTTTGACTGCTTCCATATAAAGTATAGCCCCTCAACAAGAAATTAGCGTATAGAAAAAAACTAAATGGGGAAAAAAAGCATGCATAGCAATTATAATCTATTCCTATGATTCCATGTAACATATATCAAAAAATATATAGCAAAGTTCTTCAGGAATAAAAGTATGGCTAATTTACATAAAAATCTGTTTCTTAGGCTTTAAAAAAACAAACAGTTCTATACAGGTTCTTAAAAACAGACAGTAATTGATCTAAAACTTTTAAAGCAGTCTTTTCTCCTCTTTCATGTCTGTATAGGGACAAGGGTGACCATGCAACTTATTCAGCACAACTATTCTTAGACTCAGACTACATGATATCACATCACATCTCACGTGCAGAACACTGGTATTGCAAAAAAGCTTCTCTAGTCCCACACAATTAATCCAAAGTATTCCAAAAGCCATTTAACTGGCAGATCATCTCATGCACCAAGAGAAGCCAAGGTCCTATAAAAACAATATGCCTATTTCCACTTGTTTTTTATTTCCAACATGCTTATTTCCACTTCTACCTTCTTTATTTCTCCTAAAGTTAGTAGAAATCAGAACGATCAGTAACAAGCAGGAGACGCATATCACCTTGCAGGCAGCAAGCTTGTAATGAGTGTGAAGACAAATCAACTATAAGCAGAGTTCAATTTGCGTTTTGTCTTTTCTTCATACAGAGTCGGCCTGAGAATGTTTTTTTTTTTTCTTAAGTCTAAGCAAAAGCATCTTGAGGGTTAACTTCTGAGAAAGTTCTCCCCCTCCCACCCTAACCCTCACATACCTCTGCAATGTCATCAGGGCTGGTCAAGGAGAAGCTGTGGCCTGCCAGCTGATATGCCTTGGTCTCAATCTCGCTCAGTTTAGCTTGCATGACCTGCTTCTGGGTTTCATATGCTGTTGTACTAAAACCAATGCCATTCAGCTCCAGCAGAGCCAAGCAATAATGGGTGGGCATCTCCACTTTAGAAAATACATCTGTAATAAGTACAAACCCCAAGAAAAACTTTTATAACACCAAAACCAGATCAACTGCAGATCAATAGATTCATAAAAAGCAACTGGGGAATCCTCAGTTTTAAAAATCCTGAATGTCCTGACACACTGACATCTTTTAATATAAATACTTTTGTTTCTGGAAAATTTCATAGCAAGAAATATTTCATAATAAGAAGTATTCCAGAATTTTTTATCACAAAATATTTAAGAGAATAACAACTTCTGTCAAAATCTTTTTTGTAAGAAATACACATCTCTTTGGAATATCAACATTCTATAAAATGCAGACATGCTTAATGTAAAGCTTCCTAAACTGATACACTTTCATTCCACCACCCACATCTTTTAAAAATGTTCCAAGGTTTAGTTGTCATGATCATAAATGATGTGGTAAACTTGCAATAAAAGACTTTAGTGAGACTGGACCCTAATCTTAGCCTTTGGATACAATTTAGGGGAAACAATCATAATTCCCACCCATAGGTATGTGCTTTTGGGGTGGGGGTTTTTTTAATTGTTTTTAAACAGAGACAAGCACTCATCAAATATTAATGCAAACATATAGGATCATTCACTATGGGATCACAAAAGTTTCACGGACACAGCGCATACATGACAAACAGTGCTACATGGGCAGGCCAAAGAGCAAGAAATCTCCTTCAGAAAACACATGGGGATTTTAGGAATTGCTTCTGACAAGGAAATGCAAAAGCTTTTGAACATGTTCATGAGAAACCATAGACAGACCCACAAGTCCCCTCAGAATGGCCAGGGTACTCACCTGGGAGGTAAAGATCTGCTTGATTCAGAGACTTAAAATAGATTCTGCTATTGCCTTAACCAATGGAACTGGTGGATATTTAGAATATAAAAATTGTGTTTTAATTCAAAATTTAATATTTGACAAAACAGATGTACTTCAAAGGGAAGTGCCCTCTTTTCATTTAACTAATTAGGATTTTGCTACAGAATATACTTAGATAAGAACTTCCAAATCTCCTCTCTTCTCCACTGATCATGCAGCCTGTGGTAGCACAGCTACCTTTACCCCCTGTTGGTCAGGGGAGCTCTCTTTACCTGTCAGATTTTCCTTCTGTAATTCATTATGGAGTTGGTTCATGACACTGAAGACAAGCACAGACTCTATCGCTGCTCTGTATCGCCCAGAATGATCTCCGCTGGCACTAAGCCCCAGGCTCTGCACCCCTTGGCCGGTGCCTATGCCTTCTAGTAGAGGCAGTTCGTTGGGGAGAAAGTTAGTCACCATGTTGTGAAGCGTACGTTCCTTAGAGCCAGAGTCAAGCAGCCAACATGCAACCTTAAAAAGGGAGAGCGCCATGAGACCTTTTTTCCATTGTAGTCATAATACAATGTAAATATTTAACTGGGGGTTAATGCAAGGTTATAGTGCAGATTATTTTTCTTGATTTGGCATGCAGACTGGAATAATTTGTGGAAAAGTTACATGATTTCAGATAAAACCTTCAAGAGGGCATAAGTCACTGAAAAGCTTCATTCTCACTCAAAGTTAATTCCGCACATTTAAAAACCTTATCCTCTGTCAACTAAACATATCTAGACGTGTTGTCCTCAGTTTTTTTCATTTATTAAAACCTAACACAAAGGGGATTAAATATGAAAATCAGGATCAAAACATGTTTAATCTGAAAACTGACTTTGTAAAAATCAGAACTTGTTATTGATCTAGAATACTAGGTCAAGCTGAGCTCCCTCCCCCTTTTTTTTTTTTTGGCACATCAGTACTAGTACCAAGAATTCTGCAAGGCAAATTTTATTTGCGGTAAGCCTCATACCTCCCACTGTCTTCAAAGCAATTTTGCTTATACGTATATTTCAATTTCTTGTGTTAAAATAGGATGAAACACAGGTTTCTGCATTGTCCATGCAAAGCAGACGGTTAAAAACACATGTATATAGGGGAAGAAGGGGCTGTGGGAGGGAGGGTGTGAATGCATGTGTGTGTATGTATATATTCATTGCATCACTAAAATAAACAAATATAACTCCATTTAATACATAGAACAGTGCTGTGAAAGGTGCTACTTTTATTGCTCTTTAATTTTATCCAAAAACTATGTATTGGTATGAGAAGCTAAGTTTGTGCTTCTATTGAACACCTTAGCTGCTTACCCGCAGACTTCAATATTGCCATGATGTTATTCAGCCCATTTGTGATGCAAGGCTTAAAAATCAACACCAGAAATTTCTATGCATCTAGAGGTTTTCCTAACAAGGACAAGAAGGTGCTTTTACCTCTTTCTAGTGTTTCATTTCAGTTACAAATGGTACCCAAATCTTTTGAAATTACATGTAAACTTTGTTGTATTTTGAGAAAATAGTGGTAGCAAGGTGGTCCATACACATAGCGGGTAAATCTTTTACTTACAAAGTCTTCTGCTCTCAGAATCAATAATCTTACCAGAAGCATTTCTGTCATTTTAGTCCCAAGTTTCTTATAGCAACAAAACAAGAGTTCAACCCTGTCCACTGGGTCAGGGGAGAGATTTAACCTCATCCTCCCCACCCAAGCAATCAGGCGTGAAAGATTAATATATCACTGAACCTGCTCTGTTTCTCTTGCAGCCACCATGAACACACATAACAAAAGAAGTCTCTAAATACTATTCTAGAATTCCCACTGGAAGAAATTTCACTAAACCCCCTGACAGGCATGCATATTCAAATCTAAATAACAGAAGGAAAGTACCAGAAGGTACTCCTGTCTTTCTAGTGGTGTGTTTATACTAGCAGTTTTACCCAAGCTGAATTTCTTATTCCTGCAAACCTTTGGGTCCTCAAAACTTCCTTCCAAGGAGATGCCACAAGCCATCACTAGAGTCTTGTAGTGCTGAATGAAGTTATACATAACAAGTGAGCGCTCCTGCTTGGGCTTCTTCTGCAGGTACAGCTGCAGATGATACAGTCTCTCTGTTACAGACAGGTTTTTGTCCAAAGGTGGAGGTGCCAAACTCATACTGATTTCTAAGGCAGGAAACACAAGCAAAAAATTATCTTTTTTGACCCATTGCATGATAAAAAAAGGCAAGAGAAAAATCTTGAATGCAATCACCTAAAGCACAAAAACTACTCCTGGGCTGTGAACAAGTAACAATAAATCTGTACCGATATTATATATTTTATCAAACCAGACAAGGCTCCCAAAAGCAAAGGAGAGCCAGGAATCAAACCCTGGCCACGAGCCCACGTAGCACACACTGGGTTGTGTTCAGCACTCAAGTGTCAGATTTGTTGTGGAGAGCAAAAATTGGAAGAGGTTGAAATACAAAAGCAAGCAAGCTAAAGAGAACATGGGAGTAAGCTAACACTTTAGCATACGCATGCTCAGCAGTCCAGTGCTTGAGCCAACTACCTGGCCTTATTATATAGCACCATAGATGTATCCACAGCAACATGTTCAAGGGTGTTCAACGCTTAAGACTGCTAACTAATATGGCTAAATCACTCTATCACACTGCTGAGCTGGGTTTGGGGGAACACAAAACACTTCCAAGAACCTCTCTGTAGAACCTGTAACTAGTGGTATTCCCCAGGGGTCAGTACTGGGTCCAGTCTTGTTCAACATATTCATCAATGACCTGGATGAGAGGACAGAGAGTACTCTCAGCAAGTTTGCTGATGATACAAAACTGGAAGGAGTGGCTGATGCACCAGAAGGCTGTGCTGCCATTCAGCGAGACCTGGACAGACTAGAGAGCTGGACAGAGAGGAACCTAAAGAGGTTCGACAAAAGCAAGTGTAGGGTCCTGCACCTGGGGAGGAATAACACCATGCCCTAATACAGGTTAGGGGTTGACCTGCTGGAAAGCAGCTCTGCGGAGAGGGACCTGGGAGTCCTGGTGGACAAGTTGACGATGAGCCAGCAATTTGGCCTTGTGGCCAAGAAGGCCAATGGTATCCTGGGATGCATTAAAAAGAGCGTGGCGAGTAGGTTGAGGTCATCCTCCCCCTCTACTCTGCCCTGGTGAGGTCACATCTGGAGTACAGTGTCCAGTTCTGGGCTCCCCAGTTCACGAAAGACAGGGAACTACTGGAGAGAGTCCAGCAGAGGGCTGCAAAGACAATCAAGGGAATGGAGGACCTTTCTTATGAGGAAAGGCTGAGAGACCTGGGTCTGTTTAGCCTGGAGAAGAGAAGACTGAGAGGGGAATCTTATCAATGCTTATAAATATCTAAAGGGCAGGTGTCAAGAGGATGGGGCCAGACTCTTTTCAGTGGTGCCTGGCAACAGGACAAGGCAACAGGCACAAACTGGAACAAAGGAAGTTCCATCTGAACATGAGGAAAAACTTCTTAACTTTGAGGGTGACAGAACACTGGAACAGGATGCCCAGATAGGTTGTGGAGTCTCCTTCTCTGGAGATATTCAAAACCCACTTGGACACCAATTCTGTACAACCTGCTCTAGGTGAACCTGCTTTAGCAGAGGCGTTGGACTAGAAGATCTCCAGAGGTCCCTTCCAACTGCTACCATTCTGTGATTCTGTGATCTGCTGAAGATACTTTCTTGAAATGCAGTGTCATGTAGCACAGCATAGCCTGTCCGCTCACTTACCAGTCTGGTCTTGTATCTGCTGCAAAGAGACATAGTAGGCATCTTTTCCACCCCAACATACTGCCAGTCCAACTACCAAGATGTCCTCACAGCCTTGGACAGGAAATCCATCATCTTTAACTTGCATCCACTGAGGAGAACTTACTAAAGGAATAATTTTTAAGTTACAATTATAAAATGGCATCCATAAATACAGAAGAGTTTGGTTCCTGAAAATGTAAATACACACAGCTGAGCCTAACTTTCTTAGAAGTGAATATATACCTTCATTTTTATCTACAGGGAGAAAAATCTGTCTTTCTTTTGGGGAAAAAAACCCAACATGTCTAGAATAGCAAAAATTTCTCTTAACAGAAACAACTATCCATATAGCATCCCTGCAAAACTCTGGCCTTTCCTAGCAGTCTCTTTAAGAGCTGAGACAGAAATGTATGCCCTCCTTCCACTCTGAAGAACACTTCACATGTGTCTGTCAAAAATATATTTTGATAGTTAAGAAATTTTGTTGTTGTTGTTATGGCAATATGACAGCAAAGAATCTAACTCTGCTTAATCTTGGTATTTTAATGGAAGAGTATTTTATACAGCAGCAGCAGCAAACTGCAGCATATACTTCTGTGGAAAAAAATGAAGCAATATTGCAACAACCCAGAGATTGATCTGAATTTCACACATGCATATATTGAACCAAGTTTACTTTTTGCAAACTATTTAACTTTTTGCAAAATATTTAACCTTGGTTCAGGGGTAATCCCACAATCAACACTGCTCAGTGGAGACCCTGAACAATCTGTAGTTTACTGTTAAATATATTACTCATTTTAAAATATACTAAAACTTGTTTATGACATGAAAAGATACATAGGATAAAGGGACTGCACAACACAGATCCATTTCAAAATTACATACACAATGAAACATTAAGAATATTAGGTGCTCTCACATACAAACAAGCTGCTAACACTTCATTACTATCACCAAAGACCTAGCAATGAAATGCTTGATGGCAGTTCTCCATCCTCTACTAACACTCAGCTCCTTTACTTTACTGAGAATTACAATATTCAATTAATATCAGTAATTTTCCTCCTTTTCTGCAAACCCTTTCCTTCTCCACTCCTGCTTTAAGCTGAAGATGCCACCTTGCTGTTCACAAAATAATGTGCTGGAACACAGAACTGACCTTTTTTGAATTTGCCACCAATCACTGAACTGGGAGACAAAAGACATTTTGTTCTTTCGCATGCCACGGAGATGGAGAATCTGCTTTTCTCCTTCCATTCTGCAACGAACGTCTGGAAAAGTGCTTTGTCGCTTGCTACATCAATAATAGTGAAACTCTCAGCACTTAAAGGAACAAGTGGAAAAACATCCTGAGATAGCTGCAGTGAAAAGCCTTGGTCTATAGTGGAATCATCTTTTAACTCATCAGTCTCACTTGGGTGTACACTCCCAAGATTGACCTGGAGTGGTTTTACCTGCTGCTCTGCATTGCCCTCGCTATTCTGCTGTGGCTGAATCAGCTGCCCTTCATTCATGCAGGCAACTTGTCTCTTCCTTGCAGGTTTCACAGAGAGAGAAACAGGACTCTTTGGAAAAGGTTCTTTGGGGGGTGTTGGAGGAATAAATGCATTATTACTATCTGGTGGAGGACAGGATTTTCTGTTGCTTCCCTTGAGTGGAAGTGTTATGCAGTCTGTTTTCTGAAGATCCAAGTTTTCTGTTTCGTTTTCTTTAACCTTGAAAGCGCTTTTTAAACCCTGGCAAGTGGGTAAAGGTTCTGCCTGACAACAGTCAGATTCAAAAACTGGACCTGGCTCTTGATTAACAATAGGAGCAACTAACTTTCCTTTCAAACAGGAGCTTATTGAAACTGGTTCAGTGCCCGAGGGGCTAGGCCATTTATCTAATACATCCTGCAATCCTGGGCTTAGTTCAAACGAGTGGTCAGTCCACACCACTGGATGGGTTTTCTTGTCTAAAGCTTGCTGGCTTCTCTGGAGCTTTTCACCTTGATCTTCTACTAAACCCTTTGGTCTGGGGTCATTGTTACAAATCACTGGGTTTCTTAATCCTGACTGACCATGAAATGCAGAAGGAAGATCTTCCAGAAAAGATGGGGAGTTTGCATGATCTAAAACTTCAGCTATTAGATCAGAGAATGCTAGAGACACATTGTTACGCTGTGCGGGATCCTTATGATCATTCTGATTGCCACTGACATCAAACTCGCTCTGAACAGGCCTCAGGTTCTCCAAAAGACCATCTGGAGGAAGCAAAGCCTCTGGCTTCTCCACAGGGTCCTTTCTGTCAGCTTCCATGATGTGAACAGGTGAAAGGTCATTGACATTACTGAAGCTATCATCAAACAGCAAGCTATCACTCATATTCAGGCTTGTTTCAGGGACAGGGTGGCACTCTACTTGTACAATGTGGTCCCTATCAAAAGGGGAAGTTGCTTTATTCAGGTCTTTCGATACACTCTCCCCTTTCACTGAATTTTGGGTCTGGTAATCTTGTAGAAAACTGTGTAACTGGGAGTCAGTCACTGAGAAATTGCTATCTTTAAGGCAAGGTGCAGATTCTGTTTCCTTCGCAGCAGGCTGTAAGTTAAGGCCTCCAGACTCCAGAACTTTATTACTGCAGTCCTGAGTTGTGTTTTTTGTAATGTTATTTGTTGTGATAAGATTCGATAAGCCCAAGTTCCTAACTGTTGCAGCCAGCCTTTCATCAGTAGCATTCTCAGTCCGTGAAGTGCTTAGTTTCTTGGAGATTTCCTGCCGTGGTATTGCTGCCAGCCCTGAACCTTGTATTCCCTGCTGTCCTGTGATTCCAGCTGCTCCCTCCTGTTTTATTATCATCTCAGTTTGAGTATCCAACTGGAAGCTCTCTTCAAAGTCTCTAGAGTCAGAAAACAGATCAGTGGGTGAACCATTCTGAACATCATCTGCATTGCAAACACCTCTGGATTTTACTAAAGAGTCTTTCAGAAAATCCTTAGGATGACTGTTGGCTTTCAGCAGTGCTCCAGCTTGTAACAATATTCCATTGGGCTTTTCGCTCCCATTTTTGCCACCATTCTGGATCTGAACATGGCAGGATTTACCTTCACCAGGACAAAAATGCACAGGCTTCCGTATCCTGCCACGATGGACATGTCCACTTCCAGAGCAGCTAGGAGTTACATTACTGTGATCTGTGTCTAAAGCCATCTGCTGCCTACCAATCATCGCCTCAGCACAGTTTGCATCTGTTTGCATTTTATTAATTTTATTCTGCTTATCATCAGCATTTTCATTTCTCTCTCTTGCACTACCAGGCATTACTCGACTTCCTGTAGTATTATGTGTCTCCACATTGATGTGTGGAGTACCCTGCAAAGTAACAGGTGCCTGAAAACATGGTCTCCCCTTAGGCATGCCTTCATTAGTGGTGGTAGGCTCTGTAAATAATCCTTCCATTTTATCTTTCCTCCCAAAGTTAATTTCCCCCATCTGTACAGAATTTGAGATTTTGTGAGTTACAGACCCTATTTCCATAAAGTCCTTATTATTTTGGTCTGAAAAAAAATTATGTGTAGAGATAACGGGGTGGAAAGCAGGCAGCTTTTGTACATCTATGCTAAGCATATTTGAATCCTCAAGAAGTGACCCCTGCAGTTTTGAAGCCGTATTTTTGTTTCTAGTTCGGTTTAAATGCGTGTCTGTACTTTTTATCAATCTAGATGCTGAAGACTTTGTTCTCAATGTTGGTGTTTTCCCTTGTTCACTAGGGAGTTCTGGAATTGCTCTCCTGGAATCCATCTTGGTTTTGACCAGAGAAATTCCTTCTGTGTTTTCATTATCTCTGCACATATTTGGCCGTTTTCTAGCACTATACACAATATCATCATTGCCTGGGACTTCACTCTCAAATCTGGAGTTTTCTGTACTACCACTTAGTTGCCTTTTATACCCCTTTTTAATATTTGATAAGTTTCCAGTCTGAGAACCAAAGCCATTACGATGTTGAACTCTGCACCCTTCTTTGTTTAACACCCTCGAAGACTCAGAAGACTGCTCTCCACTTGACCTATGTAGTCTGTCTTCCCGTTCTGACTCACTGCTGATCATAGAGGATGTATCAGTCTCGAGAAAAGACTCTGGGTTCCACTGCACTCCCATCAGTGCCAAATCCTGCCGAAGAAGTCCCCTGGCTTCCTCCACAATGAGGGAAGCTGCTTCTCTTTCGGTTAAGCCTTTCATTCCAGCCATCCAGATGCTGCGCACAGTCCGACGCTCCTCTGCTGATTCTTCATCTTCATCCACAGCCCTACGAACACTATGGAAAAGGTAACAGACAGATGTAAACATTCATGCAGAAAATAACAAACAACACTGTTCTGCTCCGCTCCAATTTCAATCAGCTTCACAGCTTCCTAGATTCACAGAAGCACTATATCCAAAATATAACACACTTAAGAAATAACTGCTTCAGTTTTCTATATGTGAATTGATGTCAGTGAACGACATTTACTGGCTGCATACCCCAGAAGCATTCACAGGTTTCTGTGTCCAAACATGTACCCCAGATAAGTCCCAGCTCCCTACTAGGGCAAGATCCAGATCTAAATCAATCCTCCTCCATGCACTGTTTTCCAAAGGAAGGAAACATGAACCAGATGGGTGTCATGGCACAGTCCAACAGGTACTTGATCAAGGAAGCTTGTCATTGCACTAACATGAAAATCACAAGAGAATCTCAAATGATACATAGTAATAAATAATCAACTCATTTGATCACATCGTGGAGTTGCCTTTTAGAGGCAGCAAAAGGTCTCCAGAAAGCATTAACAATTCACCAGGGACTAAACAGTGCATTGAAAAGAGGAATAAGAAGAAAATTTAGGTCTCACAAACTTAAACTGCAAATAAAAGACGCTTCTACTAATTTAAAATTAATCATGGAATGACTATGATGAGCCACAGACACCTACAAGTTATTTCTAACCAACGTTTGGTACCAAGTCCCAAAAGGTTGCCATATTTTATTACAGGTTTCATCATGTAATCCTTCATCTTACAAACAGTTTTGCTTGACTTATGGATTTACTGATTTCTCACCTTTTGAACGGTACGGAATTCTTCAGAGCAGTTGCCACATCATCAGGACTAGCTTTAGCAAGATCAGCCACTGTGACAAAGCCAGCATTGTAAAGCATCCTAGCACGCTGTGCATTCAGCAGAGACACTCGTACCAGGTCACAAAGCTCCCTATGAACCCCAAAAGTGAGGCGGCTCTGGAACTGAGAGAGCAACAGCTCCATGTTGTGCCAGCCCAGTCGATTACAGAAAACCGTTACCATTCCTGGAACAGAGAAGTTACATCAAGATCTTAACTCCAGCTTCAGTTCTCCTAAGCTGGATCCATTTTTCCCCCCCCCATCTGAATTGGCATTCACTTTACATTTCTCACCTTCCCATTACTTAAAGAAACTAACCTATGTTTATTATAGCTATGACTAGCAGCTGGTCTCACAGAACTCTAATTAATCTAGAATTAACTAGTTTATCAGTAAGGTAGAAATTCTGAATGACACTGCTTTTTCAAAGACACTAATCTTGAGAGTGTGAAGCACATACATATCCTGTAACAGGATTCACATGAACCAAATACGCTGAAGAAAAGAAGACAGAAAAAGCAGTGATGAGAGGCAATAGGAGAAGCCACAGATCTTTGAGGAAAGGCAGTACTGATGTCCATAAGACCAGAACTTGGCCTGCAGAACTTCAGTTACTGAGAGCGTCATAGGCGGTAGCAAAGCCTATGACAAAGGTCACAACTGCAGTCCCCAGAGAGGAGGAAAAGAGCAGGGAAAAGACAGTTTCTTACTCACAGATTGCATCTACAGAATATGAAAATAACTGAAAGACACGGCATCCCTTACTATTTTTACAGTGATTACAGAATATAACTTTTATCATGTCTCTTAACTATGTGTCATGTCAATAGTTCTTTTTACTTCCCAAATTACTTCTGTGAAAATTATTAACACTGGGAATAGAGAATTATGAAACTGCTACAACAAAAAGTTATTTATACTACCAGAGTTAATTTAAACTACTCTGCATCAGTTGGCATGACCTTTTCATTTTGGGGCTTTGACTCATGCTGCAACCCACACATAGGGTTTCGCAAGTTGAGCTAAAACTGTCTTAAAAATTGAAGACCCACTTATGGAGTAATGGAGGGCTGAGGCAATAGAAAAAAAATATGTATCTCAGTCACATGGTGGGCTGTTACTTCTACTGCTACACAGCCCTTTTAAGAAAGTTAAATCAAAGGTGATAGCTATCTGACCTCTTGTAATCTGGTGATAAATAACCCAGAAACTACTCACTCTGTTTTGAAAACTATAAACTTATACTTTCTGGTCTTTTAACTTTGCAACCAGGAGAAAGCCATGCTAAGTCTCAGAGACACCAAACTTTACCCATGCTGAAAGGTACTCTTTCCTGATAGAGCAAAGCTTCAGAATGGACTTGTACTTATTTCCATACTTAGTATTGAACAAACTACATTCCTGTACAGTACACAGATCATTTCCATAGACCTCAGCATGCTACAGCACTGCTTGATTCCACTCAGCTGGTCCCCTTCCCACAGCACACTCTGTGGTTCCATCTCAAAGCAGGGGCAACCACAGATTAAGCTGTAAAGCTGGAAGTGGTTTTACAAGACTGACTGTTGTTAGTAACACACTTCGGCTGTCTTATCCCCATATCTGGAACGAAAGGAAACAGACTAGCCTAAGACTTCTGGGGTATTTTGCCCAGACAACTCACCTGCATAGGTGGCAGCAGACTGTTGCAAGGATTGAAGCTGGCCACGACTACAGCCGTATTTCTTTGTCATATCCTTTAAGGGAACCTCACTGATTAAATCCAGAAGGGCAAGACTGGTGAAAAACCTGTAGAAGTAGTACACATGGAAATAAAACCATCATCCAGGACACATCAGTGTACATGGCAAAATGCACTGTGATAGCATAAGACAGAATGGTACTACAGCATAGCACACAAAAGAAACAGAGAAGATGGCTTCCAAAAACATCAGCACAAACATCTTGTGCCAGCAGTGTTCTCAGTCCAGAGCAGACCAGCTCCAGATTCTCTGAACTATCAGCTCACTCAGCAAGAGAGCCAGTTCCTGAAAACAGACACAGGACCTGTCCACTCCATGTTATAACCTCTAGTCTTTGCACATTCACACCTGTTTGTGGCTACCTTTTGTGGATGGCCATTTGTCTATGCTGTTTCTCTGTTTTAGCTATGATTTTGCCCTTTACAGAGCGAGCAAGAAAGCCTTCTTCAATCCCCACCAGCTCAGCCACACGTTTCATTGAGGCAGGCAGCTTCTCCCATAAGCAGAAAAACTGGTACCAATCAATTGCAGTCCACTCCTCATACACGGGGGTGACCTAAAGAAAATAAGACAATACAAAAAAACTATTTCAGAGAAACAAACAAAACAGAGCTCTGGGTAAACAAAAATACAGCCTAGGGAATGTGGCTAGAGCATCCTACACGCTACTCAGAGGCACTGAGTCATAACCATGTACCCTGAAGAAAGTAAATGCTCTTCTAACCTAGTTTTTTTAGTATTTGTACTGATGAGATCTGACTCATACAGGCACTCTAATGATTAAACAATTTGGGATCTTTGTCAGATTACTCCCTAAATCCAAGTCACTACAAGATTTTTAAGCTGCATCTTTATTCTCCTTTAACAAAACAAAACTTTATTCTTTTTTTAACAAAACTGACAGATATCTATCAACCTCTTAAAACCACTAGCAACCACACTAACCACTGCCACAGCATCTGATAAAGCAGGAGGGAACATAGAATTTGCCAGAACTCACTGAAGCTTTCATTTACCTGGAGTACAAGAAATCTCAGCTTTTATTAACACTAACAAAAAAGCCATACAGAGCATTCACACACTTTTAGACAGAAAACCAATTCTGTTATCATTCAGTCAGCACAGAGTCAGTTTCAGTATGAGGAGACAAAATGTCTTCACACCTGTACCGATATACTACAAGATTAATAATGTTGAAATAACTAACAGTTGTTGGGGAGCATTTAACATAACACAGAATACCAGATGCCTACATAGTCGTAAATCATCCAGGCCCCTTCATCTGCTGAGAAGAACAATAGTCATTAAGGTGGGGGATTGTCATTTGTTGTTAGATGGTTGGGTTTTTTTCTTCTTTAAAGAAAACTCTTTTCCTATCCTAACAAATACTTATTCGTTTTAATCAACTTTCCTAAAATACAAGGTCTTGGAATTCAGTCTCATATTTGTACAAGTAGAATATTCAAGCCTAAGAGAATTAAAAAGCATTATAGCAGATAATTTCCCTGTAGCCCATAAGGAACACACGGAGAATAATCTAAAAAATAAAATAAAATAAAATAAAATAAAATAAAATGCAGCCACCAAAACTAAACAAACCTTCGGCCTTAAAAATGGACAGACTTGCAAGAAATTGTTTTAGGTTAGTTTAATGGAAGAGAATCTCAGGAACATTTTGTTCAGCAGTGTATTTGATTTAAAATAACATTAGACAAGCTGCTGCAATTAAAAAGTACAGGGTAAAAAAAAAAAAAAATTCGCCATCTCTGTCTCTAGCCAAGAACACAAACAAAATTCATCCTTTTTTTCCTGTTTTGGAGATGCAAACAGGAAAAAATAACTGGTGCATGACACAAAACAGTCCACTTTGCCTAGTTGAAATAGAACAAAATATAATGTGGTCCTCTAAAACAGAGATATGGGTACATATCTAGTAGACACTAGTAGATAAAAATAAAATAAAATCGATCAGTATCAGCCAATAACTAGGTTAATGAACACAGCAAGCAGAGACAGCCACCCTGAATCTCTTGCCTCCCCCTGTTCCCTAGCTCAAGAACTCCTGTAACTGCAAGCATATTCTCCTTGGTGTGAACTTTTTTCTTTCAGGCAAGGTGCCCAAATTTTGGCTGGTAAAGAGAATACACTTTATACTTAAGGAGGCTAAAGACAACTGTCAAATTTCAGATGATGATTGCACGATAGGCCTCTGGAAGCTGTGAATCTTAAGATGTTCACTGCAACTCCATCTTATTTCTTCACTAATCTTCACAGGCTCATGGCTTCCTCTCAAAAGGTCTTAAATAACATTGCTTAGCTTTTTAAGTGTATGTGCACATAAATCTTGACAAATTTTGGGACACTTTCCCCTCAAAAGATTTATCACACTCCTTGCTTTAGCCCTGGCAGCATTGTGAGGCAAGTAAACTAAATCAGAGACAAATTTCACTGCTACTGAACCGAAAAAAGGCCCACCTTATAGGAAGAATGCAGCGTAGTTCTCTGAGGCTTTCTGTAGGCAAAAATAAATGTTAAAACCCCAAAAGTTTTCTGAGCCCCCAAAAGTAATCTGAGATGCAGTCTGATGATGGCAAACACAACAAAACCAATTTGTTTCAACTTCAAGTGTCTCAGAAAAATTACCATTATCCTACACCCAAAACTTAGAAAGTTCTGAAATCTTCTGAAGTCGGGAGTGACAACAATGGGCTTAGATGGACATGCAGCACCTACCTACAAAACAGACACTATGGGAACAGACTAGTTCTGAAGAACATTCAATTCAGAAACTTTTCTTCATGAAAGATGAACTAAGGAAAGCACAAAAAAAACCCCTGTGTTCATGGAGCCCACAAGAACTCTGCCTTGTGCTTTCTCTCCTTTCCTTAGTTTTGGCAGTACAAAATATAAAACACAGAATAAGGAGCCTACCAAATAGACAATATGCAGATCATTCTCCAGAACAAAGCTTTTCATAGCTCGCTGCAGGTCAGCAAAGATTTCCATAGCTTCAGTTGGTGACAGAGAAGAGGAAAGAGTAGCTGAGCCAAGATGTGTTGGATGATAAACATTTACTGCTAAAAAAAAAAAAACAAATAACAAAAAAACAACACACCACAGACACTTCAGTGCAAGTTTATATCTCGTTTTTAGGTTGCAATGTATTTTATAGATAACAATTCTACTAACTTTTCACAACTGCTTTCTCAAGAAGAAACAGCATATTTCTCCATTCTGAAGACAGGAAAATGGAAACAATAAAAGGTTTAGACTTGCCTAAGTCTAAACTAGTCTTTTTCAGAGGCCAGATCACAAGCTTGAATCCCTCTAACTACTTGGACTAACAGTTGTGATAGCTATTTGAACAAAAAACCAGTGGAATCGTATCTGCCATCCTGTCTAGGAGTTACCATTTTGAGTATTTCTTTCTTAGGAATGCCAAATATCTCCTATAATATTTTCTTAAAAAAAGATACAAATTAACCTGTAATGGAGATTCTTACTATTATTGTAAAAGTCTCATCCTTAACCATTTTAAGAACACAGCCAAAATTCAGAAAAAGTGCAACCATGTACACCAAGCAGTTCTAGAAGAGACCTGCACTCCTAGAATGTGCTGGTCCTTCTTCAGAAAGAGAGGAATCGTAGCCTACAGTTAACGTGCACAAATCCTGCAGTAAAGTATGCCTTGTTTAAAGATAATCTGCAAATTTGTAGACTAGGACACATCAGTCTTAGAGGTGATGTTCAGAGAGGCCTTCCAAGAAGAACAAGTGCATGCAAAAAGTGTTAAAGCAGGTATAAATACACCCTCCAGAAAGCTAAGAAATTCTTGAGACACGTGATTCTTTAAAATAAAACCAAAAATGCATAGAAGTCCTCATTATAAAGTGACATTGAACATCTACCCAGCTGCAAAAGATTGACTGATTCAAAACTGCTAACTGTAATCACTGGGAAGAACACCAATGTTACCTTTCACATCATTGCCAGATTCCAGAACCTGAATGAATTCATTTTCCAGCAACCATGCCACACAAGCCTCAATAGGTCCAGTCTGCACTTTGTCTTGTGCTTTCTCATTTCCCCGCTTGCTGTCTTTCAAGCTGGATGCAAGAAGAGTGCAAGCAGCGTAGGTCTGCACATCATCTGGAGTGCTGGCCACTCCCCCAACTATGATCTGTTGAAGAAAATTATATGTTATTGCCAGAGAAGCAGCAGAATAGAATATCAGGTCAGAGAATCGAAGACATTGATCCATCAGACATCTAAGTTTTAAAGAACGAGTACATGAGGGGAACATGAGGCAAAGCAACTGCCAACCTTTAAGGACTTCTCTTGGCAAGAAGTTAGACACCTTAGGTAGAAGTAAGAGGACTAAGCTACAGGAAAAGATGAATTATAAAATATTATTTTCATAGTGGACATACACATAGTAGCAATTTAGATTTGAGACTAGCCCTAGACATTTTGCTTAGCCAACACTGTGAAATACTTTTAAAAGGTTAGAACATAAACTGCAATTTTCTGAAGACAAAAAGCAAACACGGAAGGAGTTCTCCTAAGGCTTTTCAGCATACTGAATTTTTCTCTTAATAAATGTGAATGCTATACCCCATCATTGTTCTCCTGATTGAGAGTGACCTTTTTTCCCTTGGATTTTGTTTTAGTTTTGTTTTTCACATAACTGCTTTTACCTTGTGAGTCATTTCCATGCATGTGTCTTCCTTGAGATAGCAAGGTCTTTAACTAAAAACTTACCTTCATGGTTTCAATGGATATTTTTCATGTTATAAAGCAACACCATCTTTTAGATAGCTCTTATGTAGGAAAACGTATTTAGAAATTCCATTGGTCTGCTAAAAATTCAAAATCTATGGAATCACAACCAAGTTCTAAGTACCACAGCAGCTTTCACAAGACAGTGGGAGTAGTACAGCAAACAAACTGTATTTAAAAAGTCTAAGCTCAGCTCAAGCCCAAAAGCAACTTTGGAAAAGGAGATAGGCTCACTTACGTGGGACAACACCCTTTTGGTCCCTTTTACTCCTAAAGGAACCCTACAGAGAAGGGCAGGCTAGAGGGAGTGAATTGGGTACCACGCCTGTTTGTTCACCAAAAATGCATTTACCGAAGTTCAATCATTTCTCTGCAAAAGGGGTAGGTAAGTTGAGGGGGGAAATAAGGGACCCTACAAGGTTCTACAAATGACATTATGGCCCAAATCAGTCTACAAAGCTTCTGGGATCAGTAATTTACAAGCATCTCCCAGTTAAGACTGTCAGGTCACCCATGAAGTTTAAGAATTACACTTACTTCTGCCTATAGTTTGAGTATATCTAAACGCACAAGCAAAGCTTAGTAACCCTTGTTTGAGTATGCTCACATCCTAATCTGCAGCCAGCAGAGACTGAAACACACCAAACAAAATGCTGAATACTGAAGCAAGCTGGCAGACCCAAGTAATTTTCTTCTGAAGCTGCTTGGGTTGACAAGGGAGGAAACAGAATAAGAAGAAAATGCACAGAGAACATTTGATGGTGTCACATAAGAAACCACCCTACAATTACAGGAGTTCTAATCCCTCTCCACATGTCCTGTACCTCGAGTATTGCTCTTTTCATGCTAGCAGCAACACCTTCCCCTTCTTTTCTAAGCAAACAACTGCAAACAGGCTTGAGAGATCCCTGAAGCAGAGCAGTTCCTTTTGATCTTTCTGAGGGCTTGCAAACTAAAATGCTCTCACCTATAGGAAAAGAAGAAAAATAGAAAAACCAAGCAAACAAAAACAAACAAATAAAAACATTAATGACCTTAGTATTGCACCTTAGCACTGTAATAGCTACATACAGTTCATCAAGGACATATTATTGGAACGGAAAACTGTAGGTATTTTTGAAAAAGCGGAATAAAAAAAAGAGGAAAAACATTTGTAACCTTGAACAGTGTATATCCATTGCTATGTAAGAATGCCACAGATGCATAATACTTAAGAAGTAAAAGCAGAACAAACTTCAAAGTTAAATTAGGCTGGTCAGGGTCTTGCCAAATCAGCTAAAGAGCTTCCTAGCTTCTCTGTGCATCTGCTTTTCTGCTGAACCACTCTCGCTTCTTGTTCTGGAATTGACTGGAACTATAATATACAGTGGCATCAATTTTTCTTCTGCACTACGTTATTAAATTGAAAAGATTCTTAAAAGCAAGAAGAAAACATAAAAGATTAAAAAGACTTTGGCAGTTTGTGTTGTCAACCAGCTTCCACTCCCGAAATGAAATAACACAGATAGCAAAGTAATTCAGCAATCCAAATTTATCAGTCTAAGTAACTATGCATTCTCTGAATATATTCTCTGTATGTGTCTATATATATATACACACACATACATAAAAAATCTTAAGTATTCTGAATGGTTTCCACTGAAAGTACATCTAAATATACCTTACCTTAAAATTTTCTATCATTGTTAAGTTAATCCCTAACTACTGAAATTCTGCAGGACACAAAAAAGGTCCCAGAGCCATGGAAACAAAATAAAAATAATGGTCAATTCCTTTAACGAGATAATAGTACAGACTACCCATGGAAAACACAGTGGTCACGTAAAGGAGATTTTTTCAACAAAGCCATTAGGTCCCTGGGAGACCTGGCTAGTTAGAAGCTTTGCCAATTGGCACAGGATAAATGCATTATGGGTAGGACAAGCTTGCCTTTGACTAAGAATAGAGCATTAGATTTGGATTAGCTGGACAGTAAATATCATGATAGGTTTATGATAACTTTTTAAGACTTAAGTGCACATATTCTGGACACCAAGGTATTTTTGGAAGTGGGTTATCTTAGGAAGATCCTAGGAATTTTAAGTTATGATAAAACCGTAGCCATGGTAATGCAACAGTAATTAGCAAATGCAGAGGTAATGAAAGCACAACTGCACTTAAATTTAATGAACAGAGTAAATACCACATATGCAGTGTAGGTGAGTAACCGCATACAGCTTAAACATGATTACATCAATGAATTACAGGATGAAAGACATGCTCAGAGGATGTGTTTCTGGGATTTTTTTTTATCCTGCCAGGTGAAACTTTTGACCACGTACTTTTGCCAGACCTGAGAGTACAGAAGATAAACTGCCTGCAAGCATTGTTTTCTGAATTTTGATTTTAGCAATAAAGAATATTCACTCATTTCATATTTGGGTTCTGATGTGACCTACAATTCCCTCTGAAAACTGTGACTCTTCAGTGTGATAAAGCTAACAGAAGATGGGTATCCACTTGGCTCTACATTATCTGACAGTCATTCAAGACTTGGGGGAAACCCTTTGCCAAGATGCCAAAAAGCTGTTCTAAGATCCCTTATTGAACATTTCAGGTAAGAGGGGAAGTCAAGGTTAGCGTCAGACTAGACAAACACCAGAAGACTCTGGCTGTCTAGGCATAAAACTCCATTAAAAGCAAAAAAAGCTCTGTTATATTTCTAGATTTTGTTCAATGATATTGAATGGCTTTACCTATTTCACCTTGGGAAATGACAGTTTTGATGAATGCAAAAATAATCCCATTTTATTTTCTAAAATGATGGTTTTAAATTTCCATCAAATCAGAAAAAAAAAAATTAAAAAATCAAAACCTGAGATAATCCAACACTACAATGTTGGGAGGGGAGGACATCAACCCAACAGCATTTATCTTCTGTCAGCTGAATTTCGTATTCACATAAGGCCTTTTTTCCAGCTGAACTTGCTGTCCTCCAGTCTCCCCCCTACTCTGTGAAAGAGTAGCAGCTGGTAATGTAGCTTTATGTTCTCATCCAAAAGACTCTGCGGAGTGGAAAAAAATGGTACATTCATGAAGCTCATCAGCATAAAATCAACTGCTTACTGTGCAAAACACAGTCACTTCAGAACTGTCAAAAAAGGGTACTAATTATTGTAACTTGAAGGGGAGAAAAAAAGAAATTTCAAGGAATAATGTAATTTTACACCTGCCAGATACACTCAAATGACAAAGTCTGGAAAATTTCAAAATACAGCATGCAGCTGCCCTTTTCTTTAACACATAGGGATAGCTCACAGAGATATAGGTCATAAAATGCTCTGTTGCTATGCTACTCTGGCAAAAATAGAAAGTTAAATGTAAGAACAGTCTGCTTACACAGGGTTCCAGCAAGCACCAATCAAACCATCAATAGGGCAAACCCCACTTCCCGTTTCTGTTGAACTTCTTCTTTTCTACTGTGTTTATAGTTGTATAATACAATTTTTCCACACATCATCCATGAAGATAAATTTCCATTGCAAATTAAAATAACAGGCAGGATTATTTTGTTGAACGTCAATCAGCGCCACAGTATGCATGAGGACACCATATTATCTATGAACCACTGTTCATATTTCCTTGTCTCTCTGTCGCATGACTACTTTCAAGATCCATAAAAGTTATGGTTAAGTTTAGTGAAAATTTAATAAATCCAAATCAGAACTTCAGACAACAGAAGAAGTTTGTCAAATTACGGTTGCAGACTTTAAATGCATTTCATACATTTTAGGCCTGTCCAATGAGAGTTTAGTGTAAATTTTCTCACTGAAACTGTAAACACTTTAGTAAACTGACCATGGATCACAGAATTGAGGCAAATGAACAACACAGCCTTAGAAGTTAACAAGAATTCAAAGCAGAAAATAGCCCGTTCCTGAAGTAACTGACGTGTAAATACCAAAGTCAGTCTCACGCAGTGAAAAGAATCCCCTGGGAATTACAATTTTTACCCCATTAATACCAAACAAATTCATCTTGATTAACTTAATCATACTGAATACCAAAGGAATTCATCATGATTAGGCACTAATTGTGAAGCGCTGCCCTGGATTTAATCAGGTTAACACCACTTTTAGAGAATGTTAATAAAGCTTCTGCTTACCCTCTGTGTCTACTCCTTTCCTGCCAGCCCTTCCAGCCATCTGCTTGTAAGTGAGAACGTCCAGCAGTTTGCCACCAAACATGGGAGTGCGTATAATTACTCGGCGTGCAGGCAAATTCACTCCAGATGAGAGCGTGGAGGTTGCTGCTAGGACTCTAATCAAGCCCTGGCGAAAGGCTCCTTCAATGATGTCCCGTTCATCGAAAGTAAGACCTGAGGAGAGACGACTTTTAGCAAACCTAGTAATGGTGAGGCTGCATTTAAAAGCTAATAATATTACTATCAAGCAAGGGGAAGAACAAACAAACTTAATGAACATTCATCTTTCAGTGTTAGGAACTAGACTTGCAACACTACCTCAGCTAACTTCTTTCGAACCACAAACAAAGCAAAATTTTACCGTTAAGTTTTCATTATTCAATTGATGGTAATAAACTAGCTTTCCTAAGGTATTTGTACACAATGTAGCAAGATGAACAACTACTTCCTACATATCTACAAGCACTGCAAGTAAATCTATAAAGAAATAAATAAAGAGAAGAAAAATGGATGTAACAAACACAGTAGGGAACCAGGATTTAGTCAGTTGCCATCCTGATCCTGGAATCCTTCTTCATTATTTCTATTCTAGGTTACAAGTCTAAGATGTATCTTCCCACGTTTCCTTGAGGGCTTCACACCAATTTTATTCTTGAGAAAGAAATCCACGCTCTATAAGAATTTGAAATTATTCTCCATACATATTCAATGCCATAGCTACTGCTCTCTCTTCCACAGTCAGTCCTTTCTCTCAGTGGATCAACAGGTGACATACACTATTACCTACTTAAGTAAGAAATAAAAGATCTAGCCAGAAGCGTTAGTAGCTCGTGCTCCTTTTATTTTTATCTTCATTGTTATACTTCTTCTGTTTACTTATCTATTTCAGTATTAAGTTGAGGAAGATTGCTCTGAAATACTCTGGCAGCTTTAGGGACTACTTGAAGATGCTTGGGCTGCAATCAGGTAATTGTTCAGGCATTTCACCAAAAAAAATTTAAGTTGTATTTAAAAAGCTGCTGTTATCCAACCCAAAAGAGAGAAGATTTAATATAGCAATTCGTGAATTAAAGTCTTTGGCCACAATAAAAGAATTTCAAGTCTACCTCTAACTGTGAGATTATCGAAGCATTTTAATTCAGTCATAAGCTACAGAAGGCTTCAAAAAGCAACTGGTAAATTGCTGGTAACTACAGCAAAAAGAACCCCTATGACTTGACCGTTACAGAATTCAAGACCAAGATATTCAGGAATACCTGCATGATGAAATGCCACTCCCCATGGCAAAGTACGTTGGAGCACAGAGTCCAGGCCTGAGACAGAACGCTTTAGCTGATCCAGCACCTCATCAATTCCTTCTCTGTCCACAACAACTGGGGCAAAGGCAGAGTTTTTTGCAGAACCTTGAGAGAGAAAATATTTTTATAGTTTCTACTAAAATTAATTTTCCTTAAAGGCACTGCGCATACTACAGTTTTCTATTAACTATTTTCCTCTTACTCTCAGCCTGTTGCAAACTGTAGAACTCCCTGGCAATGATGTCTGCCAGCTTCTCACACCAATTCTTGGATGGACAGAAAAGCAGGACTGAATGGCCATCACAAACAGTCTCATAACACAGGCTCACAACATGGTCTTCATCTCCCTGAATTGAGACAAAATATTTTCAACGCACTGTCACACTGAATGGTGTTTGTAAATGCCGTCATTCTTCTGCATCACAGTAGGAATCTTCTACTTCAAGTCAGAAAGAGGAGCAAACAAAGAAGATTGCACTGTTATCTTAGCTTCTGTCTTGCTTTAGGAAGTCCAAGCACTAGTATGACCACATTGTTGAGGACAGCCCTAGACCTGCCCATGAATAAATCTAACATTTGACGTCTTGCTTTCATAAATCTGTTTCTGAATGAAGGCCACAGAGTGCACAAAAAAACACTGCAACCTCCATGTCGTGGCTAACAGCAGTGGGGAAGAACTAGGAAGAGCCTCAAGGGAAAACATCACTCTACAGTAACTAAGGAAGACTTATCAACTAGGATGTTTGAACTAAAAGCATGAGATGTAGTAGTCTGAGCATCCCCAATAAGATGCACCCAGCAAGCACTGCTGACCGAAGACTGCAAGTGTTCAGAGCACAGTGGAAGGCTTTTATGGATACTTATATAGATGTGCATGCAAAACCCCACTGTTTACAGCTTGCCTTTCTGGTTTTAAGATCCTAAGAGAGTTCCTGCAACTGATCTGTTTTGCTTGGCTAAGCCAGATTCTCTTCCAGCAAGCAGGCCAAAGAAGGACGAGGAAAAAAGTAGGCATACAATAAGAAATAAAAAGCATTAAAATGCAAATGAAAACAGGGGAGCAATGGCAGGAACTACATATACACATTGAAAGCTCAGTAAGCATGCAGGCAAATTCAGCAGAAGTGGTGAGGTCATCAAGTTCCTTTTTCTGGTCCAGTTTGAGGCATAGAACAGAAGTCTGAAGCTCCAGTGATAGATTTCAAGCCCAAGAGGATCACCTGGTCAACTCCCTTAAACTGTTGAGTCATGAGCCTAATTTAGTTCTTTCTCTCACTTAATTTAGTACCTATCCAAAGCAATTACTTCAAAAAATACTGAGAAAAGGAGATGCAACATCACCTTCTCAATATGATCACATAAAAGCAAGCTTCTAGATATTCCTGTCACAAACATTTCCTTTTGTTTCTAGCATCCTTTTTCTTTGCTGTGCCACCACGCTATTGCTAACAGAACGTTTGTACACAAGGAGAACTGGGTGCAAAATATTCCAAAGTACTTCTGGCATTCAGCTAATATTGTCCAACTGCTACGCTAGTATTACACAGACCAGTTGAAACGACTGGGGAGAGAATTCACCCTTCAAAGACTCCACAGAAAAGGAACCTACAAGTAGGAAGTGCAAATTTCCCTTTTCTACACATTTGGTTCTTCCAAATCGTTAAGAGTGCATTACCCTTTTCATATCCTTTTCAGGTACACAAAATGACTAAATACTGAAAACAGATTCAGAAGAATCAGGATGGACATCTGCCTTCTAATCACTGACAAAATTAGATCATTTAGCAGTTTAACATAAGCAGGTTCAATACCAGATTTTAATGCAAATATATTCTCCCAATGATTAACATAAATTCTTTGGCCTAACCAGGAAATACTCACCTTCATTTATGAAAGTGAAGTAGATTCCAGGACACAAGACAAGGTAGTGGGTAAGGGGAGAATCAAACTCTTTATACCTGTCAAGTGCTCAGAAATAAGATAACTGCAAAGTCAACTTTGTCTTGAAGTTTCTTGAATCTGACTTGAAGAACTTCATGAGTGTGAGTGTGTTTTGTTTTGGTTTTTGTGTAAATCAGTAGAAGACAAAAAAAACCCCCAATTTTATTCTCAGTTTGAGAATACAATCTATGAAGTAAACAATGAAGTCAGGAATGTGATCTATTAAAAGAAAAATTAAAAACATAGCAGTAGCTGTCTTTTTAGCTTTAGCTGTACAGAAGGTCTCATCCCAAAGCCACTGCTCAGAGTTTTGATACCTTCAGTTGAAGCTTGGGCTGGAATTCTCGCACTAAATTCATGGAGGAGTCATAAATGTTGCCACCAATTTTCACCCACTCCTTGAGGGGCACAGGGCGAAAATCCGTACAGTATAGCTCTGCATCTAACCATGAGGCTAGGAGTCCCAAGTTAGGGAGGGTAGCACTCATGCCGACTATCTGTATCCCACCAAAACCGGGACTGGTCATCTTCACCTGCCTGGAAGCAGTTAAAAGAAAATGAAAGTTAGTGACAAGACAGGCTACTGTTCTGGAAAACAGGATTCAGAAAAACTAACTCAATCTACTTCCTTCCAGCATCTAAAATACAAAGTTATTTTTTTCAACTTCTTGACAAAGAAACAAGCTATACTCTACTCTTCGCAAACACAATGTCAGGTTATACATTGACAACATGATTATTCAACTTTTTATCATTTTGAACATAAACTTTAAGCTTCTTTAGGTAACAACAGCTATAAACTGACTGCATATTTGGAGAAACTGAAAACAAATAAATAAATCAACCATTTCCTTGCCATTAACAAAAACATGAAAATACAGGAACAGTTCAGTCTCCACTGCAGTATTTCTAAGCTTAAATGCCTTAATTAAAACAATTCCATTTGTTTCAACTTCAGGACAAATAATACTAGACTAAGGTCTTCCTAGAGTTCGGAACCAAAGTCCTTAGTTCAGCAAAGAAGAAAGCAGCTTCAGTTCTCAAAGTGCTGAATAACAGCTTCCACTAAAGGCAGTGAGAAGTAATGGGCTCTTGACAGACCTGAAAACACAAACCATTAATTTAGATACCCAAATGCGTATTTTAATTCAGGCTTCTACATCCACACAATAAGGGGGGTTTACGCTCCTAAGCCTACGTTTGAAAACTACTCATCTGCATTGCACTGAGCCACAAACTGAGACTTTAGAAAATAAAAAGGTCTGACAAATCAATGTGAGCTCAGAAACAGCCTGAACTTTCTTAGAAGATCCTGGTAATCCTGGCAAAGACAAGATAGAGGAAACAAGACTACCCAGAAGCTAGAGTAAAAAAAGGCCAGTCACTGACGAGACAGAAATAAGGAAGATGTGGAGGGGCAGACTCTCTCTTATCCAAGCTCTTCAAGCATTTGCTACTACAGTTCCACCATCTAGGTTGCAGGTTTTTTCCCCCCTACAGCAACTTTGACCTTCAAGGATTAGAAAAGTTCCAGCTCCACAACACACTCTTAGACTGGTGAAAAGAAAAATCTGCTGCAGAATTTTGGCTGGGTCTGCAAAAGCCTCACGGAGAAGGAAGGGCGCCCACACTGGCCATAGCCATCAGAGAACACTTTCTGGGTGCGAAGACACAACCTTATACTTCAGTGGGATGTCCAGCTAACCACTTAAAAAGCTCTTAAAAGCAATGGCCATTCTGATAATCGGTCAGGCTGGACAGTGTTTAAAGAATTTGGATAAAGGGACTCCCATTAAAAAAACAGGAAAAAAAAAAGCACCACAGATTTGGGAGGACATTTGAGAGAAAATGTGGTCTTCAACTCCAGAAATCTCAAGTGGATTCCAAAACAAAAACAGCAGCCACCTCCTTCAAGTCAGTAAGTGGTACGGGGAACCACTGTCAACTTGACCATGATGGAGAGATGGAGAATGCGGGCCCTAGCACCTATATGGTGAAGGCCCAAGTACTGTGTCTTCCCAGGAACATACCTTGATGCATCTGTCCCTTTTTCCCCTGACAAAGGTTTTCTCCTTCTGCTTCTTCAATGCAATGGAGGAAAGCAGAGGGTGGACCTGCACCTGTGCTGCAGCTACACGATAAGCCAAGGTAAAAGGAGCGGCAAAGCCACTCAAGCTGCTCTGAAGTGTACTGCCTTCCAGGACTTATGGGGAGAATATGAGAAAAAGCCAGAGGTGATTAGATCCAGAACACTACTGGATCCTGGGAATCAGGATGGGAAATACTGGCTAAAATGTCCAGTGGCGAGCCAACATAGAAATGACAGTTCCCCCAGAACTAAATCTAGGAGCACTAAGTCTAGGAGGTTCCTGGAGTGTGTTGAGGATAACTTCCTGATACAGCCGGTGAGGGAGCCAACTAGGGAAGGTGCTCTGCTGGACCTGTTGTTTGTGAACAGAGGACTTGCGGCAGATGTGATGGCTGGCGGCTGTCGTAGGCATAACGATCATGAAATGATACGAGTTTTTGATTCTTGGAGAAGCAAGGAGCGGGGTCAGTAGAACTGCCACCTTGGACTTCTGAAGGACGGACTTCGGTCTATTCAAGAGCCTGGTTGACAGAGTCCTGTGGGAGGCAGTCCTGAAGGGCAAAGGAGTCCAGGAAGGCTGGACTTTTTCAAGAAAAAGTCAAAGGTGCAGGAGCGGGCTGTCCCCATGTGCCGAAAAATGAGCCGTTGGGGAAAAAGACCAGTCTGGCTGAACAGAGAGCTATGGTTGCAACTCAGGGAAAAAAGGAGAGCTTCTCGTCCTTGGAAGAAAGGGCAGGCCACTCATGAGCACTACAAAGATGTTGTGAGGCTATGTAGAGAAAAAATTAGAAGGGCCAAAGTCCAGATAGAACCATCCTAGCTTCTGCTGTTAAGGACAACAAAAAATGTTTCTATAAATACATTAGCAATAAAAGGAGGACTAAGGAGAATCTCCATCCTTTATTAGATGGGGGGCGGTGGGGGAACATAGTGACCAAGCGTGAGGAAAAGGCTGAGGTACTTAATGCCTTCTTTACCTCAGTCTTTAGTGGTAGGACCAGTTATTCCCTGAGTACCCAGCCCCCTGAGGTAGAAGACAGAGACGGGGAGTAGAATAAAGCCCCCATAATCCAAGGGGAAATGGTGAGTGACCTGCTACACCACTTAAACACACACAAGTCTATGGGGTCGGATGGGATCCACCTGAGGGTACTGAGGGAGCTGGCGGAAGCACTCACCAAGCCACCTTCCATCATTCAGCAGCAGTCCTGGAGATCCCAGATGACTGGAGGTTAGCAAATGTGACCCCCATCNTGCACTTGGCTCACAACCCCATACAGCACTACAGGCTTGGGGAAGAGTGGCTGGAAAGCTGCCTGGCAGAAAAGGACCTGGGGGTGTTGGTCAACAGCTGGCTGAATATGAGCCAGCAGCGTGTCCACGTGGCCAAGAAGGCCAACAGCATCCTGGCTTGTATCAGGAATAGTGTGGCCAGCAGGACTAGGGAAGTGATTGTCCTGCTGTACTCAGCACTGGTGAGGTCCCACCTTGAATACTGTGTTCAGTTTTGGGCCCCTCACTACAAGACAGACATTGAGACACACGAGCGTGTCCAGAGAAGGGCAACAAAGCTGGTGAAGGGTCTAGAGCACAAGTCTTCTGAGGAGTAGCTGAGGGAACTGGGATTGTTTAGTCTGGAGAAAAGGAGACTGAGGGGAGACCTTATCGCTCTCTACAACTGCCTGAAAAGAGGTCGTAGCGAGGTGGGGGTTGATCTCTTCTCCCAAGTAACAAGAGGAAATGGCCTCAAGTTACACCAGGGGAGGTTTAGGATGGATATTAGGAAAAATTTCTTCAGAGAAAGCATTATCAAGCATTGGAACAGGCTGCCCAGGGAAGTGGTTGAATCACCATCCCTGGAGGTATTTAAAAGATGGGTAGACGTGGTGCCTGGGTATGGTTTAGCGGTACTTTTGGCAGTACTAGGTTAATGGTGGGACTCAATGATCTTACAGGTCCCTTCCAACCTAGACGATTCTATGATTCCAAATAGGTAGTCTGTGCTTAGCCCCGCACTGGTACAAATCACAAGACAAGAAGCAGCAGAGAAAACTGGCAATATCTGGCTTTTGGTGCTAAGGGAACAGTTGATTTCTACTCTGCTCTCAGCACCACCAATAAAGATTAAGATGATCGGTACACCATCTCCTCCATTTGCCTTTGTCTGTGTTTGGGCACTATAGACCCACTGGAGAGTTTGGTGTTGGGGATCTAGATACTGAATTCTTTAAACCCTCTATAGCTCTTCTGGAACATCTAACCTGTTCCCCAGTGTCCAATCAGTTGTGCTAAAGGCAAAAAGTCATGCAACCACTAGACTACCGCATGTTATAAGCAAAACCACAAATCACCCTGAGCAGTGCTAACAAAGATGACTACTGGCACACCTTCTTAAGTCTTCTGATCAATTCACCATTGCCAAGTTAACAGCATGACAACTCTTCCACAATACCTGAACATTTCAGTAGGATAAATACCCCAATTCCATGAGACACTGAAAAATTAAGCAGGGCAAGTCTGCTAGCAAACACGTTAAAAGAAACCCAAAGTTTTTTAAAAAAATTAAATAGGCTACAAAAGTAAATGAAAGTTTCAGCCTTATTTTTTTTCCTGAGAGAATGAATCCCATGCTAGCACAAAAATTGAAAACCATGAGGAAAAGAGGTTTTGACTACAACAGCAGGCCCTTGAGAGGTAGTATCATGAGACCTTAATAACCAAAATAGTCTAGGTCATCACTCTCATAAAAACCCTCGAGCTAACCCAAATTTCCAATTACCCAGAGAACAAAATATTTAGAGCCATCTATAATTTAGTGTTAAAAGACAAACATCCTGGTCTACCCACCGTTTTGCAACCTTCTCTGTAACATATCTAACTTTGGTCAGAAGGAGTTCCAGCAGATATCCTCGATGAGAGTCTCCCAGCATGTGCAACTCATCCACAACGACCACTCCTGATAAAGAGAAGCACTCGGGTTATATTTGACAAAACTCCAAACAGATCCCTTCATATTCCACATGATGAACCGAAATTTATATTGACAAATCCTGCTGTGCTTACCAACACCACTATGGCTTTCTTCTGTCACTGATTCTTCTGAGAGAGACAAATCATAACCATTGTCATGACATTTCACACCCCCCATAACCTCACACACAATCAGCTTTTAAAAAAATAAAAATAAATAGGTTGAGCTGTTAGTCTGGTCACCATGCAAAACAGTATTGCAGCTTCTATACCGTAACCTCTCTGCAAGTAAAAACCCCCGGGCTTCAGAGTATCTAGAAAGGAACATTCCAGCACCCAAATGAGCTAGTCAAAAGCTTTGTTGACATCACTGTCTTAGTTAAAAACAGCACTCCTTACTAATACAGTAATGTCAGAAAAAAAAAAACCTCGAGTGGATGTAATTACACAGGCATAGCCTATTATATCTTTCTCACTAACCAAACCTGAATGAGCTCTACTATTTAGCTTTGGCTTTCTAATGAAAAAAAAATCCTTATGCGATGGCTCTGTTGTCATCCTACCTCCTGCAAATGACTTCTTAATCTATTAGCCACCTCCATCAAATTTGTAAGATGTGTAGAAATATTGAAAAGAATAACATCTAAAAAGCTTCCTGAATATCAACAGCTGAAGCCAATAGACCACATTAGGGTCTCCCCTGAGGAGAAAACATAGAGACACTACAACTCAGCCGCCCAGTGCACCTCCTGCACACATCCCAACTAGCAGCAGTATGTACCCTTTCTGGCCAGCTGACAGAGTCAGAAGGACACGGAGGAGGCTGAAAGGAAGGTTAAACAAAAAAAGCAGGGCACAGAGGACACCAGGCTTCATTAGTTCTGCTACTGTGGAATTTTTTTGCTCTTTGGTGCAGCTATGTAATATCTTCCTGGTACAGCTAAAATAGCAGGAGCTTAAGGGCAAATGTGACCTTATATTATCTGTTTCAATGCTATTTTTCCTTCTCTTTTTTTTTTTCTCTCCTTCCTACATATGTTCCTTCTCTCTCCGTCTGTTTTCTCCTCCCTTCTCTTTCAAGCCACTTAAGTTAGAAAAGAGTGTTGCACTGCTTCATCAGCCTCTTTTACAAACTCCCACCCATCCAGCTCCTCTCTCTTCCTGTAATTCCTCTATTCTGTCCTCACTTGTAAAAGATGGTAATTCCTTGGTCACCAAATACATATTTGGTGATACTCAGCTACCAGAAAAAGCTTCCTCCTGCTTCCCCATACAACAGTCTGTCCGAATTCTTCCAGCAGCTGAGACAGGACAGTGTAATAGATATCTACCAAAGTAAAATTCATACAAGTTACCTTTCCAGTCTTTGTGCCAAGCAGTGACACATTTTGCTTCCTGAAATGAAGCACAGAACACTAGTGGTACGTACAGGCCAAAGCACAGGGAATGCCACTATTTGTTGTATGGGCCACTTGCTCTATACCTTCTGCTGCTACTCAGCTATAATATATATTCAAACCCACGCTAAACCTGTGTACTGTACTGCCCTGGCAGTCTGCAAGCTGATGAGACCTGAGTGTCACACATGCATGGTGCTCTCCTCTATTCAGGCAGTACTCAGAACACACCCACTGAGATAATACAGCAGCAGCAATCAGGCAACCAGTAATTTTCACAAAGCTATCCTCATCTTAAAATGGAATTGCAGCCAAGAAGGACTACAGGTCCCAGCATGCAATGGTATTTTCTACTCAACAACAAGCTCAGGAGGGCAAGTGGGGCCAAAATTTCATCACACTGCATTGCTATTGAAAATGAGGCTAGCCTCAGTCCGCTCTTTCTGTCTGCAAATTAGGTGCGTCCCTAGAAGACTACTGAAAAAAAAACTACTAAACCTACCTGAGAGCCACCATACATTTTTACTGTAGAATAACTAGGCTGTTTTAAGTCCACATCCTGTTTAAAACTAAGAAGTTCTGAATGACAGGCAGGGAGAATTTGAGTATTTTTTATTTTTTTTTTTAAGTACAATTGAACTAGTAATTTCTTAATTTCAAGTTTAAATTAAGAAAAGAAACAAGTATCACAACAGCACATTACAAATCTGTTCCCAGCTGACACATTGAGAAGGCAGCAGATTCTTCTCTAATCCACTTTCCTAAAAATTTCTTCAGCATCAGTGTCAAGAGGCTGAACAACAAGAGGAATATCATCTCCTGTGTACCTGGATGTTCAAAACTGGCACACGTTATATAATAATTAGCAACACAAAATTGCTTTTAACTGCTTCACGCAGCAGAGAGCTCCATCAGGCAGAGGATTTGAGTTTCTCTCAACAATTTCCAAAGGCAACGTGAGCTATCAGCAGGGGGTTGACATCAACAAAAGAAACAGCTCAAGCTTGAGATGGAATCCAGCCAGAATTGCAGTCATCTCCCAATAACTCATCTCAAAAGATAAAACACCCTTGTTACGAACTAGTCTAAATTTAGAATTAATTAGAAGACGAGGTACAATCTTGCAGTTTCAGACAAGCTTGCTTTAGGTGACAGTTAAACTAGCATTTTCAGCTCATGCTCGTATTTTGCAGCTTTTATGAAAATTTATCTCCATATAGAAAATTTGTCAATTTCTTACTTTAAAGATGATTTTTAAACTCAGATTTATTTAAAAAAATAATTTCAAATAAGCATATAAAGAAAGAAAAAAAAAAACAAAAAACAAACATTTTTACCCTTAGTTCAGTTATACGCTCATATTGGGGCACAAGGGAAACCAATGGTTGCAGGAGAGGTGTTTTCAAATGGTGAAAGAAAAACATCATGCTTTAAGGAGAGAGGTATCGGTGCTGAGGACACATATTCAAACTCAAATCTTGTCATCACTTGGCTGGTTATACTTATATAACTCTTCCCAAGTACAGTCATCTTAGAAAGCACAACAAAATGTAGGGATGGAATGAAGGCACCAACCAAAGGGATTTCGCATATCTCTAGCTTCTGAAAGATGTTATCATTAAACAATGCATTTTAGTATACTGAGTATGCTTCCAAGGCACTCAAGCCACCATGAATATGGATATTATGACCCCACTCTTTGCCTTATGCTGACAGTACATCTTGTACAGTGTAGTGACCTAGGATCAAACTAACCCTATTTAAAACCAACAAAACCCCTCTAAACTAAGTAGGCAAATATTGAAATACCTAACTTCGTGATCATCAGTTCTCTTGCAAGGGAAGGGATGAAGATACACATTCAAGAATCGGGCTGGACTGCTGCAGCCTCAATTTGAATGAGCTTAAAATCCTGCACAACCACAGTCATCCACTCATCTTCTAGCCCACTGGCAGTCTAAAGCATGCATGGTGATCCAGCCCCGAGCGATCCAGGTGTGATCTCACACGCTGACAGAACCTGCAGGGCTTTTATTTCCCTTATTCTCTCTTGTGTTTAAAAAACTCTTCTGGTATACAATGCTGCAGAATATTATGACACCAGATGCACATGGAACAGCAGTTTCATAGGTGGAGGTCTCAGAGCAGTTTGATACTCATCTAGTTTTCCAATTTTTATATTTTTAAAATAGCAGCCAGCTATGTTACAGGCCAGAGTGAAGATGGCAGGAATTAACTGTATAAAATATAACTGGGTATAGCTTTACTGGGCAGACAAAAAAAGAGAAGAACGAACTTCTGACTGGACTAGGAAAACACGTCTCTCTCCAAGTGCACACTGTAAACGTAGGGCTTCTTCAGGTTTTATATCTTTTCCCAAACACTGAATGAATACTGCCATTATCTAGTGGCAATCGGGGCCATGGTGACCCAGAAGTCTACATTACAAGGACAGAGGGTTTTTGAGTGAACTACAAGGGAGAAATGAATGTCACAGCCCACCATGCCTACCCAGAGGAGCTCTATGTATTCATTCCGCTTATCTGGACCCAGATGAGCACCAAACACAATTCTGCCTCCTCCTTCAGCTAAGTAAAGATAAACCATGGATGGATGCCGTATGTACACAATCTCTGTCCCAAACAAACAAACATACATACATTCTTGAACTCAAACATATCCCAGACCTTTAATTCAATTTGGTTAATTAGAAGACATTTTCTAGCTGTGGGAATCACTGCTTATTGCAGCTAATCACTGTCCATGGATTGTCATCCATGTCAGACAACCTAAAACCTGCAGCTTCTACCTACTCACCCCAGCCGCTGAGCTGCATAGCATAGTCCTGGCTGCCTTCCTAAATCCAAATCAGAGGTGCTCCAGAGGAAGAAAAATTGCTCAATATTGCTATATGGCATGTCTGTCACATACAGATCTGAGCAAATACAAAGTATCCCATGACTTCACATGTACTCAGAGTATGTAATGAACCTCATCCCTCATCAAGCCTTAGTATCTTACCCAGCGAGTCCATTTTGTTTTCTTCTATTAGTCTATTGATTAGACCGTTGGCTTTCTCAATGGTGCAGACAGCAACATCCAGGGCAGAGAAACGTCCAGCAGGAGACATGCTTCCCATGTAGCCTTCAACTCTCACATCCACCTCCTGAAACAGGGCCTGTTTTTCAAAGGCACAGAATGTCATGCCAAGGTTACAACTCTGCATTTGGACCAATGCCTGCTGGAATCACATAAAAACCTGCATCCTACAACCACAATTTCTAGTACTTACAATGCCAACTAATCAGATTAAAGCCATAGCTCAGCCAGTTACTGCTACTTTTTTATTTTCCCTGCTGTCATTTTTTATTTCCAAAGCAGAAGCCACACAGTATACACTGCAGAATAAAGCATACCTAACTGATTAAGAAATGGGGACCACTGATTTGTATAAAAACATTTACTATAAAAAAGGATAGAGAACACACAGTGTAACAGTTTACAATACCAGTGGGTTATGTACAAAGAAGCCTTGCTCCTGAGAAATCCTGGGCAAAAGCCAAATGTGGGACCCCAAACACAAAGATGTCACATCTCCCACTGAAAGTCAAGAAACAATGACTTCTTTTTTTCCACTGCTTATTACTGCAGTGCCAAAGCTTTGGCACATTACACACTGCATTAAAAAAAGGTACCAATGTTTGAACCAGCAGGGTAGGATTCCATATGATTTCAAGTATGTGCAGCTACGGCCAAACCTTAGGCCAGGAGTAGTACAACACATGATCAATAATCCTCCAGCTTTACAAGATTAAAGCAAAAGCATGTCTCCATTATCAGTCACTACAAAGTAGCTTTTGCACTCAGTTTTTAGCATTTCCTAACAATTTGCAAGGTTAAGATACCACTTCAATTTATTAACACCCAAAATGTCTTAAATGTCAGAAACTATAACAAAAATGCATGCTGGTTTTGTATTCATTTTTAGTAATTGTTGTTACTTTGACATATTAGCTAATGGAAACAATGTTTGATATGAAAGTCTTTCAAGCAAAACATATTTTTGTTCTAAAAAGACTGTTTCCACTGTGATTCTGTTTTTAAATAGCTGGGGTGAGGAAGCCAAGACATAACCACATTCTGTCAGGACATATTTTTAGCAAACTCAAAGTGAAATCAAAGGCACAAAATTCTGGTGGAACACCCCAAGGAAAGCTAAAATATCCTTTTATCCTTTCAGATAATGTTGACACCTTCCCTTTGTAGTTTTTCAGACACAATCTCTAATTAGAAAATTCCTTTAAAGTTTGTATATTATAAAATCTGTGAATAAATGCAAGTAACAATGCTTTAAAAATAAAAGCTGAAATAAAATGTTTTAATTAATGCCTTAAAATTTTTCCAAGTTTCCCTTTTTGGCTAAAACTTTCATTTTTTCTCTCCAACTTAGAACAAGAGCAAATTTTAAATTACCTACAAATCCTTTCTGAAACAACTCTGCCAATTGTTTTTTTTTCCTCAAATCCACGCAAAAATTCTGTTTAAAAAATGTGAACCAACAACTACAACACATAAATTTACCCTCCCTGCATGCTACTTACCTGCAAATAACATTTTTTCTCCTTGGCTACAGAGACAAAGGGAAGGATAAGAAGAGCTTTCTTACGAGTCTCCAGGACTCGCTTCAAAATAAGCAATTCTGCAACAAGAGTCTTTCCAGCACTAGTAGGAGCTGGGGGGGGAAAAAAAAAAAGTTGTTTTTTCTTTAAATTACTTTTAAAGTTTAAAATAAAATCCAAAGAACAAGCATCATAAAGCTAGCATAGAAAGCAGTCACTGAAGAACTTGGGGCAAGACTCTTCAACTGATGCCCCTCTCCCAGAGCCACAACCACATTTGCAATTAACCTCATAAAGGGTCAAGAAGACTACAAAGTATTTCTTTTCTAGCCTCTTCCATCATGCTGCCAAGGCTTGTGTTCTCATCTCTGCTCCAGAAGCAACAGCAGCTCAGAGATAAGCAAGGTAAAAAAAAATCCAACCAAACAAAAAAACCCACTACGGTTTCTTGGTTAGACAGGAGACCTCAGCCACCACCTTACTGACCTAGTCCATAACCATATTAAGCCCTCCTGGTTGACAAGCATTGCTGTTTGCCATCTATCAACCACAGAAAACTGTACAGGAGATGCCACCTACCAGGGGACAGCCAGCAATCAGGCCCAAAGTCTTCTGGAACCAAGTAAATAAAACTCAAATCCAAGCCTAATCTAAGTTCTTCATCCCCCCAGTGCTGCTCTGGGACCTTTTTCCCATGGAGAGCAGACATCCAAGTTGTCATTTCCCACAGATTTCTAGTCCACCAGTCCTACTTCTTCTGCACCCTCCCCCATACACTATGTGAAGAGAAACAATAAAGGGACTGAAAAAATTAGTACATAAAAATTACAAAAGTATTTATATCTAACATTGCTGTTATCATTCATTTCCTGGTTGACATAGTCTGTAATAAAAAAAGAGAGAGTCATCATTAACTGGCTCGTAATTATCAGTTTCTAAATGAACATTAACAGAGAAAATGGGGAAAAAAGTCTCTCCTCACATCTGGAAAGGAGTCCATCAAGCCAGGTCTGAGATACAGTGATGGGACAGATCTTAATGGGATCTCTTCAGAAAACAGAAGATCTTGACCTTTTTATCTGCCTGATCAGCACCCTCCAGCACCAATATGTTCTTGTAAATAGCACTAGGAAACTTAGGGGGCACTGGTTTTGTCAGATGTTTGCATACCTGAGTAAACTAGGTTCTTCCCTTCCAGAACTTGTCCGAGCATTAGGCATTCTGCTTGCCATTCAAACATCTGTACTACTCCCAGACTGTGGTATTTCTCCAGAACTGCTTTGGGAAGACCCCAGCTTGCAAGGAGTAACTTGTCTGCTTGGTCTTCAGGAACATTTAACTGCTGATATTGCCCTTTGGGAGCAGAAAATAAAAAATAAAAAAGTCAAGTATCATCCTTGAATTGGAGGTTGGCAAGTTCCTTGCTGCTTATTTCTTGTCTTTATAACCCTAAATAATTTTGTGCCAGCTGCAGATATTGCCTCCTCCTTCCCCTCCTTCTCCCTTTTTCCAAATTATTAAGAAAACTCAAACTTTTTGTCCCTTTCCTCATCTGAGACAGAAAACAGGTTTCTGATCCACAATAACGCCTCCCCTATCACCCATGACTATATAGATCCCACAGCAGCATTTTGTGAAACACCTTGTCAAACAGAGATGAAAAACAAGTAATTGTCTGTACTGACTCTACTGCATCCATTCTTCTACTGGCATGTTCAAAAAATTCTAAAAGAAATTCCCCACCATTGCTGACAGCATAAGGGCAGGTTAGATCAGAAACATTAGCGTGCATAAGCAGCCAGTATTTTTACTCTCAACATACTAAAAATGTCATCTGCCTTCTTAAGGTTAACCCCAACCTAGCCGTCACTGGTGCATCATCATTCTCCCTTGCAAATATATAAAAAAGCTGATATAGCTTAGTTCTGAAAGCTTTGTTTCACTTTGTATAATCAAATACTAAACAAGAAGTTGAGCACCACCATGAGAGAACAGCGGTATGCCATGAAGCAGAACAGGCTTCCCAAGGGGAATTTGGAGGAGACCAGATTTGTCTATCCTAAAATGTGACTAATACGGCAGAATTAGGATTTGGAGTCATGCAAAGAAAAAACCCCTGCATGATGGGATCTCAAGCTTCTTTCCTAATGTTAAAACCAATGAACTACATGTAAAAGACAGAATGAGTAAAGGATTAGGTGATTCTGCTGTTTGAGGAATATCTGTAGATTAGCATTGAACATGAGTTTGAAAACTTGTGCCTTAGGGGTTCTTAAAGATGTACGTACAGAAGTACGCCACTACACTAACCTCTTTTACCTACTAGAAAAATGCTAAGAAACGGTCAAAGTGAGGAAGATACACATCGTTGCTTAAAAGCACTGGTCATTAGATTTTTCTGAAAGAAAACCCTCCCAGAATGCGGCGCCAGTTGGACGCAGGAGTGCTGCTTACTGAATCGCCTTTGAGTTGTCATCCCACAGAAATAAGTACATTTCCAGAAGCTGACAAAATCGTATCAGGGAGAAGATGCGACATGACTGCAGAAGAGGTCGAGAGATGTAAATGTTTTAAAGGGTTAAAAAAAACTGCATAAGAGGTAAAGTTACAAGACGTTATATAAATACCTTGATTTCAGATGTTATACACATCTCAATGCTGTATACATCTTCATTTCTCTCTTGATTCAAGAGTACAGTATGCTGGTAAAACATACTGCACCTAGAAGCATCACTTTTAAGTGGTCTTGGTTGGCAGCAGGACCACTTTATATGACATCCTGCCACAGATGTTTATATAACATCTTGTATATATAGGCAAGATGTCACGTTAAAAAAAAAAAAAAAAACAAACTACTACACTTCTCTACCTTTCCAGGTGTCAGGGCACCAACCAGGACCACTTAAAGAGATGACTCCAGATGCAAGACACTGTGTCAGCTTACTGACTTACTTCAATCGATTTAAAACGGTAGGTAAACCCCGCCTCATATACCGAAGAATAGAGACCATACTGATTGTTGTATTATGGTATCACCTAGAGGCCAAGTCAAGAATAAGGCCCGCTGTTACAAGTGACACACAATGAAACGAGCCCGATTTCAGAAGCGTGCATAGAACACAAATTTTCTTACCTTCCTCAACTGAACAGTGAACGGGGCAGGACAGATCCTTCGATTCGTATTTGTACGCTCCCACCCTTCTTAACGTAAACACGTACCTCAGCCACAGCCGGTTCCCTCAAAGGAGAAAGGAACGGGCCAAGCGCCGGTGCTCCCGCCCAAGGGCGGCGAGTCGTCCCAGGGGCAAAGGCCCCGCACTCTGGGCCGGGAGAGGCTCAGAGGGTCCCCGGCCCCTTCCAGCATCGCCCCGGGCCCGCTGCCGGCGGGAGGCGCTTCAGCGCCATGTTGCCTCACAGGCCAGCGGCCCGCAGGCCGAGGCTGGGAACCCCTCGCCCAGCACGTCCCGACCCCCTGGCCCAGCGGGATCGAGGGAAGGGAAGGGAGAGGAGGGGAGGGAAAGAGGAGGGGGGTCGTGCGCTCTCCTGCGCCGGTACCTGCCGAGCCGGTGCCGGGGCTCCCGCTGCCGCGCAGGGAGAGGTCGAGGCCGGGNNGAGCGGGGCAGCCTTCCCCGCCCCGCGGCAGGCGGCCAGGCCGCCCGAGCTGCCGCTGCGGAGCCCCGCGGCCGAGGCTGTGGCGACGCCGTTAGGGGTGACGCCGCCATCTTCCCGCCGCGCCATTCAAACCTCCAGCACCGCCCTGCGCGGCGGAACAGGCGCCGCCCGACCCAGGGCGGCCGCTGGGCGGCTCCGCGCCCCCGCGCGGCTGCCGGCCGGCTCGGTCCCCCGGGGCGGCCGGCCCCGCTACGAGCGGGCGCAGGGGACACAGCAGCACAAGCGACAAACAGCCTTGCTTTCTGTTTTTAATGGCTCAGCTAGCCAAAATAGCCTCTTCAGATTCTAAAAGAATAGGGATAGTTTCATTTCCTCCCAGTGACATGAGTATCAGAAGCAGTTCTGTGAAAATTCTGCACCACCCCAAAAATGCAAGTCCATCACTTGCAGAAACGCTAAGTAGCACGATATACAACGGTTAACAACAAATGGGGGAAATTAAGGCTTTTCTAAGTTGCTTTTAATTTCAGCTTAAGAAAACACACTCATCTTTCCAGAAATACTGACAACTAGGGGTGAACATTCAAAGTGGTTCCAGTAGCACGAACACATGCAGTTATTTCCTTCTGTGCATCAGGAGTGTATCTTTTATTTTGGGCAACATGCACACGTTCCCAGAAATACTTTCTCTCCATGTTCTGTACATCTCTACAGAGAAATGGATCACAGTTTGGGAGGCTGACTTCATGCAAAGCAGCACCAGTGCTCATAATCTCAAACACATACACACACGCCCCCTCTCCGAGGCACCCAAGACCCATGTCCCTCAGCCTCTCTTCTCACAGAACAGGTCACTGGCCCAGAAACACTGGGAAAACAGCTGGTGGTAAAAAGGACTAGAGAGTCAGGTGTGGAAGCAACAACCTTCCATCCAGTTGTCTTCCCTTGCAACAGCTTAAAGCTTCTGTAGCCATCTTTGTCCTGCATAAGGAATTTCTGGCCCACAAAGACAAGCACATGCTTTCATTCCTGCCATTAAAGCAATCTCTTAAGATTAAATGGAAGCAAAATCCTTTAAGAATACTGCTGTCATTTCAGACAATTATATTTAAAAGAGTGTAAGGAATGGTCTAATGGAACAGTCAACATAGTTAAGTCCTCTTTAAACCAAGCAGCTCAAAGAGCTTATTTTGTTGTTAGAACAAAGTTTACCAAACCAGATACTAATAGTAGGCTCTTGTGTGTTTCAAAGCCCAAGCACTAGAAAAGTACAACACGCATTTTTTTTCTAAAGCAATTATTTTAATGAATTGACACTTAAAGGATGTATCCATCTTGCCACTCTGTAGACCAAAAGTTAAATGCATTAAAGGGAAGAGAGGCGTACTTAAGCCCTTAGTTGAAGACTCCTCACTGTAGAAAACAATTCCCACAGCAGACTAACCATTTCCTGCATTAGTATTGAAAAAATATTGAAGAAAATATTTCAGTAAGACTTCTACTTAGTAACAATATATAATTCTATTGCATCAGGAAAAAAACACCAGAATAGCACTGTTGATATTTGAAACGGTCACAGCATAGACATGTTTCACTTTAACGTGTAGTTTTGCAACTGCAGCACAAAATCTATTACTTCCCCATCACTTCACGTTCAATGAAGTACACTTGATGTACTTCTTGTAGCTTTGAAAAAGCTATTTAAATATTAAAGGGGACTTTAGTCTCCATTATACTCATTTTCTTAAAGGGGCCAAAACAGGTTTTGCTAACTGAAAATTTTAATCCATTAAAAATAGTTTACAAAATCTGAGGATTAACTTACTTTACCAAAGTAGGAAAAAGGGCTAACTAGCAACCAGTCGAAGAATTTGGTTCCGTAAGTATGTGCACAGCTGGTTCATCAAGTCTCTGTTCTGTCCTTCAACCCAGTGCATTTCTACTAAAACATCATTTCCTTCTTTCTTCACATTCATTAAACACTTAAAGAGAAAACATCTACTAGTTTCTTTGGGATTTTGTTCTTTTTCAACTGTCAGATTGCTAGCTTCCTCTGAAGGGCAAGGTTCCTCCTTTGCATTACTGGAACCTTTGCCAAGTGATGTTTCTGCCTGCTTTGCTTCCGTCTCCTCCTCCTTCACGTGCTCACTGTGTTCTTCTTTGGCAGCACATTCTTCCGTTAGCTCGTCACCTGTGGTCAAGTGGACATCCTCATCAGGTGCCATAAACCCTGTTTCAGAGTCTCCAGTCTTGGGGTTTTCACAGTCCAAATTGTTGCTTGCACTCTTTTGGCTGTTTTTTTCCTCTTCCATTGCTTGCAGAATATCTTCAGAAGCCCGGGGAAGTTCTCGTAATTGCCTTATTCTCTCCCGTTTCTTTCTCCTCAAATGAATCCAGGAGTTTTCAATGGCAGTCACAAACAGGCTGACTTCATCTTTTCCACACGGAACACGTTTATGCTGAACCTATCGCAGAAAACATCAGGACTTCATACTATGCTCTCACAGTTATGCTTTCAAGTAGGATGTTGTTTTAACATATAGTACTTAATACTGTACCTTCAGATCAGTAAGAATCTTCTCTACCCAGGCTGTAACCACAGCAATAGCTTCTACAGCATCCCAGCCCATAGCTGCAGCTTTGATGGATAACTCTTTGACTGTAGAAGCTAAGACCATAAATGTAATTGGTTTTCGGGGTTTTTCCAATTTTCTTCTTTTAGAGGGAGGTGACTAGAAGAAGAAAGAAAAAAAAAATTACAAAGCTATGCAGTATTAGTGGGATGACTTTTGTACTCAGAAGGCACGGGGATTAAGAGTATAATGTAAGCCACTAAACAGTCATTGAAATGGCCTGTGTTCCACTTCACTCCAAAGAGTTTTAGGTTAAAAACAGCTGAGGATCATGCACTTCATGCTAGCCTGATGGACAGAGGGAGTTTATCTTCAGATGTCAGGCAAAAAGCTTCATTGGTTACTTCACACTATTAGCTCTCTGTGAGCTAAGAAAGTGCAGCTGCTCTTGGGAATAGAGGTCAAGTGCTAATATCCACTTTTTGATCCAAGTTCACTGAAGGTTTACTTGCATCTTTGATAAGGTTGGTTATTGTCTATGCCTATCTTACAGTATATGTACATCTGGATCCAAAAAAGCAACTGGCTCATGTTAGCTAAGGTGAACAAGCTCCACTTACATTCATGTAGGCAAGACTGAGCTAGACATGTTCATGTCTATTTGGTAACAGAACTTATACAGTAAATTAAAACCAAGTTCTCAGAGGGAAGCTTAACATTCAAATCTAGCCCAAAACTTAGCATATTTTTAATACTAAATTGCTATTCGAAGTATGTTACAAGCAACCCTCACTTTCACCGAAACCCACAGGAAGCTCCTGCACAGGCTTCTTTTTTCCTCCATAGGTCTTTTATAAATCACATGTAACTACTGCTAACAGACTGGCAGCCAGTTAAGAAATCCCACAGTCCATACAGCCCAGCACATCCTACATTCCAGTGTGAAGAACAGTTTGTTTCACAGCACTTATAGCTCATCAGGCCCTTCCTCAAATAAGAGGCACAGACAATCACAAGCAAACCAAAATCAAGGTACTTACAGGTACTTGTACATCATCATAGAAACTCCATGCCAGTGCCCATCTCATGGTGCGTCCTTGACAGAATTCAGTATGAGTAACTTTAGGAACCTATGCAAAGAAGTAATACAAAACCGCATTTCATATTAACAAACAACATGGCTTTACTGCACACATTTTCAAATTTTAAAAAAATTACAAACGGAGATTCTTTCTGACGTGGCTCATGGATGTCAGTGCCACTTGAAGCTGGTCAGGGCCCAGGATTTCCCATCTCTGCCCTGCCACATCTATGCTCTCAGAGCTCCAAGTTCAGCAACACACAACATAACCCTTTTTGGCAGTGATCCAGCACACCTACAGCACACTTCTGCATTCTGATTCTGCAAAAAGCACATCCTTTCTCTTCATTCAGAACCTGCTCCTGTTCTGCATTTGAATACTGAACCCACTGCTGTAGCAAACGAACACAGAACGAAGGGCAACGAAGGGCTGGGAAGCCAAGCCACTCACTGTCTGCAGATGGCAGAAATGTGCCCAGAAACACTTCTCTATGTTTGCCCCCAAAAATCGAGTTTGAACTTAACACTCCATTTAAATATAAAACTCAGATCCAATGCTAATGTTAACTAGTCTTTCCACACGTGGATGTTGCAAGGTATTTATGTATGGTATGGAGAATGTGCTAAATACTAGCAAGGATAAATATCAACCATTCCACCTCACTTTAAATTATAAGCCCCAGAGCATAAGCCTCAGGTCTGCACAGAAAAAAAAACAAAAACAAAAAATCTTACTTTTGAGAAATGTCTTCAAAAACAGAGAGGAAAAGGTGTCTCTATCCTAGAACTTCTCCTGTCTTTGGATTCCTAATTCTACCAAAATTTCCAATAAATACAGCAAATGTCAAGACAATTTTGAACAAGTGGACTTTTTGGAACATTCATGCATCCTAATCTGCACCACAACACAGTCTGTGCTTAGTTACAGTGAACATATTCCCAGCTCTATTACAAACGAACAAAATTAAATTGGTAATTTCAAGAAAAATACAAAAGGAAAACTCATCTTTTCTATGCCAGGTTTGCAAGGATTTCTCTCACTTTACTAAGACTGAGGTTCAGGGATAGGGAATATAGTCAGATACTTCAAATTTCGTGCCTAGCTCAGCACCTGCTTTTGGCATTGAATGTAAGGATTCCCTATGTTCATCTTTCTGGGAACTGATTTTACCATGCATTCTCTTTCCTTCACCTCTCCACCCTATACAAGGGCAGATCTCACAATCACTTTCTTTGTATGGAAATTAGAGAAGATTACACTTCCTCCAAAGTCCTTTGCACAGCCTTCTTGCATGAGATAGTAACACAAGGTTCAATTTTACTTGGTGCCAGAATTCAACACAAACAAAAAATGCTGCACTTTAAATAATGTTACAATTTCTTTTATCAACCAAATTTCTAGATTTCATGATAGCTAAAAGGAAGAGAGCTAGATTTTTATTTTTTTTTTTTACAATAGCCCTGTTAAGGCTATTTTAAAGAACAATGGACAAAGACATGCTTCTACACGTGATAAAGACAAAAATCTGGAAACAGTATGTGCTACTTATCTATCAGCTTTGAATCTACAATAATTGGGCTTCAACTGCTTTGAGTGGTTCCCTAACAAGGAATTGCAGTTTCTTCTTGTAAATAAAAACCTCCGTAAAATAATTCAATAATAATTACCCACATGCATTGGAACATAGTATATATTGTATAGAACATACACAAGATATACACGGACTATACACAAACTCACCCCCTGGATTCGAAGTTCCTCTTTCAATGGTGCTAAACTGCATTTCTTCCCCAACATGCAACTGTACCATCTGCAAACAACACATTAACAAAGTATTTTACAGGTGCAGATCAACCGAAAATGGCAACTACCAGAAAGAGCTACTTGGATCAGAAACCTGCAAGAACAATAGGAGATTTAAAAACAAAACAACAACAAAATAATCACACTCTTAAACAGAGACTAGGACATAGTACAACATGAATCAGAACAGAAGGCCCAAAGACAGACTGGACAGAAGAAGCTTTTTGAGTTTTCAGAAAATTCATTAAGTGTATTATTGAAACAGTGCCTAAACAACCAAGAATGCTGTTTCAAAGACTGACTTTAGTTATGTGGAAGATGTTACCCCTTACAACAATTTTTTTCAATTTCTCCACTTTCTTTGGAGAATGAATCAGAATAAAAAGGAATATCCAATTATTGACAAGCATTTGTGCCTCAGAAGCAGACCTACTGACTACCACTTCTGCTCATTCGTAACTCGTTATCCAGGTTTCCATCACCTAATCCATGTTTCATGAGGAAACGAATGGGGAAAAAAAATGAAAGAAATTTATTTCCCCACTTCTGGTGGAGCTCATCCTTCCACTCAGCTCCACAACTTCAGTATCTCCAAACATTACACCCCTGTTCTTCATCTAAGTTACTATTCAAGATCTACAACCCCCTCTTCCATACTTTTTTGATGACTGGATCCAAAAAGGTTATTCGTAAATATAACGTACTGAAGTATTGGAGTTCCTATTTATCAAGGGACAGTTTCCTCAAGACTATGCATCTAAACTGAAGGCAAGCACTTTAAATTGCTCACATATACAAATTAAATATACTGTAAACTAAAAAAGTATCAGTAGTATTAAGGGACAATTATTTAAACTGACTTCCTGCATAATGCAACATACAGAATTTCACACAACAATACTTAAATCCCAAAATTTCTCCCAAAACTAAACCACACACCTTTCCCAAAATTATAAAATACTGAACCTGCGACTCCTAACTGAAGCAGGGATGGGGGTAAATAAGTCAAAATCATCTTCTGGCCCATGGGAGTCTATTTACTAACAGTTCATTACTTACGCCCTTTGGCAGAGTTGACAAACCTTATCTCTAACAAAATAGGAATCAGTATTTTAAGTAAACTGTTCTTTCTGTAACAGATTCTCCAAGGTGGTTTATTCAAAACATGAACTGAATCACTCCTACCCCCCCAAACACACACAGCTTATTTTTCCTAAATATAGTACACAGCATGTGGGTATATTCTATGCCTTACGCTATCAATTTATCAGATCAAGAGATACCCTCCTCTTTCCTAGAGGAGTGGTGTTGCCAAGAGGAGCAATGCTTGCCCCGCAAGTTACCAAAATTCAGCCAGGAAAAGACAGAAACTTTTAGGTAATGAACAGATAACTAGGCAATCTCATAAATCCTCCTCCAGCCCAGAAGCCCTTAAGAATCAACACTGATTGTCTTTAGCAAGTAGGTGTGCTAATTTAGCTGCAAGCTACAAGTGCCACTCATGCAGGCTCTTTTTGCCTTCTGCCTTTATATATCTCCAATGATGAGTTGTAATTGTTTGATGCTCAGGAACAACTGATTTTACGTTAAGCTGAGACAGATTACTGATGTGTATGTACCATTAAAAACAGATACCGCTGGACCACAGCTACATTCCTTACTTAAAATATCATTTTCACATGATTTCTGCCAGAGCAGCAGATAAAAGGTGGGTGTTTGTTTGTTTCGTTTTTTTTTTTTTTTTTTAACTGGAACAAAGCACTTACCGTAACCTCTTTTTAAGTTGTAGACTATCATGAATAATTCTTTTGACAAATTCTAGTTCTCCCCCCTCAGCCATGATTTCTGTGATGCCTCCTGTATTTACAGAACTGGGAGGGGGACGCCGTGGATTTCGAGAATTTACTCCCTGGATAAAAAAGAACATTTGAGATGAACATTTAATGAAATGTTAGGCTGCTTTGTACACTGCTTCCTGCCTCAGTCTTTAGTGGGTAGCAAGCGTCACCACCTCTAGTTAACCTCCCCCTATCAGAACCATGGACAATAGACAAAGGTATGTTCAAAATAAGCACAACTGAATGGAACTCTCTACAGTCTCAAACCTAGGTAAGTTACTTGTCACACATCAGTATCCTGCTAGTATGACATACATGGTTCCAATACATGTAAGACACGCTGGTTACATGCAACTACGAAATTATAATCTATAGTGTTTAATTTCAACACTTAAATCTTTTTTCTACTGCCATGTATTATAGAGTTAAGTTTCTGACTATATTGCAGGTGGGTAATGCAAGAACTTGCAATATGGGTATTGCAAGAACTGTTCTGAACTGTATGATACTGCCTAAATCACTAAGGAAATGAAAAATACCGACAGGCACAATGTCAGAAACTAATTCCTCTGTACCACTGCTACGCAACAGGCACTTTATTTCAGATTTACTAGCTGTCTACTTTCCAAACTAATTCGGTAAGACAGTAAGATCTTGTGAAAAAATTCTACAGGACATCCTCAACTTTAGGAACGGCAACAGTTAAGTTTTTCAAAACTCTTTTGGGGCAAGGGGTGGGGAGGGAGAAGACTCAAATACTATTTCACCATGATTTGGGATTTTCCACTCAACCTTCCCCAAGGGAAGAGTTTAAATTGTTGCTACCCTCCCACTCACTGAACACTGAAGTACATGCAACATTGAGTTTGTTAACTTACCTTCGCTTCCAACTGGTTGGCAAAAAAAGGGGGATTGCACATGCAGAAATCATAAACTATCTCAGATTCTTCTTTCAGTGCATCCATTAGAAGAGTCTTCTGTGGTACCTTAACCACTAATAGAAGACAGGAATTTGGTCAATATTGAACTTCCCTTTTTATGTAGCATGCCATTTACATTTCAGCATTTCTTGAAACAATACATTGTAAAAACTGTACTTTCTAAACAATACTTTCTATAAAAAAATGTAACCAATATCAGCATGCAAATAAGACTTTGGGTTAACGATTAGCATACAAACAGCTCGTATGCATATACACAGCAGCAGAACTAAATCAGCCTGTTTAAAGTAATATGAACTCCTTGAGTTATACTGAGTTCTCTGATGCAACCACAAATACACTTCAAGCCCTTCCAAAAATTAACACGTGTCAGTTAATTACCCCACAGGCTCGCCAAAGATAAAGAAATCCCAGTCGAAACAATTTTGTTGTTGTTGTTGTTCTTTTTGGGTTTTTTTAAGGTATGGAATTAGAGAATGGTACTCAAGAAAATGTACTGTTTGGGCTTTCTAGACTGTAAAGCTAAGAAAGAGAAAGACTAAGACTAAGCTATCTTCACCTAAGTTATACAGCACCAAGATTAGCTTTACCTCTAATCTTAAAATAAAACAGAATTACTGTGTTAGCGATACTACACATCCTGCATGGGAACTGTAGTCTTATACAATTTGGAAAAATCACAACGAAAGAAAAAGATTAGAGTTCCTTTCCGGACAAACCTGCTTACTAGGGCCCACCAACTTATTATTTACTCATCACAAGGATGAAGGCAAACATCCCATGTAGATCTCCACTGTCTTTCCTCAAAGGCTATATAATTCCCTTAAAAACTGTGGTCAAGTCCTGTCACTCGTCTTCTGAAGACCACAGGAACTCCCACCCAAGGAGCAAGAACTTAAATATGGATGAAGTCCAGTTAAAGCATTATTACAAGCAGGACTTCTTGCAGACTTTACCAGTCCTGCAACTCACGGATGATGCACGTAGAACAAAAGTATTTAGAACGGAGGCCGAAAGCATGCCTCTCTTCCTAACATTTACTACTACAGTTTATCATCATCCTAAGAATACAAAATTGTTAGGGCAGCAGGCAATTACCAAAGTACAGGTTATATATAGCAAGAATAATACCTAGAACACCCACTAATTTTAAAGCTGCAGTTCTATAAGGCACAAACATTTCACAGTACAGAAATCTATAGTCAAGAGATAAACAAATTTTAAACCCTATGAGAATAGTGAAGGATAGTTCATTTTAAAAATATATCAACACATTGTTCCCTGCTTTATAATCTTAAATTTATAAATTAAACACTTAGCATTTCTCCTTATATTAAGTTGTTCCCACTTAAAATTTTGATATTAGTGTGACTCTTTCTTATCTCTGTAGATATCTGTTCCCCTGCTTCCCTTATAACATTAAAAAATGGTGAATTAATAAAATTAGTAATTACTAATTAGAAATTACTAAATACAAATTACTAGTTACAATTACACATCACAGTCAAAGTCAAAAGTTCTTCAGCCAAGCATTACATTAGTGGGACTGATGGTTTTCAGGTTACAGTCTTCCAAGAAATCACTAAATGTCTCTAGACGCTGCTCAGTGCATACTTTTGGCACTGAGGTCTAACATAGCAGTTGCTGTTGCACACAGGAGACATTTACTTATATAAATGCTTTGAAATATCCACCCCACAGTAATCAGAGTATTTCACTGCTTTTCTTGTTAGCAATACCCTTTTCAATTTTATGGGGGGAGAAAAACACACAAAATTAGTTTTTATCATAGAGAAAGCAGACAAGAGCACTAAGATGAGCAGAACTCTGCAAAAAGATTATGTTAATCTGAGCAGTAACACATGTTCTATTGTACATCCTTTCTAAAATTACTGTAAAGTTACTTAGAAGATGACATCAAAGAACACCACATTCCACCTACATAGCTAACTTAATTGTCACAGCTTTAACTGGCAGTATTGGATTTTATTTGGAAATAAGAAAGCACATAAAACAAACAGGAAGCAAACAATGTAATAACCATGTTGCAGAGCAAGCCTGAATTACCTTGCAAGTAGTTTGAAAACTTCCGGAGTCCAAGTTGTCGAAAATCTCTTATCCTACCATTACATACAGGGTACTGATATTTTTATTTTTTTGTTTGTTTGTTTGTTTAAATACCAGCAGACAAATTCTGACCATCATCCCATTCCAACAAAACAGATAAACAACCTGGAATACCATGTAATTTTTTTTTTTTTAGCACTTACAATCAATCCCCAGGTTTATCAAGTTTCTTTTTTGCATGTAGAGGAGAGATTCCCTTTGTAAGAAAGTTACTGCAAGCAGTATTTCATTTTCAGCCAAAAAAGATTACTTTTTTCTCCTCTGGGAAAAAATAAGCTATAATGCAACTAGTAAATCATGACTGCATTACTGCTGTTTTTACTATCACTGAACTATTTTTATTCATTGAAGTTAGAAGAACAAAGGCTAAAGAAAAAAA
>VYXH01011728.1:46652-67168 GCA_013397275.1 Burhinus bistriatus | reverse complement strand
AAAAAAAACCAAACCAAACCAAAACAGGGGTACAGAAAGATTTCTGATCTGACTCCAAAATGCCTTGCTAAACAAGTTACTAGCTACAGTAGCATACTCAGCTCTAGCTAAGTAATTCAGGCCCCGGCATAAAAAGTGGCAGAGTGGATCATTACCAGGCAGCGTCTGGCTATGTGTACTACCAGTGGTACTCCCTTGCCCGTGGCTCTGGCCACCAGCAATCACTCATTTACTCCAGCTTCCCACCTTCAGCACTACAGTTTCACATGAGGCATTTCTTCTGTCGTGAAACACCACTAAAAATCCTATGACGGTAGCAATAACAGAGAACTGTCATCGATCTCCACATGAAGTTCTGGATTTTCAAGACTGACACACAGGACAGACCAAGACAACAACATGTTGGTAAAAAAGATACTTCCAAAATCCAACAGAAGTAAAGTTTTTATTTCAGAGCTGAATAACAGACCCGCTTTTTAGTGTACTGAGTTCCCACAGAACATTTTCCAAGGTCAAGCCTGGCATACTGCTACTACCACAGACACTGTTAGGACCTAATTCAGAAATGAGGATGAAGGACTCTCTTGGTACAAGATATGTGTATTTGGCAATGTCATGTAAATTATAGGGAGGAGCACTTCAGGTCTCCTAGCAACAGAAACAGCAAAAACTCTAAGAAATACTCCAGTAATAGACAAAAAAATAAAGAGAGAGGAAAATGTCCCAAAGTGAATTTTAACTTTCAGATTTTTGTCAAGGATGAGTAGTTCTCTATCCACACATCCCATTCTAGACAAGCTGTGACTTCCTGGCTTAAGCATATGCAGACCTTAGTAGACATTCTGGCTCAGTAAGAACAATTGAGCATGTATTTGGCAAGTATACAGTTTCTGATATACCACTGAACATAGCAAAAATACACCACAACATTTATGTGCTACTAAATACCTTATGACATCATACCTTTTATAAGATCAGACAAGTTATTCTGTTCCACATTTTTCTTGGCATAATTGAAGCACATATCATCCACTTCTGTGGCAAGGAAATACCAGCCATTCAAAGTTGCTCCAAGTAATGGGTATATGCAAGATGCTCCTGTCCCTGCAGAAGTGAAAAGCCATGAGAAAGGCAAAACAAGTCTCTGGTGTGGCTGCTAACTATGTACTTTTTTACAACAAAGAGAACTAATTTCAAGAAAATGTTGATCACTGATCATCTACTACTCAGTTCTGTAGTGAACTATTTTCTTAATTTGAAATACAGCGTTGCCAAATACACACCTTTTAATAAAAGAAAGAATTTAATACTCTGGAATAAATTTTCTAATAAATTATCAACTTCTTTTTAAGCTATTTTTTTCTATACGGCAGTGATTAATTTACATAGTGAAAGCCAAATATATTCTGCTTTTACTTAAAAAAACCAAACCACAAACCTTATCACAAATATATTTTCTTCTTCATTTTTCTATTGTCTACCACAAATAATTTACTTTGATGTACAGCAACGACAAAAAAAAAACAAACAAAAAAAACAAAACACCATTTCTGTTCCATCAGACCGTCTTTCCCTAATGCTCAGAACGATCAGAGAAACAGAGATGCCGATTAAGATACCTAAAAAGATAGCCAGACAGATAAAAAAGTATATGCTAGCACAAAAGAATTCCTTTTCATAATTATGGTATATCTAGGTAATCAAGTTATCAATGACAGTCAAATTTAGGATTAAAGGGAATCGATACAAGAAAAGGGAAAGATATCTCACCACCACAAAACTTAAGTTCAGAGATATATTGACAGTCTACTGTTATAATGACTAATTGAAACATAAATAACAACGTCTGTCAGTACGCAAAAGTATGGAGTTATTTCCAGCACTCCTGTAACATTCCTCTTGGATAAGGAATTCTGCTTTGCCAGAGTTGGAACATCAATGCTCACTGCAAACCAAAACTGAAGATTTTTCAATATCTGGAGGACTTAAAGGATCTGTCTCTTCTACCAAGCCACGTACTGTAATGAAGTTCATAGGAACTGTTTTCAAAAATGTAATCTAATATCAGATGCATAGAAGATCGCTAACAAGTTTAAAACTTATGAAAGGAAAGCAGCTGTGCACACACCATGTGATGACATAAACCTTGTATCCATCACAAATCCCGCTAAAAATGCAAGTCAGTAAATTTCAAGAGATCAAAAATTCCATTTAAAAAATCATGCTAGCAAACACCAAGAAAACAGTAATGAAAAAACTGGCATGGTAACTGAGATTACTGAACCCAAGCTTTGAAGTCAGTAACTTTAAAGTTTTGGTGTCAAGCATTAAAACACAAGTTAGAAAGGAAATTCCAGCTTCTCTCAATTTCATTACGAGTTTACTTCACCACAAAACAATCGTAAAGGCCATTAACAAAAATAAAAGATGTGAACTAAACTCAAATGTACCATAACAGGTACCTTTTAAATAATTCATGCAGAATCACCAAAAATTTGGAATCCAAATACCAATTTTATTATCTGTATGTAGAATACAGTTTCCTGTTCCTACAAAGCTTGCTTTTTATTTCTAATGAAAACCAAGTTACGTGCACCAGCGCACATCTTATAAATTCACATCTCTACCAATTTACTTTAGTCCACTGCTTAATCCATATATCATCCAATACTCTGCATACTGAAACAGAGCAAGCTGCAATGCTCCTAGACTTGTGCACTGGACGGTATCGTCCACCTGTGGATGCTTAGTCCAGTTTAAAAAATATTTTGCTTTCAACAACATACAGGAAATCTTTGACCCTCTACAACCAAGACAGCTTTGCAAGTATTTGCCTCAGTTGCTAACAAAGCCTCTTTTACAGTGTAGCTCATGAAATTAGCTGTATTAAAAAACAAACAAACAAACAAACCAAAAGAGTTTAGAAAAATAAGATCATTCGTCTGTCAAATACACCTGAAACTACAGAAGAAATTTTATGAAAAGGAACGCTAGAAAATACTGCTATGCAACTCACAAACTCTCGTGCAGACTTCCAACAGCAAAATTAATAGATTGCTAATACAACATAATTCACTAGTTCGAAGACTGAGAAGAAATGCCATCTTTTTTTTTTTTTTTAATTCCTTTAGAATGACATTTTTGCCTGCGTTACTAGCAGCATAATTTTTGTATACCACACAAAGCTACTCTCAAAAGAGTTCAAGGTCACAAAAAGCCAAATAATTGCCTGCTACAGTCATTCTTGCATTTGTGCAGAGAAATCCTACCCACCGAGAAGCAAAATGAAATGCCGGTGGAGTCAGATTGCCCGTTTCACCATGGCAAGCACCACTCAGATTTTTTTGTTTCTCAAACTTCACGTTTCCCTATGGATCCGCAACAAGTTTCATCAGCCAGTTTCACTGATAGTAAATAACGAATTGAACGTTTTGCCTTTCTAAATACCTATGTCAATGCCCCGCCTCAGGACTTGCTTGTCAGCATCCTGATGACCGATGAGATCCTCCACCCAGTGGATGTAGTTCAGCCTCAAGGGAACGGTAGGAATAAGCCTTTCCACGGGGATGTCAATCGTAAGCCCGAAATCCTCCTTCAGGAGGGTACACGTCAGAGCTCTCACCGCCTCAGGGTCCTTAAAGTTCAGGCTGTAAGGTACAAGCAGCAGTTAAGGGTACCAGAGCTCTCTGGCTCGCCACACCCCGGCGGCGGACGCACACACGACGCTGGGGTGACGGTGTGAGCTGCTTCACGGCCCCGGAACGCGGCCCGGCCTACCCTGCCCGCTCTCCCTCACGACGCGCCCTCTCCCGCCGCTCCACCAACGGCCGCCGCGCGGGCCCTACCTCACCCTGCCGGTGAGGGTGGTCTGCACGTGCTGCTGGAACTCGGGGTACTTGGCCGCCAGGTAGGCGAAGTCGGGCGGCTTGTCCTTGTAGCGGTTGCGGGCGTGCATGGACTTGTTGAGGGCCATGGCGGCGGGGGAGGGGGAAACCGCCGGCAGCGCTGCGGCGAGGCGGGTTAACGGCCTCCTCCGCCGCCGCTCGAACCACCGGCGGCCCCCGCCGCCCGCCCAGCTCCCGGCGCGCACCGCGGCCCCCTTGGGGCGTACCAAGGCGCAGCAGGCCGGGGGGGAGGGGGAGAAGCCGCCTCGCTCAGACCATCGCCCGCCGCGGTGACGGGGGGAGCGGAGAAAGCCTGCGCTTCCGTAAGTCACACCTCTGACCCGCCCCAAGTCACCTTCGTTACCTTTAAACGCTCTCTGCGACGCCTCACAGTCACGGATTTGTGCGTAATTAATTTGGTGGACGAAGTCACTGGTGACGAGGCAGCAGCCCCGCGGCCTACCTCCGGCCTGCTTGTGGCTTACCTTGCACCGTGAACTTGAAAATACCTGCATTTTAAATGATGGATTACACATTACAAAAAAAAACCCAAACAAACAAACACCAAACCACATCTTTAAATGTCACACCTGGCAATGATTTCCGATTATTTCCCCACTTTTAAGTAGTTTCACATCTGCAGTAGTTGTTCTATTGCTGTGCTTGTTGAATGCAAATTATGAAGGAACTACAAAGCGTGTTACAATGAGCTTTGTACCATCTCCTTTGATTTTTTTAATTGAAAAAAAACCAGCCTCAAAATATTTTGTAGGCATAGCAAAACAAAGCCTCCAACTGGGAATTAAAACTGCCTTCAGTTCCTGGCTTTGCCACCAACTCTCGTCAACTTCCAAGCTTCAAGTTTTCTCATCGGTGGAGCAGGAACAGCCCTTGCTGCCTTAACACAGTGCTGTAGTTCTTCAGACAAAAATACGCTTCTATAAGATCAGCATTAAAGTATAATCTATTATTCTTTTATTTAAAGATGTTTTCCTCTTTAAAAAGGCAAATACAAATCAAAATGACTTGCTGTGTGTTGTTTAAAAATTCACTTTAAATACGCTAGCATCGTCTTTGACTCCTGAATACGTAAGAAGATCTGCAGCCGGATTTAATTTCAGTCCTACTTCCTGCCCTCGGCCAGCTTCCTGTAACTTGAGTGCAGCTAAGCTTTACATACAAAAGTTCATAAAACTTGGGGTTTTTTTAAAAATTTCATCAGACCATCAAGCCACCCATTCTTGCAGCCCACTCTTGCCACTTGTGGAAGTTACTCCCCTTTCTCTGCCCGCACCCACAGTCACGGAAAAGAAGTTGATATGCACAAAATTGTAACGGAGGCAGACGTAAAAATATGAATTTTTATTCAGAGCATTTAGTGTATTTACAATAGAAAGTTTCTCTCTGGTCAAGGGACAAGAGACTAAAAAAAAAGTCCACGTTACAAATGTGTGGACAACCTGCACCTGATGCAGGCTAATTGATTTTTGCTACTTCTGCTTCACCCAGGGTAACACCCGTGGTAAAGTGATGGCGAGAGCCTGAAGATAGTACCAAATGGCTCTCACACCCAAGTAGCAATCACAGAATGCAGTCCAGGAAGTAGTGTGAAGTTATTCTACATTGCTAAAAAAAAAAAATTTATATATATATATATGTACACATACACAGTCCCATTTGCAGTTAGATCAGATTCAGTGACTTGTTCAGAGATAGAGAAGCAGGTAGACACAACCTGTGTGCAAGCACAGATTTGCAGAGGTGCTCACACCACCAGGTACGTAGGTACCTTCTCAGACAGACAGACGCACGCATTCCTTCCCACTCTGCACTTGGACAAACACACAGGCAGGTGTTTTGTTAATGCTATCTTACATGGTTTCTACGTACAGAAAAAAAAAAAACACCTTGAGAAAAAAGCATGACCCCTCTCATCTGACTCACTGGCTCGGGATCCTTATTGCTCTTGAACCTGAGAGCAATGAGGGTGCGGAAAGGATAACATCCTCCCGTTTCTCACAGAGCCACCACTTCTGAATCCCCGTGACTTTTGCTACAGCAATAACAAGTTGATACCGAAAGGGGGCAATCCTCTCCTGCTCCCAGAAACGGGCATAGCCTCCCACCACTTCCCTTGAGTCAGATTTAGCAATCAAAAGGCTGCAATGTGAGCCAGTTCAACCATCTGATCTTGCAGCAAAACAGATCTGCAAAAAGTGAGCGAGTACTTTACCATCTGAACAACCAGCTTAGCCAAGTCACCCTACAAGTTTACCCACCGCATGGTGGGTGGAGCACCACCTGTTTCAGCAACAACTTGCCCATAGAGTAGCTGAGCTATCAAGTCACTCTGAGCTCCTGTCTTTATCTTGGTCAGAGTCCACACACCACTTCCTTTATGAGGTGCTTTCCCTCCTTGGGAAAGGAGTTGCTGCAGAGGTCTGTCCTGGCTTAAAGGTGTTGAACTACATTGTGGTTGAGAAGCAAACCTCAGCCTTCCTCCAGCATCATCTGCTGCTGTCTCCAACAAATCCAGTTGAGTGTTAGAAAGATAGGGAGGTATGGGAAAAGGAAGGCAGGAAAGGAAGGGAGTTATAATCCTCTCTTAACAGTCATAACTAGGGGAACTAAAGCAGAAATAGATTAAAGATGGCTGCAAGGTTGAGGAGAGTTCTGGTTTAGCAAAGCCTCTTGAATAGCTTCACTGCAGCCACTCAGCTCCATCTGGTTGAGAACACAGCTGATGTGCTCCACAGTTGCAGCATGGCCCATCTGCAGTTTCCACAGTCTAAGCATTTCATACTGGGCATCTCGTAAACGCCGATGCTCCATCTCAATTCGCTCTAGATCATAGTCACTCAGACCCAGACGCCTCACAAACTCTTTCCACCGAGATGGCGGTACGTGATCTACCACAGTGTAGAGAATAGCAGGGTCTGTGAAAAGAGAAGAAATAAAGTGTGAGAACCAGGATTGCGCAGCCTCAAGGAGAATGTGAATAATCCAGGGCTGGATGGTGCCTTGGGATCATACATTGCCTGCTCCTGTTCAGGTCTTCTACACAGTAGTCACACAGAACTGTGTGATGTCCAGACTTGCTCTTAACCCTCAAAAAGCAATGGGATGCTTCCACATGCTCATGTGTGCTCAGCTCCACTCATAACCTTACACAAGCTTAGGGCCTCGCTGCCACACATTCCTGCCAAAAGAATGCTCTGGGTCACCATCCCAGAGGCATTAAGACTGACAGCGTGTCACTACATATGACAATCCAGTTTGCTGGTAGGGAAAAGGGACAACAGAAAGGCCTTGTGTAAATGTTTAGCATATAGAGGCTCACAGGCTCTGGGCATGCTTCTGCCTTTGTACTGTGCCATGCATGAAGTATACACACAGGTCATGTGCACCGGGTAAGGTCTGTCCAACATCCTCCTAGCTGCATCTGCATAATCAGGTTCTCGTTTGCCTGGGGAAGGAGGGAAGTATGGGGGAGTTTCACTTACTGTCTGGAAGCTGTGTCTTCCTGGCAGGTCTGACACAGTCTGGTAACTCATGTGAACTTTGCAGCAGAGGTGCAGGTGGTGGTATTGCATTCACTGACAATTCTGTTTCCTTCTGGGACTCGGGAAGAAGGATGGAAATTTCACTTCTTTTTACCTCAACCTGAAAGACACATTTTCTTAGTCTAGAATCACCCGCAGCAGCACAATACACCTGTCTCCTGCAAGGAACCACTAGCTTTATATATTAAAATTTAGTCAAGATAGGTGGGGAGCAGGTGCTGAGGTTTTAATTCTTCCTATACGCCTTGTTTGAGCAGAAGGCACCAAACATTTCTTTCAAGTAGAACCCAAGGAGTTTAACTCTCTTTTGGCATCAAAAAACAGTAGTCTGGAAAAAAAGCATTTCTTCACAAATACAGGCTGGGACTCGAAATCACCACCATTCTAGAAGCTCCACCTGCCACCTTTCTCATCAGCTTTCTCTGTAAGGCTGTGGAAACCCCACCTCAACTACTGCTTGGGCCCTCTTAATTGCAGAAGAACATTGGACCTGAGAGAACAGTATGAAGGAGCATCGAGATGCTTGTAGGGTCAAGATCTGAAGTGAAATAAAATTAGTTAAATCCTCCAAGCTTGGGGTATATAGGGGGAAAAAGGGATTAACGACCAGCTACCTGAAAAAAATGCATCCAGAAAGAAAAAAGCAAAAAGCGAGAAGTTTGAAAAGCATCCTCTAGAAGAGGGGAAGTAAAATGTTAATGGCTCCACCCTCTACAGGAAAAGACTTCTGAATTAAACAGCCCTATTACTCAGCTCATTTGAAAATACAAGGCCTGAGAACAGGCCATGGGGAAAACTGTTACTCTGGATCCCAGGCTAACATAGTTGAAAGCAGAAGGAAAGCTCCTATCCATCACCTTGCTCACCTCAGAAACTGGGTCCTTGGTTGTCTGCGGCAAAGAAACTTTAAAGAAAAAAAAAGAAAAAAGAAAGCAAAAATTATTTTCACTTCCTCTCTTCCCACAGAAAACAGGAAAAGCAGCTATTCATAATCCTACCCTCAAAAAGGTTTTATAGCAAAATGCACATCTCCCAGCAATGAACTCACATGCAATTCCAGTCACAGCTACGGGCATAGATGCAGAGTCGTAAGAACTGCACCAGTAAGCTTAGCTGTTGAGTTCTTGTGTTCCTCTTGCTTTGCAGCAAAGTAGAGTAATGAAATCTCCCTTTTTCCCCCTCACACATGTGTGCATACACACACACAGAGAATGATGTCTATCCCAATTAATATCACTGCATACGCTGCTGTACCCACCACAGGAGTAGAAAGACGATGCTATCCCATTTTCCTGGACAAGCTTCACTACTTTATTTACAATGTAGAGGACAGAGATAACTCCAAATATTGCAACGATGATGCCAAGGACAAGGCTCCCACCTGGACAAAAGGGAGAGGGCAAATGAGTGACTGACTGAGAAAGGAAGATGTTAAGTGCTAGAGGAAGAACAACAAGTGAAGACATGCAAATGGTAGGGAGAAAAATAATAATGGTTTGAGAGAGTGGAGAAAATAACACTTGACAAAAGGCCTTAACAGAACAAAAGCCCACACTGAAAAGATTCCACTGTCCCTCAGTTCGCCGGGTACTCACTCAGCCCAGTCGAAGTAGGTGAGGTAGTCACTGGGCTATGACACTGCAGGCATTCTTCTCCAATGCAGCTGTACAAGCAAATCAGACACGTGAGTGTGCATGAAATGAAACACCAGCCATTTGCTACAATCCTAAGTAAGAGAGAAGTCAAGATGAGCCTGCAAAGCAGAGCAATGCAGCGTCGCTAGTGACTTTGGATTCTTAGTGGGCTGATGCCTACACAGAGAAGACTAGGGGTGGCAGAGGGGAAGACCCAATTGCCCCAAAAAGGCAGAATGTTGTAAAGTTATGTCAAGATGGACAGAGCCTTGAGAAAAATTTCCTCCCCCTGTGAGGCTCATGTCTGCTATCTCTCCTACTCAGTGGAGGGGCATACAGAAGAAAAAAGCTCACCTGTTGCAAGGCTTGCAAACGTTACCAAGTGTCAGGAAGAATCGAGGCTTACACCTGCAAATTGTGTCTCTGTTCTTTGAACCTGTAAAGAAAAGAAGAAACCATAACCATAATCTGGACAGAGAAGAAAACAAAAGGAGAAAAATCCACTCCAAGACAGGTGGGAGATTATCCCTCTTTGAGCCTGGAGAACTGCTACTGAAGAAGCAAAAGAGGATTCAGTCTACGTTTAGGACAGGGTTGGGGGAGGATAAAAATAATAAAAACTAATGGTACCACTGTCCTGGTAGGTTGGGGACCTCTATAGAGGCTCAGAAAGGGACTAAAATTACATGGCAGCTGAAGTTGGTCTAATGGATAATGACGGTTCCAGTGCAAAGGCGGGGTAAGTCACTCGAGTTCAAGTGTGACAGGAAGGGGAAATCACATTAGTCAGGCAAAGATGAGGGAGAAGTGGTCCCTGAGCAGCTGGGACTGGTGAGGAAGTCAGTTCAGGGCAGGGAGAATCACTTCAAGCCATGGGACACATATCCACTCTTGTAATCTGCAATGCTGTGAGCGGAAGGGGTAAGAAATGAAAGAGCTACTGCTTCTAAGCAAGTCACAGTATGGAGACTAAGTAAAACAGGTGTGGGGAGGAGCAGACAGAAGTAGCGATGGAAGTGATAAAGTTGCGCGAGGGGAGGGAAAAAGGTACTGGAACAAGCAACATGCATTCTTGTGGCAAGCGAGGGACAAGACTAAAACAGTTCTACAACAGCCAAGAGGGAAGGAAATTGCTCAAGGGCAGCATGCGATGATGACCCGTGAAGACAGGTGTAAGCATGGAAACTGTGACAGAGAAAGATTACCAAGCACCACAGGGAACACGTTCACCAGTGAGACAGCAAACCTCAGGCTAGGCAGGGTAAGAGATGGGAAAGGGATCAGGAGAAGCAGAATTTGCAAAGAGGGCATAGGTTTAGGACACCAAGGTAAGGAGCATTTAAGGGACATGAACAGAATTAGACCACAGCACAAAGTAGAGGGCGGCAAGCAGCATTTGGTTAAGATCTGTGATTCCTGACTGGAGATGAGGCAGCTTGGGACAGCTAACATGGGTCCTTCTCCCAGACACCTGCACCATCCCCAAGTCACACCCAATGCCACTGGGTACTGTTCAGTGTTACCTGAGCAGGTCTGGACTTTAAAACACTGCACAGTACACTGTGGGGGTTCAGCAACTGACTGACAAGCAGTTCAGCTGGGCACTGGGACCAGCGGTATTTTCAGCCATTGTACTCGATGTGCTTCCAGCAGTTGGTGAGGGGAACGCAATGAGCATCAGGAGACATATCCACATAAAGACAAAAAAGGAAGGTAAGGGGGAAATCTGTTCTAGAGCATAAAGACCTTGCTTCAGTACATGCAGGGCAGAGGTACCAAAATTAAGTAGAAAATATCTCCTCACAACAGCCAAAACCCGGAAACCATTCAAGGATAAAAGCAAGGTAGAAACTGTGACAGAAAACAGGGATTGATGCCAAGGCAGGCAAAAAATGGCAGTCTTTCTGGGGAAAGGGAGCAGGCAAAACCAAGAGTTGTTCCAAAACTACAATCACTTCAGGGCAAGGCACTGCAGCCTGTCAGAAAGTGAACAGAGGGCTGCTAATGTCTACCCTAGTACAGTATGTCCATACTGGAGCCATATCCATGCCATACTCACAGTTGGCAATAATCCCATTGACACACGAGCTACAGTTCCTACACTGAAAGAGATCAGACAGGCCAATCTGATATTGATTCTTCCGACAGCTGCATACGGTATCTTGCTTTGGGGTGCAGGGGGTCTCTACTATCTGCTGGAATTCTGATGGAAGAAAGGAGAAGTGATTATTCCAACCTTTTCCTTCGCCTTCAGCTGAGAGCACTGTATGATGACAGGTATTGTTATTCCCTAATCTTCCCAGGAAAAGGCCAAAAAGGCCTGCAAACTGTCCCAGACTGCAGTAATGTAGTAACCCTTATTCCTGCTGTCCCCAATCCCCTCCCTTACACTGTTCTTCTGCCTGNACGGCAATGTGTACAAGGGAAGCATTTAGACATGGTGTTATCAACAGCTGTGAATGTGCCATTAGCACACGGAAGACAGACAGGTGCCTGGTCAGGCCGATCACAGTCTTTTGCCTTGTAGGTACCTGCAAAAAAAAAAAATCACTTAACAGAGCTCTGACAGGAAGGCAAACTGCTTGTCTTAGGGAGGATGGGAGTCATTGATGCCTCAGAGAAACCCTGGAGTTGCTTCCTCTCACCAGTGCAAAGGACATTGACAGTCCAACAGAAGAGACAAGGAATAAGAATTTATCTGGGTAGGGATAGGTACCAAGGAAAGGGAGCAGTGATGTAGCTGTAGGAGAGAGACAGTTTGAGAGTGCAGGACAGGAAAATGCCTCCAAGGTGAAGGTCACTATTACTGTACTTATGTTATGTACCTGCATGGCACCTCATACAGCAGTGCGTCTCCCTGGGATGTAGGTATTGTCCTAGTTGACACTGCACCTGCCTCTTTTCTCTCCTCAAGGGGCTAGAAGGGTCTCTGGCATCCAAAGCTTCCCGATGGACTTGCAGTGTATATGGCACTGGAGCAATTTCTACAGATTCTTTTGTCAACACGCAGACAAATGTTAGGATAACCTGTAAATAACAGAGGAAGAGGGAACGAGAGGGAAAGAACAAAGGAGAGAAACAAGGTGAGAAAACATCATATCCCCTTGCAGACTGCACAGCTGACTTCAGCACTTACAATTAAATCTTATTTTAACAGTGAGTTCAATAGACTTAACCAATTCTGATATCAGGACCCTCCACTGACAAAAGTGTGTGGGGAGATTATTTACCCAAAAAAACCCCAACAACAAACCCGTGCCTTTCATCTGTGCTATTAATATGCCATACAATGGTCTCTATGACAAAGTGGTTGCAAATACTTTTCATGATGTGCAATTTATAGATGGAATGCCTTGAAAATGCTGCAGCTTGCAAGAAAGTTACTCAAGAGCAAAGGAATGTTTTTATTAACGAAGGCAGTAAGACTGCCCATCTAGAAACAGTTCCAGAGAGAAGAATGCATCTGCTACTTGCAGTTCTACTGAACAAATAAATCAGATGGGAAGTTTGGAATAAGAAGGCAGAGAAAGATTTCACTGTATGCAAAGTATAGAAAAGCTTCCAAAACTCCTCCTGAGCAAAACAGCCCTAGAAACGTGGGAAAGCTAGGTTTTCAGCTTCTCCCCCTGACAAATGTACATTCTTCCTTTTAAACTGCAGCTGTTAACATTCAGTCTGAACAGTCTGCCATAAAAATGTGTGCTTTTTTTCTTTTTTATAAAATTCGTTTAAGATTTACTTGGTTTTTTTGGTTTTAAGATTACGGTTGTCAAGAATTTTAACAGAAATATTAAGATTGGCATGACTGCAGTACGACTGTAAGAGTGTGTGTACACAGACACACGAGAAGGAAAAGCAGAACAAATGGTTAAAAGAACAGCCTGTGTTATAATGAAGGACGCCAATGCCTGGATATTGTTTTCAGGACACTATTCCCAGCAGTGAAATTGAGAAACATACTGTTTATGTCATGGCCAAAAGGTCTACACTATGGTAAGACCAGAACATAGATGACTCATCAGCAAAAGACCCTGCACCGGGAGGATGGTAACGAGATTGCAGCATATCACAAACACGATTCCTTTGCCTGTTGGCCCAACAGAAAAACTGACCCTAGTCATGTATTTCCAACATGCATTCAGACAAGGAAAAAACATACAATAACAAAAGGTTAAAAAAAAAAATACGAACGAAACCAGAAAACAACTTGGCCCAAGATTTATGGAGTCCGAAGACAGCAAGTTTCTACGGCAAAGGCCCATCCCATCCCAGCTGACGACTCCCAAAGGGTATGATGGACTTGTCCAAAAACTAGTTTGTAGTGCCATGAAGAACCCCAGCAGCACAATGAAGACTTGACAGTCAGTGTCCCCGGTTGTCTGTGTTGCACATAGTGATCCTGGCCATGCCATCTCGACATACACGTGTTGGTGCTTCCGAGTATGTCCCGGAGATCGTGTGCCAATGTAGTCTATGCATCAGATCATATGAATGCATGAAAATCAACTCTTTTTTTTTTTGTAAATAAATACGACCCCACCCATACAATCTCACGCTGAGTTTTACTACACTAACTTCCCTACTTCCTAACGTTTTTCCAGCTTGCTTTTTTAAAAGTGGTAAGGTACAGACACAGCTTCAGAATTCCATTTCTTTTTGCTTTTTCAGCTAGGATAGTTATAGCAAAAGCAAAGTAAACCAATGAGGGTAAACCACAATGCTGACACTAATTTTGTGGTTGCAAGCTTAAGAAAAGATACGCAAAATGAGATGGCTGTGACAGCCCCATGCTGTCCTATTTCTCTCAAAATTAAAGCATTGGGGGAGAAAGGTACATACATGAAAGCAACTTAAAACCTCAAGAAGGGTAGGACTTTGCAACTCTTTACAAAGCCAAAACCCCATTTTTCAGAGCATTCTATCATACAAAAACACATTCAATAGAACAGAGGCTAAAATGGTGAACAGGAAAAAGAGAACCACAAATTTAAATAGCTATCGTTTCAGACTTAATTAGCTGACCACAGGATAAATGTGAGCACTCCAACAATAACTCAGTAAGAAAGAAAACTCGTTTCAGCAGCTGATAGTCTTACAAGATTGATTGCTTGCAGGAAAACGGGTAAAAGATCATTCACACAGATGGTCTGACAGCAACAATTAAAAAAATCGTGATTCTCTAGCCAATGATTAATCTCCTGACATGGGAATATATACAGCCAGCCCATAGGTCAGACAAGTCAGCAACAGAAACAACACGGGAAAGCATCAAAGATCAAGCCAAAAACACATAGAAAATCAGTCAGATACACCTTCAAAAACAAAAGAAAACAGGAAAGGTGTTTTCAATTTTTCAGATTAAGTGAAAGCGTGTCTATAAGTATAACCAAACCCGAGTTAACACATTATTACTGATCAAAATCTGAGGAACAGAGAGTCACAGACCACAAGTGACTCACAAACCAATGACTTGGCCTTCCAGAAATATCATTCACATAGCAGAAAAAAACCCATCACCATCTTAAGCAGCTCCCACAGCCATTCAGCAGTATACTGATTTATACCAATGACAGACTTCATAAAATTCAGGAGATACATGAAATTAGAATACATTAGACTATTTCAGTTGGAAGGGACCTAGAGTGATCACCTAATCCAACTGCCTGACCACTTCAAGGCTGACCAAAAGTTAAAGCATGTTATTAAGGGCATTGTCCAAATGCCTCTTAAACACTGACAGGCACGGGGCATTAACCACCTCCCTAGGAACCCTGTTCCAGTGTCTGACCACCCTCTCGGTAAAGAAATGCTTCCTAATGTCCAGTCTAAACCTGTCCTGGCACAGCTTTGAACCACTGCCCCACGTCTTATCACTGGATCCCAGGGAGAAGAGATCAGCACCTCCCTCTCCCACTTCCCCTCCTCAGGAAGCTGCAGAGAGCAATGAGGTCGCTCCTCAGCCTCTTTTTCTCCAAACTAGGCAAGCCCAAAAGTCGTCAGCCGTTTCTCACAGGACATTGCTTCTAGCCCTTTCACCAGCTTTGTTGCCCCTCCTCTGGACACATTCAAGGACCTTCACATCCTTCTTAAATCATGGGGCCCAGAACCGCACGCAGCACTGAAGGTGAGGCTGCACCAATGCTGAATACAGCGGGATAATCACCTCTTTTGATCGGCTAGTTATGCTGTGTTTGATGCGGTTTGCCAGGGCACACTGCTGACTCCTGTTGAGCCTGCTGGTGACCAGCAGCCCCAGATCCTTTTCTGCAGGGCCGCTCTCCAGCCCTCCTCTCCCAATTTCTACTTGTGCCCAGCACTACTCTGTCCCAGGTGCAGAATCTGGCATTTGGACTTGTTAAATTTCATCCCATTAATCACTGCCCAATGCTCCAATCTATCTAGATCCCTCTGCAAGGCCTCTTGTCCCTCAAGACAGTCAACAGCACCTCCCAGTTTGGTATCATCAGCAAACTTGCTAATGGTGCATTCAACTCCTGCATCCAGACCATCGATAAATACATCGAACAGAACTGGCCCTAGAATTGAGCCCTGACCAGTTGCCAGCCAGATGTAGCCTTATTTACCAAGCACTGAAGCCTCAAGTCATTGATAACACCTCACCAAGGCAAAGTTTAGAGGTCTTCTACAACTGAAATAAGGTGATTTTCCATCATTAGATTTACAACATGGTCTGATTCCACTCACCAGGAGAAAGAACAAGTACCTGCTAACCAATGCTGCATAGAGAAGTGGACAACATGTATTACCTAAGCCGAATGATAATTCAAACCACCAAACCACATCATGCACACTGATGATTCACATTTTTAGTGAGTGGGGACTGCCCAGGAAAAAAAAAAAAAAAAAGAGTCAGCAGAAACTCTAGGTTTTACTTCTGAAACTGCTGCAGAAATAAACAAAATATGGCAGATGAAAACCAGAATGCTGCTTCCTTAAATCATCCCACCCCTTTGAGTGACAGCTATGTGCCCCATACGCTCTCCTCACATGTGAGGCAACCCTAGTTCCTTTTCATGTCTCGTGCCAGCACTTACTGCCTGGCAGCTACAGTGAAAAAAAAAAAACCACTGCACAAGCCCAGAAGCTCTTCTATGCAAAATTTTGGCAACTGAGACAGGAGTTAGGAGCCCCTGCACCACCTTCAACCTCAAACATTCTTAAATTACTGCCACCACTACAATCCACACCCTTGGTGCTGCTTCTGCCTCACCAGACAAAGAACTGCAAGTGAGGTGACACCTCTGCAAGACTAAGTCAAAGAAAGAAAGAAACAGCAAAGATGAAAGTGAAGAACGCAGCAAGACGCAAGAAAGGTGGGGGGCTGGAAATAAGAAGGGACATTTGAGAGCACTGTTCTCAGGCCAAGGAGAAAGAAGGCACAGTATCTGAAACAGAGGGACAGCGCAGGGAAGTGCAGCGTATCAGGGCTACCGTATTATTGCCTGCCAATGTCCACAAGGCTAGGAAGTACCAAATCACTCAGCACAGATGCCACAGTGCTGTATCCTGTGCTCTTCCCTCCCTGTGCAGAGCTGCGGCCCTGCGGCTGCCTGCAAGGCTCCTCGCCCTCAGGGAGAAGGGCGAAGGAGGCAGGTACAGTGACACACAGGTATGACAATATGATGGGAAAGAGAGGATGGAGAGGGTTCTGCTGGGAGCACGAGCTTCTGCTAGAAAGCCAGTAGATGCCTAGAGGTGTCCAGAGTGGACAAGGCCAGTCACAGAAAGCACACTCCTTGGGAAGCGACTCCTGCCCCCACACGCAGTGCCTTGAAACCCCACACTTATTCACGGGAACTAACAGGAATGCAATCCTTGCTGGAGCAGAAGGTCAGGTATTAGTACTCCAAACAATTCAAATGGTATTGCCCATCACTAGGCTAATGTTGAAAGTAGTTCCAAATTAATTATTTCCAGAGTTTAAATCTCTTTAATACAAAAGCATAAAGCTGAAAGTTTCAGAATAAAACAATTTTATAAATCCAGATGTGCTGTTAAAATCCAGAGATTAGGAGGCTTACTCCTTTTTTTTTGTACGCATCATGTAATAAGTGTTTCGCCACCAACAACTTACTCAACTGCTTCTCTCAAAGAAGATTTCCATTTTGCAGATTCCATTTTTAAACTAAAGAACTACCTGGAAATAAAAGGCATTACAAGTCATTAGAATTTCTCAAATATCTCTTAATAGAAACTTCCCTTTGCTTAAGAGTTCAACATAACACACCGATGCATAAGTAATCTACATATCAGTCATCTGTAAACCTTTTTAATGAGTCATAAAAAAAATGAGCCAGCTTGGAAGTTCAGAAGAAAACAGAGATCCTGCTCAGAGTAATGAGCTACCAAAGAAATCAGGGTAGAAGATTACCCTTACGTTCTTTGACTGTTCTGCCATTTCCAAAAGCTCTTCGAGGTTTGCATTTTTTTAGTTTGCTCTGCAAAGATGCATGGGAAACCAGAACTTCTGCTTTACACATTGAAAAATGTGTATTAAAGCAACACTTACAGGAAGCTTTTCTCATTGCTCACTAAAACCTGGAAAGGTCAAAAGAAGGATACAAGAGCTATTATTATACATAATCCTCCATTTTATGAAGATCAGATGGAGGAAATGCTGTAAAGCCTAAAAAGGCCTTGTCTAAAACCAGGATACTGATAATAGCTTTCATGCAATGAAGAAAGGTCTTATTAATTTTTTAAAAAAGCATATAGATTTATCTATATAGATATAGATTTATCTAGAAAGATCATGAACTTCACATCCTAAAATGCGTGTATATATACAGTATATAAAGTTAGAAGGTTTTGTTTCATATTAGAAGACATAAAGAAAAGAGTGAAAAAGTCAGTAAGCCATCACAACAGTAAGAAAATAACCTTTTAATTTCTCCTTAGAGGACACAGTGGTGAACACTATGTCAGACTTCCAAGTCACAGACATGCAGCACCCCATTAATTCGCCTGCCTGTGTTCAGGGCTGACTTCGAGAGCGGAGCTGTACAGCCCCGCATGAGAGCACTGTCGAAGCAAGAGCTGTGGCAAAGACTCAGCAGGGGCATCCTGAGCCCCTCCATCCCGAGCTGATTTTCAGCTGGGCATGAGCCCTTGGCCCCTGCCCGCGCTGTGCCACAGCCGTCCTCACGCCCCTTGTCAGTGATTCACTAGGTGAATTTTTTAAGAGTCAGATAATTGTCACGCACTGAGTCCTATTCATTGGAACTGATATACTCCTGTTTGTTTTAATAGAGAAGTGTCGCGATGTTGCTTTGAGATGCACTTTCTACTGTCAGGTTCCCAAGACCGCAGCAGAAAGGCCTGTGTCACCACGGGTTCAAAGGAAGTGCTCGGTTATCCAGGGATGAGGCCAAGATTGTGGAAGAGAATACCAGACACCTGTCCCAAATAAAAGCAAAGCCCCTTTGTGATGACTAAAGACAATGGATAAAAAGGAGCTAAATGACAAAATTGGTTTTACCCCAAATAACACTGCTAATGCAGAAAATGGATTACTTAATAAAAAGTAAGCGACAGGCATCCAAACTGACAATACTGATTACTTGTGAGAACTTAAATTACCACATATTTGAAATTGGCACACACCCAGATATCAACATGTTCCATTTGGCTAGAAGTGGACGGTCATCAAAAATAGAAATTAAAATTAGATTAATAAGCAGATAAAAAGTGCAATGAACCTAGTTGGACAAAGCAATCAGAAATGCAATCAAATGCTATGAATTATTAGGAAAAGATTTGAGGACAAAACAGAAAGTGTTGTTACGCCAATGTATAAATCCATAAGGTTTGAATACAGACTGTAGTTCCGGTCCCCAATCCTGAGAACATAAATTAACCTAGATATGATACAGAGAAAGGTAACAAGGATGATCAGTGGTACAGAATGGCTGTCATAAGGGGAATGATTAAAAATACTGATCTGTAAAAGAGACAACTGAGCAGAAGATACTATAGTGGGCTCTAAAGTTATGAATGCCATGGAGAAGGTGAACTGGGATGGCTGTTCTCTGCCTCTTCCAATGCAAGAACTAAAGGCACTATATGAAACAAGCAGGAGACAGGTTCAAACAAATACAAGGAGGTACTTTTTTTAGCCAACACATAGCTAAGGTGTGGGACTCCCTGCCAGAGCGCTGGGGGTGCCAGAAACGTGCCTGGGTTCGAAAAGTGATCACCACACCCATCAGCAGAAGAAAAAACATGCTCAGGGGTCTGAAATATAAAGACACCATTTCAACTTGGGAACTCCCACAGTGACAGATCACTGGGAATCAGGAAAGTATTTTTATTTTTCATTGTTGTATACTTGCCCTGCTCCAAAACCCTTGGCAGGCTGTTGGCCACTACTGGAAACAGGATGGTAGGCCCAACAGTTCTTTCTTGCAATGCACTTGGTGGCTTGGTTTTTCAGTTTTTATATAACGTAGCTTCTAACTTCAAAACTGCCATTCCTCCCTTTACCTTCAAAAGGAATCAGTGCCAGAAGCACCCTTGGGGCTGTCTTTTTTCTTCATAAAACTGAACTGCCTTTAATAAATGAAACTGCCATTATAATTTTTTTTCTTTTTTTAACGAGACAGAAAACACACTGGCCTCACCAAAGACAGCTGCCATTTTTTCCACTGTTAAAGTTAGGAGTGCACAGGGAAAACGCAAAGGATCTGGAAATGAGGTTAAGGACATGCAAAAAGAGAAAATGCACGGAAACAAGCTACAGGAAATTTTGAAGAATTAGAGGAAACATAAAAGAATGAGAAAACTAGAAGGAGGGCATCAAGGGAGTAAGAAAGGCCATGAGGGGAAATGTAGGACGCATGGAAAATAAATGGAACATGGAAAGGCATGCAACAGAGTGAGAACACTGAAAAAAAAAATTTATGGAAAAAAACCACACCATTATCTGTAATGAGTAAGCGTGGTGTTATTGAGTACTTGAAATGACACGTATATAGGCAAAAATGTCGTCAGAAAAAGAAATCCCACTGAAGGACACTCTTCCTCCAGCATATTATTTAACTGAAAACAATATAATGAATTTGGGGAATCCAATTATTTTTGTACATTTTATTGCCAACAGTATCAGTAGTACCACATATAGCATCTGAATTACAGCAAAATATGTGCACTTAAGTCAGAAATACACTTTTCCAGGTTTGCTAACTGCTTTGAAATCTGTACGTACGTCATCTCAAGAGTTGATGTATCCTACCTAGGTCCTGAGAGAGTAAGTGATCTGCAGTTTAAGAGTCGAGGTGCGGAGTGCTCCTACTCCACACTTTCAGTTGTGTACTCTTGCCAGTGCCAGCTGTAACTCTATTACCTGATTTCCAAAACCTTCCAAGTGCAAAAAAAAAAAAAAAAACCAAAAAAAAAACAAAACCCCACTTCCGGAA
>VYXH01011728.1:0-43221 GCA_013397275.1 Burhinus bistriatus | reverse complement strand
CGCCCCCGCGCGCTTCCCGCTGCGGGCGGGGGGAAGGGCCGAGCGGAGGCGGCGGCGGCGGCGATTGGCCGGAGGGGAGGGAGGGGGCGGAGACCGCCGGGCTCTTGGCTCCACGCTCCCAGCGCGCCCCGCGCGTTTCCCGCCGCCGCCGCGTCGCCATGGCAACGGCGTGACCCGGGCGGCCCGGCCTGGCGCCGTCATGGCGGAGCCCAGCGCGGCGGTGAGTGACCCGGGGGGGGNCCCCCCCCAGCCCCGTTGCACCGTGCAGGGTCCGACCGCAGCTACGGGCCGGTGAAGCGGAGCTGGTGGGGTCCTCCCGGGAGCTCAGCACGGCGGCTGTAGCAGCTGCAGCAACAGCAGCAGCAGCCGCTAAGCGAGCGCCGCTCGTTCATGTGCGATGCCTGCCCCGGATGCTGGGTGTGGGAGGGATGTTGTCGAAGACGGGTAACCAAACCGCATGCGTTTTCTTGGCTTCGATGCGCCCCCGATCGCTCTTGCGGTATGATTAAGCACCGTATCCGCTAGTCTGCGGTAGGTAGAGTGTGTAACCAAAGTAGGGCATCTCGCNAGCGGAGGCGGCGGCGGCGGCGATTGGCCGGAGGGGAGGGAGGGGGCGGAGACCGCCGGGCTCTTGGCTCCACGCTCCCAGCGCGCCCCGCGCGTTTCCCGCCGCCGCCGCGTCGCCATGGCAACGGCGTGACCCGGGCGGCCCGGCCTGGCGCCGTCATGGCGGAGCCCAGCGCGGCGGTGAGTGACCCGGGGGGGGCCTCCGGGCCTTCCCCGCCACACGGGGCTGATGCCGCGTTTCTCTGCTTCTCTCTAGGAGCAGCGCTGGCTGCNAGCTGCAGCAACAGCAGCAGCAGCCGCTAAGCGAGCGCCGCTCGTTCATGTGCGATGCCTGCCCCGGATGCTGGGTGTGGGAGGGATGTTGTCGAAGACGGGTAACCAAACCGCATGCGTTTTCTTGGCTTCGATGCGCCCCCGATCGCTCTTGCGGTATGATTAAGCACCGTATCCGCTAGTCTGCGGTAGGTAGAGTGTGTAACCAAAGTAGGGCATCTCGCTGAGAGCGAGCTGCTCTACTGCACGGCTTTTGCACGGCGGCTTCCCAGCTGGATCCTGCTAGTCTGCTCAGGAGGCTGTTCCTGGGCATGCTCTCCGAGGCTGTTGGCCAGATGAGGTCTGCCTTCGAGTGTGTGCTGCCACAGAGGTGGAATCTAGGATACTGTGGTCCACATTTTAGTTGGTAGAAGGCTTTTGGGTGCTTACCGTCATGAGAAATATGCAGCTTGCTGAGAGCGATCCAGATTGGAAGGTTTGGCTTGTCTGGATCTATTTCTCTCTTGCTCCAACTTATGGCACCCCTGGCACAGCTGGTTTTGGGACAAAGGAATTGAGTAGAGACTTGTGGCCTTTAATTTTATACTAATAGCTTATAATTGTAGATGGTTCATCTTTCACACCAGCTAAACTGGTCTCATTTAAGCCATATTTTTCCTATAGGCTGTATTTTATGATGTTTAAACCAGAGTTTGGTTTATGTTCAGGAGAATTCATAGAGAACAGTTGAAGGTAGTTGATATTTGTCCTGTATGAGGCCAATGGTCTGTGAGCAACATACTACATCCACAGCTAACCATCGAGCTCTGGAGCACCAGAAGAGGATCCATTTAGGTCTCTGTATGGGATAACCAGGATCCAGTGCTGTAGTTTTGGGTTCTCCCAAAAAGCAGTCAGCACATGTGACAAAAACATGAGCAGTGCTCTGCTTGTGGATCATAGATACCAGTATTATTGCTGGTGCTGCACTGTCTCTGAGGATGGAGCAGTGTGCTTATGTCCTTTTCAGCTAATCTGCCTCCTGTTCATATTCCTGCTAAATACACGACGTAAGTACCTGCATAAATTTATCTCTTCTGATTAATTTTTTTATAGAAATACTATTTATTGCTGATTCAGACCCATCACTTGTCTAGATTGGTTTCTGGCTTTGAACCTTTGATACCTGACTAATCAAGTGAAACTCTTAAAATTCGTACTCTCTGAATTTAATTATGTCCTGCTACTGAGCAAGTGGGTGTTGTGAATAGAGCTCCAGTTTCGCAACCTAAAATTGTCAGTGAACCTCACTGGAAACAATTTCCAAAATCACTGGCTGGAGACCAGTTTGTATTTGCTCTTTTGGTGTTGATGTTAGCAGGGACAGAGGACTTTTTGTTAATGCTTTAGCATAGAGAGCCAGGATGTAAACAACGATGATGAGTGCTGCCATGATATAAACACTGAAAAGGCTTAGAATCTACTGAGGATGCTGCCTTGTTCTCCCATATTTGGTACCATGGTCAGTCTAAGCATGCTAGATGCTAAACTGCAGATGGCTTCACACGTGGTTCGTTTGATGTTACATCTCCTTCTTCCCCCTCTTTCTCCCCAAAGCCAGGATGGCAGGTGGAAAGATTCAGGGCTAGCTTGGCTGTGTTCTTATAAGTGAAGGCCCAGTCTAAGATTACTGGCTTGCTCTCTCTCAGCTTTGTATTGTGTAAGCTATCCACAGGAGACAATTTGACCAAAACTGTCATGATCTTCATCTAGAAGTTGTTCAGCCTTGCTTTTACTACAGTTCAGCACTTTTTAGCACTGGATGATGGAATTAGTCTCTATTTACCTGTGTTAATTACTGATACATAAACTGTGTTGAGCATTTTTTGGTGTTTTCTCACAGTCTTCCATTCAGGCTAAGATGTCTGAGCTAATAACTGTTTTCCCTCTCACCTCCCCCGACGTGTACTTGAAAACATGTTCTATTTCATCAACTCTCAATTATTATTTTTTTTCCACAAGTGTTCTCCATGCCTGTTCAGGTGACCATAGTAGCAAAGGGTGTCTGTTTTCAGAGAGGATGCTCAAGCAGAACATGTTGACTGAGCTGAGAGGGATCCTTGATAAATGCCAGTGAATGGGTTGATTCTTGCCATGTGGTATTATCAGACCATGCCAAGAGCTAAGGCTCTTCTGACTTAGCCAAGCTTTGTCCACTGCAGTGACCGCCGATCGCTGTAATTTCCAAACTTTGCAGGCTGAGGTTTTTTTCTATAGTCTTTCTTTTCTTTTCTTTCCAGTTTCATCTCCATTTCTGACCTACAGTGTCAGCAGTGCATGCCATGCTGCAGCCACCTGACCTGGAGCACTAATGAATTTAAAGAATGGGCTCATCAAGGACAAGGAGTTTTACCTATGCACAGCGCTTTGCCAAGGGCTTATCTGATCTTGGTTGGCTATTTGACAGATGGAAGGCAAGAGGACAAAGAGAAGTTGGTAGATGGTTGCCTATACCTGAAAGACAATACTGGGATAATTCCATGTGAGGTATGTCCTCAGCCTGAGGGATTCTGTGTTTATTCCCACTTTTGGAGCAGAGTTGCAGACCACTAGGGGCTTCAGAGGGTCTGCTGAAGTCTGTAGTGAGGGAAATAACACATCTACATAACAGGCAGGAAAACAGCAATCTCAGATCCTGGGGAGAGGATAGAACGTGTCAAATTTGTCATTGCTAGGAGAACAAATACTGAATGTGCTGGCCTGGAAAATGAGGCAGCCTAATGTACAGTTCTGTTAAATTCTCAACAGTGCAAGGTGGCCTGGGATATCTGGAGGTCATAGCACTACCCTCTATTTGTTGAATTCCAACTAGTGGAGCAGAAGTAACTTTCTGGAGAGTTGTACTGGGTGTTCAGTGGTGCATTGATGACATATTTGCAGGAAATAATTCAATACCACTGTCATGCAAGCTATTAAAAGCCTTCTGAAGGTCATAGCAAGGGGAGTCTAGGTAAGAGGTAACCCTTAGAGTGGTGATGAAAGAGCACTGAGGTTGTGCTTTCCAAGGAGGTGAAGACTAAGGAAAAGTTATATTGGTATGAACTTCTAACTGAAAACACAGGGGGAAAGAGAGCAGGTGAGAATTTTAGAAAAATAATCTGAAAATAACTAAGTCTTGCGGTGAATTAATTATCACCTTGCCAGGAGGGTATGACTATAAACCAGGAAATGCTAGCTGTAGAGCTCAGCAAATCTGTTCCAGACTTGCATCTGGAAGGACAGAAGTTTTCCATACAAGACAGCAGAGTGGGCAGAAAACACTGCTCTCATTTAGTAATGAAGCCCAGCAGTAGAACAAGAGTTTGTGATGTGCATAGAAGGGCAAATTAGTAGTGAACATTTAAGTAACGCTGAGAAAACATACTGTAACTTTTTATCTCTTTGTTTTGTCTTAGCTCCTGCATTTTGATCTCGAGTGGCTGGAGTCACTGTTCCTCTTCCCAAGCTGGTCGTATATACCACAGACAGACCAGAGTGCAGCAGGGTACGTGGAAATCCTGGTGGATCCAGTGCCAGTAAATCTCCCAGAGGAAGTACCTGACAGCATTCCAGTCACCTACCCGGCATCAGCCGAGCCACTGCTTACCTCCAGGTAAATACCTAGCGTGCTCAACTCCATTACAGCACTGTTGCTCTGGTTTGGCGGGTACCATGAAGACTACTTGGCTTAGGAAGAGCCAAATTCCGTTTCTGCCACAGGTTGAAGCATAACGGTGAGTGGTGGAAGTAAAAGTTATACAATAAAGCCACTTTTGATTAATCAGCTGTTTCCCAGGACCTTACTGGAAGTTTTTATTCTGTGTTTGGAAAAAAAAAAAGACAAATTTTAATTATTTCCAGATGTATTTTGATACTACACAAAGGATATGAGAACAAAGTAATAATTTAGCTTTCACTGAGGCTAAAATTCCCTCTTTTGATTAGCACTTTTTTTTTGTTTTTGAACCTACAGTAAACCAAAAGTATTACTGAAAGTAATTCTAAATTCTAATATGAAATTAATATACACCACTGGTCAAGTTCTTATCAGATTGCTGAGATAAAGGTGCCAGTTAAATGTCTGCTGATAAGAGTAACTGTTGTCCTTGGTGGAAATAATACTTGTAGTATATGAAAGCGTAGCCAATGGAATTGCAAATCTTACTGAAGTTGATAATTTCAGGATGTGCTAGATCATGTTTTATCTTCTTGAGTAGGAAATTCTTGGTGTAATTTAATAACAATAAAATGTGACTTGTCAGGCTGCTTTAGTTTCTTTTTAGTTTTCTTTTGTTTTAATTGGGTTTATCTGTTTGTGGGAAACTTAATTGAAGCTTAAGTGTTTGAAATATGGAAATAGTTTTCTTGTTTAGAAAGGTCTGTTGAGCTAAATCAATGCACTCTCAGGCTTTTAACATAAAGTTCCTCTGCTCTTCCCTGGTAGCTGACCAATTTTCTGTGTTCCTTCTTTAAAAATGTTACCAGTAAAGTGCTGATGTGTGTGAACATCCTGGTATTTCTTTCAAAAAAAAGTCATAAAGTTAGATAATTGTTTATATGTTTTAGAATCAATAATGTGTTTGTTTAGAGTAAGTGGGATGGTTACATTCCAGTCCAGAGTTGAAATGAAAATGACAAATGAAATGACAAACATTTGTTTGAAATGATTTTTTTTTTTTTCATTTTTTTGAAATGAAAGTTTAAATTGACAAACAGGAATGACTGGAGAAATGTCACTTCTCTCTCCTCTCATCTGCTTTCAGTTTTGCTGCTCTTTCATGCTGTGCCAAGTTTGTTAGGAAGACTCCATTGTTGCTTTCAGGCCTCTTTTGTTTATAGGCTTAGAGCTTCCACAGTGTCACATTCCATGGATCTACAAAGCTGAGTTCTATTTTCTGCTGAAGAATTTCTTGTGACTTTTTTTTTTTCCCTTTTGACCTATAATTAGCTTCTTGTTTATGGTAAAGCTTTTTATAATCTGACTGTTGTCATGGAATGTGTGAATTTGTTCAACACAACCCTGCTGTCTTCAAATATTAAGGTTTTTTAAAGTGTCAAGGGGATTTAGTGTATGAAAGTTAAAGTAAGAATTTTGCAGCCAAATATTGTTTTGAAAACCTCTCTGAGATATGGTCCATATTACCTTGTTGGATCCTTTATTTCCATAGAGTCCATGCTGTATAATTGTTTATTTTGCTTTTGAGATACTTTCAAGTTCTTCTTTCATCTCTGATTTCCTTGGCCTCCTCAATTGTTCTCTAGGATTCCATGTAAGAAAAGATCAAAGCGCACTGTAGCAGGTGAATTGGCCAGACTCGGGCCTCTCCTTTGTATTCACCAGAAGACATTCTTCTTTCTGTTTCTGAAGTGCTTCACCTCAGCTGTTTGTGTCCCTGTGCTGGTGCAGGTAAGTCCTTGGAATTTTGCTCATAAATTCACTGGTTTTTATCTGTGTATCTGGTAGTTGATTAATTCTTTGAAGCTTCTATCTTTATCTGTGTATGTGCTAGTTGATTAATCCTTTGAAGCTTGCCCCTGGCTTCCCGGTTTGATTTATTCTTCATTTTGCTAGTCATTCTCTGGTTTTTGTTTGGTTTTTGTTTGGTTGGTTTTTTGGTGTTTTGTTTTGGGTTTTTTTATTCCATGAAGCCTACAATAGTCTTTGTACATAAGAAGTTTAGTTCTGTGCCCTGCAGAAATACAGCCCTCCTCCCTCATGCAGTTGCATTGTCCCTGAACATCTTGCAGATACCACCTTTTGCTAAGAGTGTGAGGCAGTCCTCTTGAAGGAAAAGTTTTTTTGGGTTGGGTTATCAGGGTTGGGAAGAACTTTTTCCAGTGCAGGAGATGCTGATGCCACTTTTGGTTTCTCTGCTCTAGAAGCCCAACCAGCTGGCATGGCATCATATCCTCCAGTTGGGTCACAGGTACACAATAACAGGCCTTACTATGTCCAGCTTGAAGAAATCTGGACAAAGGGTGTTCGTCACTGGTGTTTCTTCCTGCCTTCTGCCCTACTGTGCAGAGCAGGCAAGGCAGCAGCCACTGGATAGTGCTTGGCAAGGAGAATCCACTCAGTCGTCTTCCCTTGAGACTGCTGAGCAGCTCAGTAACTCCTTGGAGCTGGGAGTTGAAGAGGAGAGACCAGGATCAACCAAGGAGTCCAAGATCATCTCATATGTGGTAAGGATTTGTAGGGTTACCCTTCACCCACTTGTGCTCGAGAGTTTCAGCCGCTGGCCTGCAAGGTCTTATTTTCATCATTAATTTATTTCCCTATTGCTTGGGTGTATGTGTTTCTCACATTCTGGGACTCTCTACACTCGTGTAACTTTCTGTTTGCTTTCTATTTAGGGAACTGTCACCAAAATACTCAATATCCAAGCTGGTCTCTTTTTACTGGATAACAAAGTCTGCTTGTGCCTTGCTTACCAGCAGTTGTTGAACTCTGCACGTGGACTCCGACCAGGAGCATGTGTGGAGGTACGTTGAGACTTAGGAGGCATAAAGCATTCAGTGGAAAAGACTCAGGCCCTGGGGATGGCTTGCGAATGTGTAGGTCAACAGAAGACTACAGGAACATTGTAATTATTTCAGCAAGTATCTGGAACAAAATTTGGGATCTTACTGTCTAGGCTTGGTCATGAGAGTTGAAATGATTATTTTCCGATTCCTCCCTAAGCAGTGTCAGGTCCCTCAGGCCCATTGGATTTATAGACAATCCAGTCGAGTGACAAAGGATTTAGGGTGGGGTGATGGTTTTGTGGAGTGATGGCAGACTAGCCATCTCCTAAGTTGTATGTCTGTGTATCTCAGCTCATCGATGTCCACCTCCTGCAGAAGCCTCTGGTATCCTTCCCTTTCATTGTACTTGGTGCTTGCCTGAGCAGCACAGTTGTGCTGAAGAGTTTTTCAAGGCTCAGCACCCCTTACCAGCCGCCAGCCTCTTCAGGAAATCTCTACTTAGAGCTGCTCTTCCGCTACAATCTTGGTATGCCACTCTACCTCTGGCTGGTGAGCCTTCTGGAGACCTTTGAGGAGAGGTGAGGACACTTCTTCTGAAGTCAGGCTATGCATAAATGTGCTTTGTAGGCTACCTGGGCGTCTTCTAGACCAGGGGTTCACAAAATTACTGTACTTGGATACTAATAGTAGCAGCAATTGCTTGTGGTTTACAGGCCTAAGTAAGCCATTCATCTAGATTTCACATCATGTCTAGATGCTTGTACCTTGCAGTTACTCTTATGAGAAAATCCTGTACATTTTTCAAGTGCGTGTGCAGTAAGCCCACTGCTCTTGGGCAGCTGCAGCAGTCCAAAGCATGTGCTCATGTACTTCTGCCTAGGAAGTTGTGTCTTGAAATATGGAAGCACTGTAGGAATGTATGCCTGCCAATGTGGTTTGCTTGGCAAATCAAGGTGGGCACTGAGGCTCGAGCTGGAAACTGCTGCTACAACCAGATCACAACCAACATAAAGGCTCTTGTGTCCTGGCTGCAGCAGCAGCTGCTCAGCATATCACTCTGAGATATTCTGAGTATTGCCAGTAGTGTCAGCATTCATCTGAGAGCCTCTGTCTTAGCAGATTTTCCCGCACATGGTATCTCTGAGTCTTCCAGATGGCTTCCTGCTCTCTGATGGCTGTGCTCTGTTTGCATGACAGCTGTGGGCCAGTTTCTGGGTTTACTTCTGGGTTCTGTTAGTGAAAATATTTGTATTTGTTCTGGAATAGTTATGGTTGATCACTGTAACTGCTGCCTTGGAATTTAAAAACTAAAATGTATATATTTAATCTCAGGCAGTCAAGTAGCAGTTTATAGAATGCTTAGTCTTCCCGTGCTTTACTGGCACTGTGGAATTCTTACCATGTTTTCCAATAAAACGGCTTCAGTTTTGCCCCCAGGAATGATAATAGCTATAAGTTTCAGTTTTTATTAGGTTTTCCACTTCCTTTAAATGTGATTGCTATGTCCTGTTACTGCTTGAAAGTTGTTCCAGTGAGTTAGTTCCTATCTCTTTTCATTTAAGTTCGCTTTCTGTTATTAAGTCTTTTTTTGACTGGCAGTGTGATCACTTCCAGGCATTCAAAAGCAGTGAGCTAGAATTCTGCAATGAACACAATGCAAGGAAAATATTGAAACAAGACCAATCTGTGGTTATTTCTGTCTTGTGATTTTTGCATCCTGTAAAAGAAAGCCAACTATACCTAACACGAGTAATCATGTCGAACTTAGCCAAAACACATGGAGGTCCATTTGTGTGACTTAGAGGGAGATTATTTTTGAGTGGGGTTTTTTGTCCACTTGAGTTTTGAGATTTTGCCAGTCTGTCCATTTCTGTGTATTTTCCTGTTCTTTGTCTGCTTGCCTGACATAAATCTGCATCGCCCTTATATCTTCCTTTTCTTTAATCACTTCATGTTCTTTTTGCACTCTCCTTAGTTCTTGTCCTACACAGCACATTCACTCATAACAAGCAAAAAGAATCTCTGACTTACGTGCAAAACTCACTAAGAAGTGAGGACTGCTAATGCTTCTGTCTTAATTTTTTTCAGGTTTTCTTGTTTCTTTGGGCGCCGTCGACTGTTGCTTAGCTCTATGCACCGAAACCCTGGAGCTGCTGAGAAGTTCCTTGTCCCCCTTCTGCAAGCTGTGGTGCCAGATAGAGAGAAAGCAAGAGATATTTATAATGAAATCCTAGCAAAAATACACCAGTGTCCCCTGCAGAAGGTGAGTAAATGCTCTGTGAGCTTTTTCCTGTTCATCTGATGGGAAGAAATACAGCTGGTTCATTCTTTCTTTCTCTTTTTCTTAGTATTTGACCCTGGACCCCCCGTGCCAGGCCCCATCTCTGTCTGCAGTTTGCCGTGTGGCAGAACAGAAGAGCTGGGAAGGCTTCAGTCCATCACAGCTGCTTTCCCCCTTGGAGGCACAGCACATGGGCACCCAGGAGCTGAATCGCAGACTGGCCTGGTCCTACTGCACACTCTCAGCAGGAAGCTTCCAGCCCCGACTGGTAAGTGCCTAATTCACTTTACCATCTGTGCCTTGAGGGTTCTCAGTTCTCCCCATGCCTTCCAGCACCCTGTGTGATGCATGCCTGTTCTTCCTGTTAGGGAATGACACTGCTTTTCTCACCTGTGGTGTGTTGAACACAGGCTGAATTTGGGCCACTGCTACGCACACTTCAATTTATGGCCTTCAAAGATGGGAAGTGTTTGATACTCTTTGCAGCTTCCTTTCTGTTGCAGGTACTACTGGGTGTGCTGAGAGTCTCCTCCAGGAGCAGTTCTCTCCAGCTGCAGGACAAGAGCAGCACGCTTCCCTGTGTGATATCCTGTAAGGATGGTAGTCCCTTTGTCCATACAGCTCTCATAGGTATGTCCCACTAAGCTAAATTTGAGAGTGCTGGACTTTTGCTGTTCTGCCATCCAGCTCCAAAACAAGGAAGAGGGAGACTTGGTAGGGAAATGCTGAACTGTCACTGCCTGACTTCGTGACTGTAAAATAAGGAAATTGAGATTGCTGTTTTTGTATTCTCTTTTTTTATTAGCTCAGCTCCTTTCTCTGATGCGTTTGCAGGATCACTCTTGCAGGTGGAAGACTACCAGCTTGTAGTGGAGAGATTCCTTCAAACTGATTTTCCCTCCTGGAAGCAGCTGGCAAATCTGGAGCATGTGAGGGAGAAAAAAACCAGGCAAGTCCCTTTATTCACTGCCAGATTAAAATAATCACTCTGCAGTTCCACAGCTGCTTTGGACTATGGTAAAGCATCTGTCCTTTGCTATTTGCAGGAAAGGAGATCTCTATCAGCAAAACCCCACCATCTCCATTTTGTTCAGAATACACCCAGCCTGGGAGCTGCCCTTTACTTCACCGTTTCCCAGTGCTCCTGCTGAATATCTGCAGGGCACTCACCAGAAGTGCTTTTGCCAGATAGCTGCTTGTTTCAGACAGCGCTCTGTTAGGAACAGAGAGTTTCACTGCTACCATTTGTCATTTCAGTGTCTATGTGCAGTTCTACTTTGAGGATGTTCGGATTCTCCATGCTGCTGAAGGACAAATCCAGAAAGGCCTTAGGAGTGGAAACAGCTCCTCTTTGAGGAAGAAGGATGATGGCAGCTTAACATCTGAGCTGGAAACCCCAGAGGCAAAAATGCTGAAATTGGAGGATCCCAAGCCAGATACTCTAAGAGATGTGAACTGTCAGAAGGGCCAGAGCAGCACTAGAAGAGCCAGCTATGTATCTCACCTATTCTTGGTTACCCAGAAAGAGGGTCTTATGTTACGCAATTACCAACTACCCAGAAAAGAAGATAGAGAAGGACAGGACCTGCAGCGCAGTTTCCAAGCTACAGTGCTGTGGCTGGGCAGACCTCAGCTCTGGAGCCACCCCACAGAAACTGGGAATCTACCAGAACTGGAAGAGACCAGCTGTGATGGAGAAGAGGGCATGACACAGCAAGAAGTGAGGCAGGAGGCGGCTTTAGGGGGTGGTTTGGTAAGGCTGGGCACTGGCTCCTCAAGGAGCTTGTGTGATAGTTAAGGATATGGATTCCTAATCAACGAGAGAGTGATTTTTTTCTTGGTTATTCTTCATGGTGCTAACCTTACTTTTCAAGCAAGACATCTTCTGCTGGGCTTGCTCTCTTCTTGTTGTATTTTTCATTTTCTGCCTTTTTCCTAACATTTCTCATCACGTTTTCTCTTTCTCTCTCTCTCTCTCTCTCTCCCCCCTCCCCCTCTCTCTCTCCCCTCCCCTCCCCCACCAGGCACTACTGCTCTTCATGGGGAAGTCTCTACGATGGTTTCCATTTCTGCATCTGGATGGGCTGTATCGCTTCATCGTGCCCTGCTGCTCGGTAAGAGAGAGATTGTCTTGCTGTTTCCTGTTGGAGACATTTTTCTGAACTGCATGTGGGAGTTGGGGAGTCAGAGGGTGACTAAGCTGTTTTCAAGGCTTGGAATTCCCATCTGTCTTGCCAAGGAACTGCTTCAGTTCTGTGTTTGGTTAAAATTCTCAGAGCTCTGAGCTCAGTGGATTTTATTTTTCTTTAAACCACAGCTCTTCAGTGGCCCATTTTTCCTATATAGCTTTCATCTCCTTCCTTTAATAGTCCTCTCTCTTTCCTTATCGCTCTTCTCTCAGGACTTGGAAGTGTTTGACAAGCTCTGTTTTCCACCTGTGCCAGCAAAGTTCCTGAGCAGGTCATCCTGCCCCTTGTGCCTGCCTGTCCAAGATACCTGGCACTTACAGCATGAGACGTGGATCTCCTGTCTGAGTGAGCACCAGGTATGCAGTGCCTTATTGCTCTCAGCTTTCACAGGGCACTTGTAGATCTCTCCAGAACTAGCTCAGGAAATTATAGATACAGAATGTCTTGTTGATGAGACCATTCTGCTCTAAGCTCCATCAAAGGCTGCTGCTGGGCTTCACATTTTTCTGCCTCAGAACTAACGTGGGGAGGAAGCATCAGTTGTTTGACATAGCTCTAAGCATGCAGAGCTTGTCTTTCCTGCTCTGGCTGGGGATAGCCATAAACTACAATCCATCTGAGTCCATGTCTCCCCCTGCTTCTAGCTGGCAGCCAGGTCGGTGCTGAGAGGCATGAACCAGAGAATTTCCTCCATTCCGGAAGTACTTAGTAACAGGTATGTTGATCTGTCCCAAATTAGATGTGACCGTGCTTCAGGGAGTAGGTCTGCATTTGTCTTTATCGGAGACAGTACTACGTTAAACAGCGATGAATTATCCACCCTAGGAATATGCTTTGGAAATCTTCCTATGTGCAAGTAGTCCTGACTGCCCCCATCCTGTTTATCAAAGTTAAAGGTATTGCAGGTGACAAAACTGCAAAATGGTGTCCAGAAAAAGTTTGAGCTACTACTGCTGTGGACTAGGTTTCAAAGGTCTCTGTTGAATTCCTGCCAGAAGTAGAAACAGGTGCAGCAGGGAAAATGAGACTGAACGTGTGAGGATTTTTGTTGTTTTTTTGATTGTTTTAGGGTAACTTGCTCAAGCAAATACTGGGGTTACAAGCGTTTCTGTTCAAAGCATGTTTAATCTGGGGTGATATGCATGCACGTTGAAATCTTCACCAGTGCCTTATGGTAAACTGAGTTTTTCTTTGGTTGGCTTCTTTCTCTAATTAAGAGAAACAATTGGGAGTTAAGGAGATAGGAAGGCTGTAATGCCTCTCTCTTCTTCACTGCTGAGTCTGAAGAAGCAAAAAGCGAGTTAAAGGGACCTCTTGTCTCTGCTGCCCTCGGTCCAGTAGCTCAGGTGCTCAAGGGCAGGTTCCCCTGAAACTGGGCTCGAGCAACAGCACTGCACCCTGTTCTTTGTGGCAATCTTGGAGTCAGGCCTTTTTCACTCCCTTTGACTATAGGCAGGACTGAAATCCTCTTCTGCTCTCAGTTTCATAGGTTCCCTTGTTTCTTTCTCTGGTGAGATAGTGGAGAGGACCTTGTGTGCCTCTATCAAGAATGAGAAGCCATCTGTGACTCTCAGCCTTCAAAAGCAGAAAGGTAAGACTGTTGACAGCCTATAAGGTAATAACAGATTCATTCTTGCTTCTTTCTGTGTCAGAGAGACAGTACACTTGGCTAACTGTGATCCTGTATCTGAGAATAGTGGCAGTATGCCAGGATGTTGCATCTCATTGCCTGTCAGAGGGCTGGGAAACTGTGCACTGCATGTGTTTTGGGGATGGGAATGGGAATACTGTACCTGGAAAATGTGTGAGGTGGAACAGTGATAGCCTCATTGTGATGGGAGGGAAAACACCTCTAGCAGGTCCAGCTCAGTGACAGACTATGCTACCTGTGTGTGAGCTCATGGTGTGTGTGGTTCTGTGTCTCCTCAGGGAGTCTGCTAGCCAGTGATCACAGTGTGAAGCTCAGCGTCTCAGTTGCTCCAGGCTCCCCTGTTGTGGTGGAAGTTTACATTGCTGCCACCTATCTGCAGCATCTCTGGGGTTTGCTACCTGGAGCTAAGATCTTCTTCCAGAACTTGGAACGCAAAATCTCCAGGTACCTATGTCTTTAAAGCCCTGATCTGGGCCCCAACTCTGACTTCTCTTATTGAAACCATCTCTAAATTTTTCCTCTCATGGACTTTCCTCATCCCTTGCCCATGGCTTCATGTCTCGCAATCCCTTGCTACAAATGATTTTCCTACCATGTTACAGATGAAGGCCAGCCCAGCCATGCCAAGAAAACTGAGTGATTTGGTTTCTCTGAGCTCTTACTGATATTTACTCTTCCATATTGCAGATTCCATAATGTTTATTGCACATACATTGCCTCCAGCTGTGTAAGCATTGTATCTCTGCCAGCTTCTCACCTACCTTTTCCTTCAAGGTGAGTCCAGGGTTTCTTCCCACTTTACAGTGTCCCAAGAAAGGTTTCTGTGTTTGAAGCTTCTCACATTCCTATTTCTTCTAGTTCTGCAGGAGAAGCCTCATCCCCCTCACTAGTGTTTCTATCCAACTTGCAACCTCACCTGCAACACCTGCATCAGGCACGGATTTTATGCCACTTGTCCTGTGTACTGACTCTGTCCCTGCAATGGGTTTGCTCGCTTTGCAGCAGCATTTTCAAAGAGGTATTCAAGCTTCCATAGAGATAATTTGTGAGGAGCCTTGCAGATTTCTCGCTCTGACACGTCCTCTGCTACCACGTAGAGGAAGTAAGAGTTCCTATCCCAATTCCAAAACCTCATTTTCCAGTGTTTGAAAAGGACTTGCTTATTAGAAAGGGACCAAAATGGCAACTAATTAGAGGTGTGCATCTAATATGAGGCAGGCTGGCAGCTAGGACTGGCGATGAAGCAAGGACATTCAGGGGAGGAATCCTACTCTAATGATGCCCTGCTCTTCCTATGTTCACTGCTGTTGGGGTTCGGCACCTTGCAGCAGGTCATTTTTCACCCCATGCAAACTTTCCCCAAGACACTCATTGGAAATGCAATGAAGTTCTTTAATCCTTTGCATAATTAGGGGCGGGTTAAAAGAAGCCATGGCCTCTCCCCTTCTCTCTCTTATGCCCACCCATACGTAGCTATAGCTTTACTCTTCCTTCAGGGGAGGTGCACCCGACACAGTCCACCATGTCCATCACACACAGGAGTGAGGCAAGCCAGTGCACGGTAAGTGCTGTAGAGATTGGATATGGAGAGGTGGGTAGGAGGGAACAAATTACACCACAGAGGGGAGGGGAAAATCAGATCAAGGATGGGATGTGGACAGAATAGCAAGGACAGAAGTTGAAAGTTTTCATGTCTTCCCAGATGCAAACAAACCTCCCTCTCTCTTTACTGAGATCCGTTGCCTGGGACATGACCCTTGTGAGGGAGGCAAGTATTGTCCTGACCTCCCTCTGCATTTTAGTCTGCCTGCTCTCTCCATAGGGTGCTGGTGGAGGATGGAACGGGTGAAGCTTTTGTGCTGTGCAGGAACCAGCATGTGGCAGCAATGCTGGGCCTGAGCCTTCTCGAGTGGGAAGCTCTGCAGAACTGTGTGCAGAGCAGAGGCAGAGTGTCCATTCAGCATGGGGAAGCTACTGGCACAGGGGTGAGTGGGTTATTCTGGTAGTGATTGCAGCATGCTGGGCTCAAGCCTCAGCTGGATTGGATTTCCCTTTGCTGTGGGTGTTCCAGTGGCTCCCTGCCTCCCTCTGCACATTCACTGGCAACACACCCCTTCCTTCCTCAGTGTGTAGAGGAACCTGAGGATTTTGTTGCTTGCTACCTAAGGAGCCTGTGCAGGAGTCCTCTCATCTGTCGCCCTATCCTGCTGGATTTCAGCCTAGACAGGAAGCCCTCCAAGATCCTGCAGCCTGGTAAGCAAGCACTGCTGGCTTTTGTAATATTTAGTGTGGGAAGGAAGGGAGGAGCCGTCTCACCAGGCTGGGGAAGGAAAGCCTTCACTGCCCACAAAGCAAGATCTCTGGAGGACTTCCATGAAATTCTGAAATTCTGTGAATTCTGTAGTGTAGAGCTAAGATGTGTCCTAGCAGAACCATGGTTACAAAAATACAGAAATAATATTGTTGTATATAGTGACTTACAATACTATACATTAATTTTTCTACTTTACACAGAGCATAAAAATAGTATTAAGTTGTCCCTGTAGTTGTGGTGAACAACTTGGAGCTTCTTCAAATTTTATATACAGTTACAGGAAAATATATCAGCTAAGCAACCAGGATAGTAATTATTCTAAGGTGTCAGTAAGGGAGGAAGTGGAGGTTGTGTGTGTGTGTGTGTGGTAGTGGTGGTGGGAGACAATATGTTTTATTAGTATTCCCCTTTTGCCCTCCCATCCTCGATATTAAGGTACAGGTTTATTTCTGTGGGATGCCTCTTATACACAAAACTTTCTCTCTTTTAGAGCAAGGTTCCCAGTCCTTGGATGGGACAGGGTTCTGGCCAGCTAGAGTTACTGTGCAGACTTCTCAAATCAAGTGGGTTTTGACTTTAGACAGGACAGCAGGTAGAGTCAAGACTAGGCCTGAAACTCCTCACTGTAGCCACAGAGTTTAAAGCACTGAAGAGTTTTGAATTCATGGGTGCTGATGTCTGAGCTCATGCTGCCACAACTGTGCAGTTGCTGTGTTACAGGGACATTCTTCTTAGCTGCTTGCGCTAACACTAGGGCTTGAGTATGAGTCCAGGTGCTGCAGGGGTTGATTTGCTAAACTCACCAGAGGATGCTCTGCTGTGGAGACATTATCTTTTGGCTATCATGTAACACTGTCTGTGAGGCCAGGTTGCTGATAGCAGTAAAAGATATAAAGCTCAGTGCATCAGCTATGTGAGCAGCAGATAGTTCACAGCATTTCACAGTGTAAAATGTCTGTTTCCTCCAAGTTGGAGGGATGCTGGCCAAATGCATTCGTCTGCTTACATCCTGGATTCATTAATTGTGCTGTCCTTTGAGGTTTAACAGATGCCAAGCAGCTGCTGCAAGGCCTTCTCTCCCCAGCAACTTCTACAGCTGTCTGCTAGAACAGAGCAGGAGCCCTGTACTGAGTTGTTACAGGTTCTATCTTTCCCCTTCAGCTCCACTGCAACTGAGAAATTTTCGGTGCGGTGAAGTGGAGTTTGTGTCGCAAGTGGGACCTCGGCCGAACCTGCTGTGCCTGAATGTGGAGGAAGTGGAACAAGGTGCCTTCAGCTATCTGAACAGCGAGAGGATTAGGAGGACATCTAGTCACTGCCAAGTGGGAGCCACTGTTTAACATCTCTCCCAGTGGGAGAGGAATTATGGAAATACCTACTGGGATTGGGAGGTTTTTTCAATCTCCTTTCCAGTGGGGGCACGGGTCTGTGAGCACAGGGTGAAGGGTGCAATCAAGAAGCTGTTGCAACTTGTGGAATTCCTGAATGGTCATTGTGGACCATTGCCACCAGTGATATTGGGCAATGTTTTGGAAGAGAAATGTTCAGTACTTTGGGGCTAGGGCACACAATGTGTGTATTTTATGTGGTAGTATCTACTAAATAAAGCTATTAAAATACAGTTTAAATAACACCGTATCTACTTTAAGGTTTAGTTGCTATATGGGGAATGAGGCAGAACTTAGATCCTTGGTTTATGAGCCAGAGCCAGATCACTTTGCAGATCATTCACTGTCTTCATGCAAAACTGTACAGTTGCCACAAGGGATAGTCTTCTTAACCCAATTGAAATTATTAAAATTATATTTTTAAAGCATTTCCTTCCTTCCTCCAAGAGGAGCAGGGATGGGAATAAGTTACTGTTTGCATACTAAATCATGGTACTAAATCACAGGACTATATGAGCATTCTTTTGCAGCCTAAACAGTGGCCTGAACATTATGTGGGGCTGGTAACACAAGGAAGGCAACGAGCTGTAATACAAATTCACAACATGCTACAGGCTTGCCTATCTTTTCCTGATTAGGAAAGGGATGACTGCCTTGGCACGTGCCAGTATCCACTGTGGCACAACAGACTAACCAGCACAATGTGGGAGATCACCATTTGAAGAGATTGCTCTCCTGTCTGCTTGCAGTGATGACTAAGTGTTCTGCACTTGCTTTTAGCAAAATAACATCCAGATCCTCCTTCTTGTGCTATAGGCTAGTAAATTCCACGCACAATTACTTCCCCACCTTATTCTGTGTGTAGTGCCTACAGCATGTTTGAACAGCTGCTCTGTTTTGGTCTTGGTTTGTTCAGTCTTTTCCCCCCATGCCCTTCCCCCTTAGTTTGAGCTTTATATTCAACTTCAGGGGGTGGGTTTATTGAGCATGTGTAAACTATCTTCCCTCTCAAGGCCTGCTGGCTGCTTCTAAGACCGAAGGATAAGTGGCACAAGACCTGAGAGATGCCACCATTCAACAAAGTTCTGAGACTCCATCCTAAAAGAGGTTGGCAAAACAGCTTAAAGCAAAGGTCTGCACAAGTTTTGCTGTGACCGTCTTTTTTTCTGTAGGTGCTTTCTGGAAAATGGTAAAGATTTTGCTAAAGCTTATTGCCCGCCCTCCCCAAAGAAAACAAAACAAAAAAAACCCCAAAAGTAAACTATCTCAGCCTGAGGAAACTGTTGACTGTAAGTGATGTAAGATGAAGACATCAAAATCTGATTAAAAAGTGCAACTGAAAGTAGTCCTGTAATATGAATAACAGTAACAGTGCCACAGAAACAGATAGGAAGTGCCAGATAACAGAGACTTATTTAAAAACAAAAAAGGCAAATTCATCTCTATAGTTACATCTAGGTTTAATAACTGTTTACTTCTGAATTTGAACTTTCCAGTAGTATCTTACTAGTCACCCTTTTCCTCCTCATTATGTATGTCTTCTGTCTGCTGCCACACTTACTACTCACCTGTTCCTCTTTTATTTCATATTACACATGCAATCATCAGTCCTCATATAGGACTTCAGACACACTGTTTGCCTTTGCCAGGTTGAAGACCTAACGCTTATTCCAAGCCTGGTAGCTATTTTCTAAGCCATCACTGTTTTGCCACTCACAACATCTTTTTCAGAAGAGGAGATTGATTATAGTCTTCTGAGAAGGCTGAATAGATTAACTGACTCTCTTATTTACAGTTTTATTAGTACATTCAGAGAATCACAAGACATGAGACAGACAAATCAAATCTGTTTAGAGGGAATTAAGATTTGCTTGCTTTTAGTACTCTGAGTTTGAAGGACCAGTTCTCAGATGTATCGCAGGAAACCCTTTTCCTGTTTGTCTCTGAGCTTCTGCCCATGATCAGAGTTCTGGTCCCTGGGTTACTTCAGACAAGAGAGCACACCTTGTTCCTGTGATCAGAGTTTCCTTTATTTATGCAACTCTCCTTATCTCACTCCTCACTCTCTTTCTAAAGCCAAACAAAGGATCCTGTTGTTGGCATGGGTAAGAAATAATACAAGAAATCAGCTGGCTTCATGTTTGCACTACTATGTGCTCTGGAACTGGAAGGCGCTCTAAAAGTTCTCAGCCCAAGAGGGAGGAAAGCATGAAGTGTGTCCTGCTGTCAGGGTAGCTGTGTAGCTGTTCTGCATTGAAAGACAGAGATGTTCCTTTTAGCTGATTTTCTGTAGCTCTCCATCACCAGTTTACCTCTAGGGCCTACCACCCAAAGCCAAAGCTGGTGAATACTAAAGGCAGTTGTCCTGTGCTTTGGCTGGCTGCAGTCCTCTTTAGTCCAGGTGTGGGTGGGATTGCTCAGGCTGGTGGCTCCCTCTAGCCCTGTTCAAGGCGTTCCTACCAGGTAGTATTTACTGAAGCTGGTGCACTGTGTAGTGGAGTTGTCTGAGTAAAATGAGTGCAAGCAAGGCTTGCGCTGCAGCAGGCCTCATGGGGAGGGAGAGGAAAAAGTCCACTCTGCCTTGCAGCCATGAAATGTAGCCAAGGTTCAGAGGGTGTGCACAACAGCAAGCAAGATGCCCATCTTTTGGGTCAGAGAGAAGGTTGAGGAGGGAAGGAAAAGAGAATGAGGGGACAAGTAAGAGATGACAGTCAACGGTGTAACAGAAGAATCTCTGAAGTTGTAGAAAGTAATGGGAGAAGCCAGGAGGGAGCCTGTGAGAGGGACAAGCCATGTGTCGCACCTAAAGCTGGGGATGGAGAAAGGACAGGCACCGGGCAAAGACACATCCTTCCATTCAGGCAGGCTTGAGATAAGTCTGCTGCTGTAGCAAAACTCAGCAAGCGGGTCTACATATACTTATACTAAGCATATATGCTTATGAGTTTCCCTTTCCAAGCTTACCTCCAGGTCCAGCAGTGTTTCTGATTGTTTTATAGAGGCTTTATATCGACAGCAGATACAGGGGAAGCAGAAGCATCCAGTGACAGGCTGGAAGGGAGGAGGACACTGACTCTGCATTCAGGTTCACCAGCTGCAAGTTGGTTGCCCTTGTAATGCTGAAATCTGTAGCAGAAGAATAATGAGAGGCTACCAGGGAAGGCAAAATGAGTGTGTATATTAATTCCTCCCCATTTTTCTGAATATTGATAAAGATGATAGAGCCTGCATCTTGTGCTGGGGACCACTGCTACAAAGCACTTGCTGTAGGGGAGGGATGACCCTTCTCATGCAGAACAGGAAAAGATATCCATGCTTTTTGGAAAGTTTGCTTTCCTGTGAATAAGGTAGCTTTTTAAATAAAGGGTGTGGGCTGGAGTCAGATTGTCTTTAGTAACAGCTAAAGGGGCCTGCTGGTTTGGTACACAAAAGGAATTTAATCTGAACTGACTAAATAAAGTGTCAGAAGTTGGGGGTTTTGGTTGGTTGGTTTGGTTAACATTCAAAGGAATATATTCTTTTGAAGTGTGTCTTTCCTTCCCATTCCCTGGCAGTTCTGTCCCCCTGCCAAGGGAGCAGTTGTTACTGTGAAAAACATCTGAAATAGCAGGACCAAACAGGCCCTTTCCTTCGTCCCAGGGACAGAGAGAAGGGCTTGGATTAACCACGAATTTCAGTCCCTTACTTGAGTGACACAGGTGCTGCCGAAGCCCCCTGACACACACAGGCGTGCTGTTTAAACTCTCTTCTCTCCCGCACCTGTGGTCTATGGGTGGTGTTAAACTCTACCTGTCACTTTGATGTTGCCTGTAGCCTTGGCAATGTTGTTTTCAATCACGCAGGTGTAGGTGGTGTTAGCGGTAATGTTGTGCAGAAAGGAAACCACTTTCAGAGTGATGTTTTCAGCATTCAGCTGGTAGCTGGTGTTGGCAACGTGAGGTAGGTACTCCCCGGCATCGCTGTAGGCTGTCCAGCGCACAGCGGGTCGAGGGAACCAGCGCGGTGCTTCGCACTGCAACGTGTCCCCGCTGCCACTGGTCTCCACGTGGACCTCGGGAGTGCTGAAGGCTTTGGGAGGGAAAAAGGGGAGAGAGTCAGAAAAAGGCCGATGTCTAAGAAAGGGGCATGAAACGCCCAACTGCATCTGCCGGTCAGTCCCAGGTATTTCTAGGGTACTTGCTGCTTAGCATTGCAGCACCTCATGTAGCCAAACCAAACACAGAGGCTCAGACAGAGGTCTGTACAGGCTGGGCTACAGGGGAATGACTGCAGCATATCTAAAGACTCCTAGGACAAGGCAGTCCGGTTTGACAAGATCTGCCGAGGTCATGGCACAACTTCAGTGTCTTCAAGTAATTCTGCTTAACAGTTATGAGCCGGGTCCCAGGCTCGTAAACCAAGCACTTCCCAAGAGCACCCAAGATCCCAGAGGAGACTGGGCTCAGGACCTGGCCAACCTGAGTCTGCCTGTGCCTGCCAAATCCCAGCTTCCCCAGAGAAGGAACCGCAGCCGACACGGCTCCACTTACCTCTGCTGAAAGGAGGCACATGCTATTCTCCGCACACCAAAAATGATTGCTGTTATCAGAGGTAGGGGGAGATGACTCACCCTCTCTGCTGACTGAGAAGGGAGCCTGACCAACACCTACCCCTTTGCGATGTGACTCTCACACTAAATGGGGCTGCAGCCAAGGGAAGCTCCATTTTCAGCTGCTGGGGCTGAGGACAGACTAAGGTGTGGCCTGAGCTGCAGGATTTACGCCAACATGCCTGGATTAAAAGAAACATTTAAAGGCCATTGCAAACTCAGCTGTGTTTTAAAGCCAAGGCCATCTCAAATAAAACTTTATTAGTCTTGCTTTCCTAGAAAACCATACCTCTGTATATTTGCTTTGTAGGAGAGCAGAGTTCACCAGTTTCAATGGAAATAAAACCTAATGCAACATTTCACCTGTTCTCTCTAATGCGTTTTCTGTGTGGATTACCTTAAACATCAAACCAAGCAACACAAAAGCAGGCAGATTCACAAGGTTTCAAGGAGGGGTGGGACAACGAATCCCCACAGGACTTGAGGGGACGACATGACGTCAGACATGAGCCAAAGCCCTCTGGCCTTGCTGTTACCTGCTGTGGTCCCAAGCAGTTCTTCCATCCTTGCCACGGCAAGATAAAGGGCCTATGAGCCCAGCACCCTTTTTTCACTGCCTAGGGAGGTGCTTCACACAACAACAGGGCAGAAAACAGACTTTCAGTGAGAAATGGGAGACTGTGAAACAACACTGGGCAGATAGATATTCCTGCAACATCAACTCTAATATTGCCTTTCTGTCCCAAGATGGGCTCCCCGTGAGTGACATGGGGAAGTGGCTGCATCTCCAAGACATCTGTTACAAGCTTCTGCACAGAAGCTGGTGTCCACCTCCTGGTGCTTTGGCTCTTCTAGCCCAAAGGAGGAGACTGGACCTGCAGAAAAGCAGCCTGTCTCATTCAAGAGCTCTGCTGGTTACTACTGTCCTGCTATGACTGGCCTGAAGCACAGATGACACACACCCCCTGGTGCTGCTGGTACATCTGGCCCCACCGCATAAGTGGTCACCTATCCTAAAACTGCATTTCCTTGACTTGGAGAGTGACGACAGTTTTCCCTCTCCCACTTTGAGCTGTTGGGCAGCAATGCTGGTCGCAGTGGTGAGGGAGAGGGTGCAAAGACTGCAGTCTGCCAGGAGACCCACAAGTGGTTCATCCATCAGTCTCCAACATGAGGCGACTGCTTGGGAGGTGACTTGTTACAGCAGCCGAAGTTATCTTGCTGGAAGAGCGTGAAGACCTAGTGGTTTCCAGATCTCTCCTGGAGGACTGACTCTCCAACGTTTGGAAAGCCATGAAGATTTTTTTTCCTCCTTTGCAACAATTCCCTTGGTTACCTTAGAAACTTTCCCTGGATGGTCATGGACTCACTCTACTGTGCCGACCCTGAGTTCAAGGGATATGCTGGGACCTCAGGCGTGCCAGCAAAAGCTAGGCAGAGAAACACTAAAACCACCTACCTTGTGCAGGCTCACGTTATCCCCATTGTATAGTCAGTGTAACTCACCACAATTTCATTAGAAAGACCCAGAAGTCAACAGGTGAAATGCTGCCAAGTTCAGTAGAAGCATATTGCTTTGTGCCAGGGGTGAAAGTGATGGCCAAAGCCTGGAGGGTTCAGAAGAATTAACCACCCACAACTGAAAATTCATCTGTGTCTGTGCGTGTTTTGAGGTTGACTCGTAACAAGGTGAACAATTAACTCTAGCAAATATGTAATACTTCAGATAACTATGATATAGGCAGTTTGTTGCTTTGATAGTCCTTTTTAAAAAATGAATACATTAGAAAAATAGGGGAAAAAAAATGAAATAGGCCACAATTTTTTCTATGCAGCACTTACCCTGGCTGGAGATATATCTTAATCTAGAGAGAAAAAGCTATCATTTTATCTTTAACAGATATAAAATCTGGATCTTTAACAGGTCAGTTAGCTACTCCTATTCTTAGGGGCTCTTTGTAGTCAGTTATGTAGCTGGTAGACTACATGTGGTAAATAGACGAAAAAAGAAAACTGAGGGCATTAAAACAATAATTTTTCTGGAACGAGGATGTCAAAAGAGTGGGTAAGGCCATAAACACCTCTGTAAAAGCCAAAAAAAATACTCCGGCCCTACTCAGGGGTGCAGGGCCTGATGGTGGCTGCTGAAGGAGCGGGTGCCGCTCACATAAGCTCTCATATCAGCATAACCACAGGTAGGTCCAACCGAGCCATGTTAGCATGCGTTTTGCAGCAGGATTTTCTTCCTCGTACACCTCACCTCCTGTCCTGTACCGCAGCACTGCCGCCCCGCTCCCTCTGGCCGTGGTGACGGAGCACTGGTACGTGCCGGCATCAGAGAGCTGCACATCCCTCAGCTCTAGGGAAGCATTGCCGCCAATCACCTGGTCCGCAAACACCGCCGTGCGTCCCTGAAATGACGCGTCTTGCTCTTGCAGGTGGTCCTTCCCACCTTTAAACTCGTGAACCAGCCCGGCTACTCCTGCCTTGGCCCACTGGATCACTATGCTGCCCATCCGGATGTCGGGCTCGAAAGTGCAGCCCAGGATGCCGCGCTGGCCAATGTTCCCTGGAGACGTCAGTGCTGTCACACCGATGGAGCGTTTTCCTGCAAGGAGAAAGCAAGACGCTGTGAGAAAGGCAAGGCAGCGTGAGAAAGGTGAGGCGGCGAGCGCGAAAAAAGGCCAGACCACCCTACGGGTGTCGTGCACCAACCCTGAGGCTGAACAGGCACCGGCACGTCGCAAGGGCAGCAGTAGCAGCTACCAATACTGCTAGCAGAGGTCAACTCCCACGGCTTATACACCAAGATAACGTGCAGGAGCATTTCTTTAGCAGGCAGTGTGCTTAAAAAAATAGCTCCTCTTATCTGTTTGAGAAGAGTTCGCACGGTGTTTTCTTGCTTACTTATATGTATCAGGGATTTTTCTCTTTGCAGCTGCCAGAAGAGTGTGATTTTTGTGTCTTTTCTTAGTCCGGTCCTCCCTTATGCAATATAAATGTGATTGCAAGGTGTAATGCTGGCAGAGAAATAAGAGGCTGCTCTTTCACCTTTACTGGAATCCAAACTGGGTTTTTTTCATTTAAGGAAAGTCAGCATTTCCCTTCCCTGGGGACACAGATCACTTCTCAAGTTGAATCCTAACCAGTGAGCTTGAGAATTAACTTCTTCCCAGACCCAGGTCCTCTTTCCTGTGCAGCCCTTCCCTAATTTGTCCTCACTCAGCACAGCTTGAGGAGGCTGCATTTTGTCCAACACCAAAGCAACAGTTTTGCTGTCTCTGAGGGATCAGAGGAATGTGCCCCATCCTGGCAGATGCCGCTTGACTTCGCAATAAATACCATCATCTGCTCCCATGTGGGAGAAGGAGCACAGTATGTGCAGGACTTCTGTATCGGTAGGTTTAGGTCTCCAAGCCCAAGGAAGTTTCAGCTAACACAGCGCTACATCTCCAGGCTGCACTACACTTATCGATTACTTGCCTCGGCTGGCTTTCCATGGAGCAACAGATGCCAGATAATTGGGGGGGTGGGTGTATCTCTGCATTATTTAAAACCTACAAGAGCTCACAGTCTCCAAGGAGAGCACAGCTCTTTGTGGGTTAATGCCATGGAGAGATATCTTGTTAAGAAAGGCCAGAACTGAAGTCACCCGTGCAGTCTTAATTCAGCCATCTGGTACACAAGCTTTATAAAGCAAGCCTTCTTTAAAGGGTTGTGGGTGCCCCTTCCACATAAGATCACACCTCAGCCCATGCACAGGTTGGAAACACAGAGGCAGTGACAGGGCAGAAGTTCATCGCCCTGCTGGTAACAGCAAGAAATCTGAGCACGTACCTGAGACACCAAACCCAATGATCAGGGCAATCACCACAGCCAGGATGATAATGACCGTAGTCACGCTATTTGGGGAAAAAAGAAAGGACGACATTACCATGCAGCCCAGCTCCTTTCACACCCTATGCCTACAGTGTACATCTGCAGAGCCGCCAGCAGGAAGGAGGTCGAGGTGGGTAAGCTGCAAGGTGGATTAGTGAAGCACGTGACCACAGTAGTGATGAACATTCGGGTGAGCACTCGTCATCAAAGGTGGGGCACCATGGGGTGGGAGGAGAGGAGACCGAGGCTTTGCCTTTGGGAGGAGGCAGCAGGTCCCAGTGGAGGATGCTCCTCTTTGCATCTCCTGGTGCATAGGCGAGCTGGGCAGTCCCTGCTGGCACTTGTGAGGGAGCAGTTGCCCAGGGAGGTGAGCAGAGCACTGAGACAAGCCACTGACCCCAGGAGACACCCAGTATGAGCCCGGGAGCAGGCGGGACTGGACTGGAAACAGGGCCAGGTTTGTGAGCTGGTCAGATTTGGGATGCTCCACGCACAGATGTATAAGGGGCTGTTGAATGAGAAACTGAGGAGGAGAGGACCACTTGCCAACCCACACAGTCAGAGCAGCCCTGGCAGAGGAGGTGACAGGCAGCACAGCACAGAGCAGCACAGCTTGAGCCTTGCCAAGCGTAACCCATCTCTGACACAGCCCTGACTTGGACAGACCTATAAGCATGGCTGGGTATAAGCTCCCACCACAGCCAGTGGAGCTGTTACACATGGTCTTGGGCACATTTTCATGTGGACTGGGGGTGGCTGTGAGCTCAGCTCCCCGCCAGAGCAAGCCCTGAAGCGGCTCCCCGCAAAACCCCACAGGTACATCCCGGAGCAGGCAGCTCATGCGCTCATGCCCAACAGTCTCACAGGCATGTTGGGCTCAGCCCTGCTCAGCATTGTCAGAGGAGAAGCCCAGAGAGCTGCAGGAGGTCCTCACAGGGGACTTTATGCCATTCCCAAGCCTGGCAGGGCACTGGAGGGAGCTGCGCTGCAAGGAGGCATGGGCACCAACAGTGGCCATTCCGCACCAGCATCTGGGGCTGCCAGCCCAGGGCTTGTTTTGCCCTGTTGTGCAAAGAAACTCCTGAGCTGCTGCTTCCCATCTCACCCCCAGGCAGTACCAGGCTGTGAGATGTCATGGCCCTCCCACCCACACAAAAATAGCTGCTCCGCTTCGGCAGCATTTGCTGGCTTGCAGCACACTTTCCCAACACATTGGGCAGACTCCCGCCCCAGAGCCCATCAGTGTCTGTACAACCACAAACATCTCCCACCATTCATGTGTGCCTGCATCAGTTGCTTGCACAATCACGCCTCGATCACCGCAGATGGCACAATCACAGGGCTGATATGGAGCTCTAGGGAGTTGCACCATGTGAACAAGTCCCTCCTGCAGGCAGCAGCAGGTAAGGGAGAAAGGGAAGATGGTTTGAAAGAAGGGATGGAGAGGAGGGGAGATATTGCAGAAGGCTTGCTTGCCCTCCCGTCGTCTCCCTCCCATCCTCATCCTTAAAGCCAGTGGAAAGTTTTCTGATGAAGCTCTGTCTGCACATGCCAGCATGCTCAGGAAGGGATCGGAATTGTGTATTTCACCACAAGTACGCAGTAAGTCGATATAAAGCTTCATAAGAGTCCATATATACACATCCATCCCAAGCCCTCCCTGCCTAGATGTCCCCAGAGCTGGGAGGTGTCACGTGTTTGGCTTCCTCTCCATTCTCAACAGCTTTCATTCATTACCAGGGTGGACAGCAGTTCTCTGCCTGCCCTCTCCCGGTGCCCTGCAGCTGCAGTCACAGCTGAATCTGTCAGGGAGGAAAGTGGCAGATATCCTCCATCCATGGGCACTGGGCAGCTGGGGACCCATCACCAACCACCACCTCCCCTGGGGGCCTGCAGAATGGGGACTTTCTTTGTTGGCTCATGTGGAACCCGCAGTGTGACATCTCCCGGTGGAGACTTGTCATGTCCCGTGGGGCTCAACCCCGAGTCACTCAGGGTCTTGGCTAGGCTCACCATGGGACAACTCTGTGTTTTCCTATTCCAGGGCAGATACCGAGTCTCTTGCATATGCTGAATAATATCTATCTCATTGAGGAGCTGCACCAATTTCTACAGAGCTGATCCCAGAGCAGGATAGTTGCTATAAACTCAGCCGAGGTTGCCATGATCAGCCTCAGCTCTCACGCCTGGGAAGCATGGACTTAGACGCCCAGCACAGATGCCTGGAGCAAGTGTCAGCCACGCTGGCTCACAGTGTCTGTGACTCACCCTCACGCCTCTAGATTTAAATCCTCCTTCTCAAGAGTGGGCAGGGGAGAAATTGCTGGGAACCGAGGGATGCTGCCTGCAGGTTACAGAGAATTTCATTGATAAATGCCAGAGTGGGTATGGCAGTGGGCAAGCAGCCAGGATGCCCTCCTGTGCAGTCCCTGAAAGCTTCAGGTGCCACCACACTTGCCCCCACTCCTTGAAAGGACCATCTGGCCTGAACACAAACTGTGCCAGGCAAAACCATCCTCAGCTCATTCACGCACAAACACAAACAAGCACAAACGGGCCAGCACCAATGCTTTTGTCCCCTGCTGGTGCCACCTTCCTCCGTAGCTGCAAAGCCTTGCTAGCTTTGCGTCCAGAGAGGTGCTTCCCACCCCTGGTTCAAGGCAGCAACAGGGCTGATGGAAAAAGCCCCTTGTTTGTTACGGAAGGGATGGCAATTTTGGGTACACAGATGCCACTGCCAGGGGACAAGGGGAAATCAGGCCCTTTGGAGTTTCCTCCACAGAAACTGCGCGATCCAAGAATCACGAGGGCCTTAAAAATATTTGCCTGTGAGCCCCCCCATGTGTATTGAGTCAATCTGGAGTGCAGGCCAAGGAAGAGGAAGCTGGCAACCCGGCCACATACTGATGGTAGCTGTGTTTCGCAACAGTCCAGCAGTTCAAGTGAAAAGCAATTTTCTGTGCATCAGCACCCCTCGTACTCCCAGTGTTTCAGAGGCACAGCCACAGACTGATGCAGACGGCTGGGGCTGCACAAGCCGGAGCCCTGAGGCCGCCCTGAGGTGTTTTGGCAGCCTGGCGGTGTTTTGGCAGCCTGCAGGATGCCGCTCAGTGCATCCTACCCTCTTTTCTGCGGTCCTGTTCCTGATCAGCCAAATGGGGTTTTGCCTGCAGCTCCGGGCAGCCTGAATGCTGCCGAGCACAGCCTGGGAACTGAGAGGAGCTCGCGGCCCTGCCGTGACAGGCAGCAGAGGCTTAATCCTCCTGATGTCTAGCTCCGTGTGGGGAAAGCTTTCCCTCAGGAATGGGCTTAGAGGTACAAGGATCAAAAAACCTGGAAGATTAAGAGATTGAAGGTCCCCTGGCATGGCAGGGGTAACCCAAAAGGAAGGGATTTCCATTCCAATAAGCAGTTAATGATTGCAGACCTCAACTTTTCTCAGCACTTCAGGTTTAGTTTTTGAGTTGTTTTGCTTTGTTTTTTTCCTGAAATGAATAGAAACCTCCCACTGCTCCTCTGAAGCTTCCTGGAAAATTCAACCCTCTCTCTGGGCTATTTCTGCATTTCAAAACTAGCCTGAAGAGGCCAATGGCCTTGAAGAAGGCTGCTGCTGTCTGGCCGCACGCAGCCGCCTGAGGCGGGCAGAGGTGCTGGCAGAGCCGGAGGATGGTTCTCCAGAGTAGCAAGGGGTAGGCGTTCATTTTTTCACACCCATCAGTTATTGCATTTCCCTGACAAAAGCCAGCTGGGCTACGTCTTGAGAATAACAGAGCTGGTTATTACATGCATTCCAGATGCATGAGGAATACAATGACCAGTGGATATTTAAACCATGTTACATTATGTCTACTAGCGGTCTCACTTTTGTCAGTGAAAAGGTACCGATAATATTACTGTTTAGCACTTCATTGATGCTCCATGTGAGAAAGCTGGAGCACGGCTCATGCGTGAGAGGTCTCTTCTGTTCACACGTGGAGTGTCCTTCTCCCCACTGTCGGTCAGCTCAGGTGGGACGGATACTCTTAACAACTGAAACCTTTTTGACAGAATAAGCGCTAGCAGGGATGTCTCACACACCTCACTGGAGCCTCTGCCTCTATTCCAGCCTGGAAGAGCCCACCCCTGGGATGAAGAGACACGGCTTGTAGGTGGGTCAAGCGGTCAGGTTTAGATGCAAGCCTGGTCCACATTCATTGGAAGCTGAAGCAAGTTTACCAACTGATTTAGCAACCGGTGGGAGTTATTTTCAACTAATCAGGAGATAAGGATATGAGGTAGATATTTTTATGGCCTTCCCCACGATACTTCTTTTTCTGACTGTAGTTCACCAGGACTTGACCAGTAGCTCCAAAGGAAAGAAGGTTATTGAAACAAGAGGCACAAACCAGCTTGCACACCTTCCCAGCTCTTACTCCTGGCCCACACAGCAAGGAAACTTGCCATAGGACAGCTTCTGCCTTTCTCCCCACAGCACGCTGGTGTGATGGAGATGTAAGCAACTGTCTGAGGGCCAGCAACAGGAACGCGGGGGCTCCCTCAAGCTATTGATACCCCAACTGACAACAGTAGGAACACAGAGCCTTTCTCGAGCCATTAGTACCCTGACCTACAACAGCATTCAAACCTGAGGTGGCATATTCCGGCCATGCAGAGTTTCTAGGACATGAATCTCCATCCTGGATGCAGCCGATGACCTGCACACGGGTGTCTGACGGCTACATGGCCTTACTGATTCTATAAAAGAAGCTGTACAGGTGAGTGCAGTATAGAGTCAAGCTGCAAAGAACTGGTGTCTTGAAAGCTCCTGGCAGCAGGGTGATACAGCCAAGGAGTCTGGAAAATGCAATTCCCTCCCTCCTCTCTCCCAAAGCAGATGCAGATAGTACCATACCTCCAGAAAATGACCTGGCCTTGGGATGCCATGGTCACGGCACCTATGAAGAGAAGCCAAACACCAGGTGCCCGAAGGTCCCACACTGTTCAGCACAGCCCCTGTCCTTCACATGATATGTTCTCCTGGGCTGTCCTGCTTAAATAACTGAACTCAGCTAAGGAGTGGTGAGCCCAAGCTGTGAACTCTCAGGAATGAGGAAGCAGTGAGCATCTCAGCTCCCCCCACCAGCCCAGTCAAAAGCAGGGAGGCCTGGTTAGTCACTGGGGCAACAGGAGAGACTTTCTACACCATCCATTAAAGAAACATGTCTGATTTAAAACAAAAAACCCCGCAGCTCATGGTTTGGCAGCCAGCTAATCCTGGGGTCAGAGTACAGCAGTCTCCCGTGTAGATCCACAGCTCACCCATTGCTGGTGGGTTGCATTATATCCAGGACCAGCTCAGGTCTCCTTGCTAAAATCTCCGATCTTGCTGTTGGCACTGAGCAGAAAAGTCCCACCTGCAGGTCCCCTTCTCAGCCCTGTTCACAATGTACATCTTTCCCTGCCTCTCTGTGCTGCGCTAAGAGGCTCCTCCAGGCTCAGCAGCACTGTCAGAGCCACACAGGTTTGGCAGTGGCCTCTTTCCTACTGGTGGTTTTTTCCTCTGAACTCTTCCAGACCAAACTACTTCTACTCCCCAAGCCCAGCTCCTGCTGGTCTCAGATCTGCTGTTATGGTGGACATCATAGCATGTAAAGGAAAGAAACTGGCACAGATCCTGCAAGCCTTTCCCTCTGTGCTTGGTCTCACTCGAGGCTGGGGGCAGGGTAAGTAGCTCTTGGGCATAAGAAGTTGAGAAAGGCAGAGAGATTGTGAAAGAACAGAAAAGGGAAGGCAGCTTGCACCACCATGTTTAGTTTCCTGAAGAGGAACCTGTGTATCCTGTCATCTACGTCTGGGCTGTGTTCCAGGGAGGATGGGGAAAGGGGAATTTTTTACAATCCATAGCCATCTGCAGCAAGTTTGAATGATTAGAGGGAGTGAACAGCTTTCCCATGCAGAGCTGAGGATGCCCAGGGGAACTGGGAACAGTCCAACACCTAAGAAAACCCAAATTACTTTCTCTGCAACAACCAGAATTTCAAATTGACACCACTCAATACTGGTCAGTGATGACCAAACTAGCTGCAAAGGCCGAGTAGGGTTCAGGAGGGCTTATGATGCCCTGAGGGGCACAGTAGCCTTCTAACTGTGCATGTACAAGACGTCAGAAGTGCGCACTTAGTCTTTCGGCCCACAGCTCAACTGTTCAAGAGACGAACATAGCCAAATGTGTTGCACAGCACATAACAGACTTTTGTAGACAGCAGAGAGAGGGCTGGAATAAGCTGTGGCTCTTGTACAGGCACCAAAGTCAGCCAACTGTATTCCAAGGCATTTAGCACCCAGGACTCACCACTTCCAGCCTCCTCATACCAGGATGAAGTTACGTGTCCCAGCTTGTGTTGAACCTCCTCCCATGTCCCACCACCTTGCACAAACCTGAACCTCCACTAAGCCTAGTCACCTGTTATGAAACAAAATAAAATTAGAAAGCAAATGGTTTCCTGCTGGGTCAGGGAGTTGAACTGGCTCCCCTTGTGGTCAGAGGAATGTCACAGCCAGGGATGCTTCTGGTGGGGCAGGACCACATGACCTGCAGCGAGGACAGAGGAGCAAGGGTGGGACCTTCACCTTTCAAGAGTCACTAGTCATTGGGTTTACTCAGCCGTTCATGTGCTACTTCAGTGTGAGTGCTTGACTGCAAAGCTAACTGCTCTCCAGGTAGAGGAGCTACCTGAACACCCTTTGCAAAGTCTGTGGCAGAGGTGTGAACAGGACCTACTCTTAACGCCCCAATCTTGGCTGCTGCTGAAAGCACGGTCTTCTTCCTCTGGCCTCTGAATGAAACTGAGAAGTGGAAATCTTTCACCTGAGAGTCACTGTCGCTCTTTGGTTGTTGCAATAGTTTGAACTTGTAAAGCAGACTTTATACAGTTTTCACTTCCCTTCTGTTTTAGCATGGAATAGCCCTATTTTAATCTGAAAAAAGAAATCCAACTTATTTTGTAGTATTTTACTGATTATTAAACCTGTCATAATTTAGAAAAGCATTACTAGAAGCTAAGAATAGCTCTAGGCCATTGTGGCCTCATGGGAAATGCACATTAAGAAATATCCTGTTGCCCTCGGTGACACCTGATTTACAGCTGCCTTTGGTGCAGTGCGCAAATGAGGTGTCCCCTTTCAGCACCAGTTAACTCCGGGTCATAGCCGCAGCATACCTCATCGCACTGTCAACAATCAGGTTACTTCCATTTTGGAAAAACAGGTCTGTATCTCAGACACAGGTAACCCTGGTAGGACCAGGGCAAGTCCCACTCGCCAGGGCAACAACACATTAATTACTGAGCAGCTTTCATGCTGCAGCCTACTCCTCTGCATATGTTTATGCAGTAAAAACCAAGAGGCATTCAGAACATTTCCCAAAGAAATCAAGAATCTGTGACTACACAGTCTGCCCAGCTCTTACCACTTCAGAATCTATTAGCAAGATCCAACCAAATGTGACAGCAGGATCTGGTCCCACATCGTCCCTGAAAGCTGGTGAGCACCTGGGAAGACACATCAGTTGTCTTCACCAAGGAGAAGGTGACAGCAGGCACAAAGTGTTACCAGATTTGCTGGGCCCACCAGCCGGTGCCCTACAGCTGGCCACAGCATGTGCTGCCTCTTGCCTGCATGAGGGAACAGTGGGGGCAGGAAGGACTGAAAGTGGGTCAGGGCCCAAGAAGATGTTCTGTGGTCTGGGGGAGGCATGGGCACAAAAACCAGACTGCAGTTGCCCTGCCCTTCGTGATACAACTTGTTTCTTTCTTCACAAATAATAATTCTGTCAGAAGAGTTCCCTTACTTATGGGACATTTACGCCTTATTTTAATGTCATTGGAATGCTGGAGGAGCTATCAGTGAAGGAAGAGAACCAGGAGAAGATGGAGTTGTGGCAAGCTGATAAGCAGCCAAGTTAGAGAGTGTGCTCAAGAGAGGTGAAGGTAGCCAGCAGGCTAAAAAAGATGAAAGCTATCCTTGGGATTTGGCCAAAAATTTTGGACATCTTTCCAGCCTTGTGATCCCACATCTGTAACAACAGTGTCAAGAGGTGCTTGAGAAGCACCAAAAATGGGAACACTAGTGGTCTGGAAGGAGGAGAGCTTGGCATTGCTTTATCAGCTCTATCTGTCCTCGGCCTCACTTGCCCTTGAAGGGAAGCTGGAACCAGCAGCACTCAGAACAAGCCCTCATCTCTTAAAACAGGGAAGTGGTGAGCCACCCTTGGCTGGAAATAGACAAAGTCCTCTACACTGTCTGTGAGCCATTGCCAGGATCTGTCTTGACATGGCACTCCAGATGGCCAGTGCACCCTTGTGAATCACCTCCTGCAGTGGGAAGGCCAAGAAGCCCTGCTGAGCCAGCTTCTGCACTGCTCCTGCAATCTTCTGGGGACAAACTAGACACTCACACACAGACCTACAAGCGCAGCTGTGTCACCAGTGCGGTTTGCCTCTGAGAAAGGAGAGATAACCTAGCATGATACCTGAGAGGCACCCTACATGCAGTTTTCCAGGCTGCAGGACCCCTTCCAGGTCTTCCACAGTCTCTTGATCTTACTGTATATTTCCTTCCAGCTACATTCTGTTTTCCCTATCTAGGCAGTAAGTCCTCCTTCTCTTGCCTCACAAAGCCCCTCCTCATGTTCATCCCCATTTTTACTTTTTTTCCAAACTTTGGAGACAGGCAATTTTATCAGCAAGAGCTTTTGTCCCGGGAAAAATACCAGTTCTGTCACCACTGCATGTATGTCTGTCTTGAAAATACCCTTGCTATCTCAAGGACCAGCTGGTCAGAAATAACATCATGTAGCCCAGCTGACTCACTACACCTCCTAATCCACCACCCGCCCAAGGCTGATTACCAACAGAGCACTGGAAGCCATTCCTGGGAATGGTTGTTGGGGTCCAATGTGAGACCCCAGCAGATCAGTAGGATATATTCATTTGGCAAAGCATTCTGAGTAATGAACACTGAGGGCAAAGTCTGCTTGCAAATAATGGGAGGACACTCACACCTAGCCCCCACAAAGTGACTAAGGTCATTAAATGTCTTTTCTGCACATGATTCGTCAAGCTATCCTAATGCACAGCCCTCTTTGTCCAAACAGAGTGGTGGCCGGTCAATACTTTATAATTCCTGGGACTGAAATCCCTTCAAGTCTAACAAAAAGAAAAAAATCGATACAAGGGCCTGACCTTAGCAGGATTAGTACCCCATGCTGTCCGAAAACTGCTCTCCCCATGTAAAATGTAGAGCTCAGCCCAAGCTGACTGCAGTTCCTTGAAGGGTTTATATGTTCGCTGGTGTAATTCTCACAAACAGCTTCTTGGAAAATGTCAGCGACAGGGTGTGTAAGGGATGCCTAACACAAAGAGAAAACACATTCCTCTGTCTGAGAGGACTAAGATGTTTTTAGACAGAAATTATGTGCCTAGAAGGTAGTGCTGTCCTTATGTCTTCCCTTTGCAATACAGCATGGAAGCTCTGAGAAAAAACAACGCACATGTTGGGGGTGAGGGGGCAGACAGACACGGAAAATGAGGCTTTTCATTTTACATCACATTCTGTACTGAGCACTGACTCTGCACATAGCAAGGACAAGAATGAGTTACTGTTTGTTCCATTAAAGGTTAACTCAAATTATTAAACTTTCACTTTGAAATTTCAGAGTCAGCAACTTGGAGACTTAAATTGCCTAACTTGGAGATTTAAACTGCCTAACCTTCCCCCATTTGTTTGACAGCCCTTTCTGGATGATTAATGGAAAGCTATAAACAGCATTTGCATAAGGATATCTATCTCCTTTGCTGGGAAGAAGAGGTTCCAAAACTGGCTTTGTAAGAGGAACAAACAACAAATTAGAGACTTCTAGGTCTGAGCAAGCAAACAGACAGCACAGGTTTCTACTATTTACAAGCCAGCTATCATCAGCTAGAAAGAAAGAACCAGTCCTTACTGTTGACACTGGAGCAGCATTCCTCTCCCCAAGTGACCAACAGTCAGACCTTTGTCCCCAGCTCCCCAGGCAGTATTAGGAGCCCCTAGCAACACACACATACTAGCAAGGTTACCCCCAGGGCAGTAGCGTTCCCAGTCTCAATGACACAAATGTATTTTGTTCAGGAAGGTATCCAGGGTGTCTGCTGCAAGTGGCAGGCAGCAATCGGCAAGTTAGCAGTTGACCTTCCAGGAAAGCACCTCTTCCTCCTCATCACAGATGCCATTTCCCCAACTATGGGTTGGCAGTGCATGTACAAGCCCAGGAGATACAGCCCCCCCCTATGGAAAGTGGCACAAGCTCTCCTTCTAAAAACAGAGCCTTGCCAAGACTGCACAAGCCAAATCCAGGAGTTTTGCTGTATTCTATCTCCTTCTGGTGCTCTTGCCTAGTTGCCCCAGTTCAGGACAGACGCCTGCAAACCTGCACCTATGGCTCCTAATGATGGTCCAACTGTCCCCAAATCTTCCCTTCGTGAGCTGGGTGCTCTCCTGGCTCTTGCATCACCCCCAGCAGTGCTATGTCCCACACCATCTCTGTGGAGAGCATACAGACTGGATGAATGACGCTATAATTCCTGTTCCCATCAGCGCCATGGATTTTCCTTGGATTTCCTTCAGATATATTACTAATCCACCTTGCTCCTACTTCGCAGGGAGGGTATAATGAGACTACAGCTCACTTAGAGAAAATATGAGTTGGAAACACAACAGCAGCTTCCAGGAGTGTGACTGTGCTATATGCACCGCATATCTAACAGGGAGGCAGAAGTGAGATTCAGGCTGCCAAGCCTTTCCAAGGCACGAACACAAACCCTTTGGAATGTGCCCCAACAAGCAGCTTTGGCCTCTTCAAGAAGGACAGCAGAGACTGTTGACCCTACAGAAGAAGACACATCTTGACCCTCCTGTGAGGTAACTGCTCAGATTGAGTTTCCCCTTAGAGCCTGACCCCACGGGCCTCGAGTCCTTGAAAGTGTAGGCACCAGTCAGGCACAAAACAACTTTGCATACACAGCCCTGGGTGGAAGGCACAATTTTATTTCCTCTCATTCCTCTTCTCAGTTCGCACCCATCACGATGTTGGCAGCAAAGCTACACAGTGATCGCGGGGATCCTCGTGGTTTGTACTCATGCAGCAGCCAGCAGCAGTGCCCTGGGCTTGCAGGGGCTCACCTGGCTGCTCAGAGTGCCACTGTCCTGAGCAAACTCCTCTGCGAGGTGTCGCTGGGTGGCCCTCGCAAACACTCCGAGCTCTCCTTCACTTGTCCGCAGCACGACCAGTGGGAGCAGCCAGGGTGACCTTTGTGTCCATGGCCACAGCCTTGGTACCCACCTGCAAGAGAAGAGGCAACAAAAAGTGGGCCAGAAAATCCCAGTGTGTCAGAGGCTTTCAGGGAGTGATTCAGCCCCAGGACTTCTCTAAGATGGGGAGTCACATGCTGAGAGACCACAGCATATTCAAGGCAAAAATTATCACGGCTCCTTAAAGAAAGGAGAACAACAGAGGGGGACGTCCCTGTTCCAATCACTGGAGAAAGCTGAAGATTTCCGTCCCCTTGTCTGTTGAGTAATGCAAGACACAGGCCTGCAGAACCCTGTGCCAGCCACTGGTGGCTATGGCCAGAGCTAATATAGATCAAGCACAGAAAAACGAAGAGGCTGGTTCTATACCAAAACATGCAAAACAGACAATGATGCATGCAGTTCAAGGACAGGGAAGCTGACTGGGATTAAACAAATAGGGGAGTTGGAACTCTCATCTTAAATGAGTGAGGCTTTTCCATAGGACAGCATTGGCACCGTGTGAAACAGTTCAGAAGCTCCCAAATTGCCAAAATGGGAACAGGAACAGCATAGCTACAGGGCTACTTAGCTGAGCACTCACCTGGCATGGTACCCCCACAGGCACAGCGAGCAGCTTTCTGCCCTCCACTTGAGCAGAATGAGCAGCAATGAAACACACCCTGGTGCTCGCGGAACTTATTTTTCACCATCAGAGTGAACGGAGAGCCCTGCAGAGGACAAGCAAGCAGAGAGGCTGCTGCAGCGGATGCTATCAGATGTTGTATCTGCATTTTCAAAAACCAACCAGGTGATCCTGTCAGTCACAGACCACTAAGCCCTGTCTTATACTGCCAAGTGGCAGAGGCAATCCTTAGAAAGATTTGAATAAAATACTTGAAAAGAAAAGCAGGTAAAGAAGAAGCAGTGCCAGAGAAACAAGAAATGCTACCTGTACATGCTGCCCTTTCACATAGACGCAGACAGCATACAAGCCTGGCTCCTCAGGGCTGTAGGAAATATGGTAGGTCCCATCACCATTATCGCATACTGTTGGCTTGACTGCACTATGAACAGAGAGATGTCCAAGAGGTCAGTGACGAGCAGAAAATTGTTCTACATGTGAACCATTGTTTGGCCTAGATTTGTGGTCGGTTCCTTATCCTCAGCCTTGTTCAGCGGCTGCAGGTCTCAAGTAAGCTTAACAGGATGCATGAGCAATGCTCAAGCATTGAGTAGCTTTCACACACACCTGCTATTGGAAGCTGCAATAACCGTACAAAGGAAGTCACACAAAGCTAGCTGTACTGCAAGGATTTGTAGCTACCCTGAGCGCTGAAAGAGCAGAAGATGACAGACAGTGTACTTGCAGGTCAGATTATCCCATCAGATAACAGCCCTCGGAAATGAGCTAAATTCACAGCTTCAGAGACCAGCTACCTCCAGAAGAGACCATGAATAAGACACAGCATAAACAAGGCAAGTTTGAATCACTTCAACTACTGTCCCAAAAGCATTGACCCCAACTCTTCTCTTCAATGCTCTGAGGAGTTCTAGGTCCCTGCTGGTGAACTCTCCCTTTCCAAAGTGAAGCTGTCTGGGTTTCAGAAGGAACCCTGATGGACACAGTGCCAGGAAGAAAGCATCAGCTAGTTACTGGTTGCCTGCTTCAGTAAGGTGGAAAGAGCTTTCCACAGACAATTATCAGGCAGCTCTGCATAGAGAAAGGTATTCTTCCTAATCCCCACTAATTAGTCTCGTGTCCCACAACATGACAGTTTATAATCTTCCAGATTTGCAGGCTGTATTCCCTGCCCCCCACCATTTCACAGCAATACAGCTGCATACATCATTTCCTGCTGTGAACCGTGTGGTGATACTTCACGCTCTTCTGTAGCTGCTGTGCCTCAACCCAAAGCCAGACAGCTTTCAGCAATAGATGTAGCAACTGCACTTGCCCAAGAACAAGAAACTGAGTTGATGGGGCCACAGCGACCCCTACCCCACCAAGCAAAATCCACATAATCCTTGCGTGCACACTTTTCTACATTGTATGTGCACCTAAGGAAGGTACACCGGAACAATGTTCTTGAACAATGATGCTCTATTGATAAGCACCTGTGCAGCAAGCACTGTTTCTGTATGCTATGTCAACACTTCCCCATAGCAAGGAGTTTTAGCATCCTGTCCCTTTCTTCATCAGGTCACCCCACCAATAGCAGATCCTGGAACAAGTTAAACCGGCATCTTGCTCCAGCTGCATTGTATACTATAAAACTGAATAAACGTTTTTCTTAAGAACTGACCCCCAATTGGTTCTGCATTTGTGCCTGGCTGCTTTATAGTAACAAGTGTAGCCTGGAAACAGTTACAAAGTATTTTTTTCTGCTTGGTCATTTTCACTGTGGAAACACTTAGGAGCCTAAGTGCGATCTTCTCTCCTTTCGCTAGAAAACCTCTGAACATGTTAAAGCGGTCAACACTTGCAACTACAGGAGAAAGCATGACGAAGTCCCAATGCAGATTCTTTCTCCAGAACATACACTAGGCACTTCCATCAACTGCCAGAGGCTCCTGGGCTTGGTGGACTGCCTGTCTGACTTGGGACAGTCATTCTGGGGTTGCTGTGTTTTACACTCATTAGGTGTGAAGAAAAGCAGGAGCCCTGGGTGTCTACCGGTAGGGGTTGGAAGCAACAACAATTCACTCCGACAATATGTAACACCCACTGAGAGTTGAATCCTTTAAGAAGTCCCAAATCACTGAAAGACTCAATACAAATCTGAGCCAACACTGTCAAGCTCCACACAGCCAAATACAACCAGTAGGAAGCACTGCTGTAGTGGTGGGAAGAACAGTAGTGCTTTTTCCCCTACAGATTCTGACTCACATGCTGAAGCACGTCCTCCCACCTGCCCAAACAAGGAGGGAGCCAGGGTAAGCGAGGCAGAAAGGCAAACCCAGTGACTGGGGAGCTGACAGGTGAAATACCTACCAGTCCCTCTTGTCCTTGTGCATGATGGTGACCTGCACAGCCTCTCCTCCTCGCCCCATCCGTTCCCCCATGGTGTCACTGCAGAGCAGGGTAAAGCCAGTCAGCTGGTTCTGACGGGCACTGTGGAGATCTGCAAGGCAGAGAAACAGGACCAGAAAGGATTCATACCAGCCATGACTGCCACCTCCACCTATTTTGCAGTGCTGCAGTCCCATCATAGCACAGCCAGGACTTTGCTGCTGGGGTGTACAGCTCCTTCCACTCACAGGAAAAATATATGACTGGGGATCAGAAGAGAGTGGACAGCCACAGGCACTGAGCAATGTTAGGCAGGCTTATCCTGGGGGTCTGTATGGATCAGGGTGGTCTTCCTGTCTGCCCCTCTGAGCCCAGGCGGCATCTTCCCAGAAGGCCTCAAGGTGCACCATGCAACCAGGAGGAAGGAGGAACAGCTGTGCAGTGTGGAGCCCCAGAGACCTCAGCACTTCTAGTTTGGCATGCAAGGGATCAAATGAGCTCTGGGTCTGTCTCATCTGTCCTGCGCAGGCCATTACTGACCAGAGCTGCCTGTGCTCTGTGGGCTAGTCTGAACGTTATGTGTTTGCTGGCTCTGCTCCAAGTCCTTAGTAAGCAAATAGCCATGAAACCTTCGATGGGAGTTATTCCCATGGCAATCTCAGCAGAAGCTGTAAGGGGAATGAACCTACTCACTCAGCCACAGAGGGGATCTGCCTGGGCCCATGCTGCAGAACAGCTGGGGCCACTGGAAGAGCATCATGTCCTGCCATTGCAGGTGCCATTCCCATCCCCCAAGTAAGCTGTGGTCTTTGGCCTAACGGTTGCTCTTCTCGCACCTCAGCCCCATGCTGAGGTCAGTGATGTTGTGGAGGGCAGCTCCAGTACCCTCTGTACATCTGGATGGGAATAGCTCTCTGGCTCCCTGCCCAGCACGGCTCCCATAGGCCCTCAGCAAGCAATGCCACCTCTGGCAGGGCTCTACCTCTGCCCCTAGTCAATGCCTGGACAGCACAGAGCCACCAACAGTGCCTTAAGCTGCACACCAAGTGGGTACAGATAACTGAGAGGTGACTTCAGAGATCAGTGCAGTTCCACAGCACCCCATTACCATCTCCATGCAGGGTACATCTGGCTGGATCAACCACTTTATTGAGAATGGCCCCAAAAACTTCATAGCCACAACACTGCCCTGCCCTCTCCTGGGGAGAGAACTGGATCCCATCATCCACGCTGGGGTAGGTGTTGTAAGCAACGCTGTTCAGTTTTGCCAGCCGGCTCGCCACCACCCCTTTGGTGATGAGGATCTCCAGGTCCGAGCCGCTTGTCAGCAAGCGCTCTGTGAACTCCACGCCTGTCCTCATGTCCAGCAGCAGCTGCTGCAGCTGGGCCTTACGCAAGTGCAGCAGGTTTTCCTTCTGCACCTTCAAGTCCTCCAACTGCTTCAGCAGCCGGTCCCGGTGCTCTTCAATCGCTTTCACATACCCACTGGCAAACAGATAGATCTCTGTAGCCACAGCCTCTGCGCGACCACGGACGGCACTGCCCATGTCATCAATCTGGCTCAGCACACCCTCTAGGGTGCCCATGCGCTGCTGGGTGCTTTTCAGCAGCTTCCGCAGGGCATTCCCATGCCTGTGGACGACATTGCCGGTGAAGTCATAGGGGTGCTGCTGGTGCCTGTCTACAATGCAATCTCGGCACACAGGCTGGTCACACTGCTCACAGAACAGCCTTAGCCTCTCTGTAGGATGAGAAGGGCAGAAGAGAGGCTTCCCAGCCTGGCTGCAATCCTTGGTGTTCTCCAGCTCTGTCACGGCATGCGAGGCCGTCTTCTTCTGTCTCCTAGAAGGGAACAACCACATGTCACTTCGTGCATGTTGGATATGAAATGTAAACATCCGAGACCCCTTGTGAATGCCAGTCTGTACAGACTGCAAGTCACAGTGTGCACTGCTCCCTCCTGTCTCCACTGAAATTCACTCTGCATGAAGGGACTTGTGGTCTCCTGAGGACAAGGCTTCACACAAAAGAGGACAGCATCTGCAAGCAGCTCATTAGAGGCGGCTCTCAGGCTCCCTGCATGCTGCCAGCACTATTTTCAGACATAAGAATTGTGTGCCCCACCATGTCCACACACAGACCAGGGAATAGGCTGCCAGGCTGCTACTGCCAGCAGCCCCTTCATGGAGCCTGACAGAAGTGGGATAGTTGCAATTACCCCCAGAGCCTGCTGTGAAAAAGGTAGCAGGAGAGCAGTGAGCCTTGCAAAGTGAGAGCTGGCAGGAGGTGTCTCAAAACAGAATTGCTTACCAACAGTCACTTCTGGAGAGGAATGGGAGATGCCAAGCTCCTCAGCCATCAGCCCAATGATTTTCACCAGCTTTAAATTTGCTGAGGCAAATGAGGTCTAATATCCCTTAGGGTAAAATTTAGTTCAGAAGATAGTCTGTGGTAAAACATTCAATATTCTGAAAGTCAAACTCCATTTCCTTCTGGCTGCCAGGTTAGGTCCTGCTCAGAGGAGATCAAGGATGGGACACAAAGAACCTGTTATGACCCAGACAGCCACCATGACACAGGGCAACATTAGAATATTTCCATTTTATGCTATTTTGGACACTGGGAGCTAGTTATTGAGCAGGATGTAAAAGGCTTTTCTCCTTCCTTGTCTCCTGCACTAATGACTTCTGGCAGTTGCAATGGGAGCTCCAAGCCATAAGCAAAGAAATACTCTGAGGACCAAGCTCTATAGAGTTGCTCTGGTAACATAAAGCAACCTCATCACAGGGCAGGACATGGCCCTTACCCTACTCCTTTTGCTTCCTGCTAATCTGCCTTGGATCCAGCGTATTTTCAAAGTCTTCTAGCATTATTTACATAACACCCTTCAAATTCACACTCTCCTGACTTCCACCTAAGATCCCTCTCACTTACTCCAAGGAGCACAGCAGTGGCACTCAGATCCATAGAAATCTTCCCTACGCACCAGGAAGTAATTTCAAAATGGTTTTCCTTGGCCCTTGTTCTGCTCTGCCATCAACTATATCAGGTGCAAATCTGCAGATGCTAGTGGGGTGAAAAAATGATATCAGTAAATAAAGTAGGAAGCAGGTCATCAGGACAAATTTTCTAATGCTTTATACCTTCCACAGTTATTTCTGTCAGTGTGTCAGGCTGCTATTCAAGGCCTCAGTTTATCACTCTTCAGCAGCTTGCATGGGGTATGAGGCATTAGCTAATCAGAATGGTATGCTGGAAATTACAGCCCGGAGTGGAAAGGTAACTAAG
>VYXH01011727.1:51547-70830 GCA_013397275.1 Burhinus bistriatus | reverse complement strand
AGGCAGGGCAGGCAGGGCAGGCAGGGCAGGCAGCAGGGCGGGCAGAGCAGCTGAGCAGCTGAGCCCTCGTGCCCAGGTGGGGCCGTTCAGCCTCCCCCACCCCAGGGCTGAGGCTTTAAAGGTGGGTGCTGCTGCTCTGGTGTTGGGATGCTGTGAAGGAAAAGAGACACAGGTTTGTTTTGTGGGAAATGGTGCTGGCTGTTGCTGGGATGGAGTTGGCTTCAGTGGCATTTCCTGAGCCCCAAGGCAAGAAAGAGAAACTTTTGGAAACTGGTAGGTGTGTGCGGCTCTCGTGGCAGCGTGGGGCTGGGGGAGCAGCCGTCCCCCCAGCACGGACCCAGACTTCTCTCTGTGGGCCTGTGCTGGTCCCGCTCTTTCCTGGGAAAGCTGCTGTGATCCACCAGCCAGGGCAGGAATCCCCCACCCAGGCTGGGGCTGTTGGGTTTCTGTTGCTGTGACCTGAGGTACCACCTGGGGCTCCGGTGTGTCCCCCTGCCCTCTGCTGTTGGGACAAGGCTCCCCAGCTCCAGTGCTGTGTGCCTCAGTGGTCCCACTGGGATGTGGCTGCTGGGTCTCAGGGGCCGGAGACAGATGGGGGAAGCTGCTGCCCCGGCTGCAATGCAGGGGATGTCTCTGCTGCTCCACATGTGGCCAGGCTCAGCCCCAGTGTGTCCCACCACCTCCCCTTTGCAAACCCTGGTGGTGGTTTGGATTTGAGACCCGACTGTCCTGCTCCGCTCCCCCTGAGCACCTGGCTGGGGCTTCCCGCTCCGGCTCCGCTCCGACGTCACACCGAAGAAACCGCAGTTCATCTAGACTCCTTGCATAAATATTTATGTGCTGATGCAATGCTCTTCTAAATATAAAGCTTTATCTGGAATTTCATTTAAACATTAAGTGTAGATAATTTATTTATAATTAATGTAGACATCAAGTCCCATCTCTGGAATGCCTGTGAGCTTTCATTTATAATTGGGAGGTAAGTCAGAAGCTAGAGGCTGGGCTTCTTATCAGTTTCATTTTAATTTTCCTCCTACAGCAAACGAAGCTGGTGCAATTCATCTCTCATTAGGAGGGAGCACAAAACTCCCCTAAAATAACAGTTTTATAGGGAACATGTAATAAACCCATCTTTGTTCCTCTTCTTGCCTTTGATAATGTTACCAGGGCTCACAACTCCCTTCAAAGTGTTGCTCTTCCTTAAAAATAAGTCTATTAAAAATTAAAACCACTTTTCTATACAATAAAATTTACTCCCCGCAATTATGCAGAGGGACTAGTTATCTTCCTTTTGTAGATTTTAATTAAAAGTTACAACAGGAAGGAAAGAACAACTGCCATAAAAATAACAGAAGTCTCCCCACTAACGGTGAGTTATCGGTGCCTCGTTTGCTCAGGCGGCCTTTCGGGAGCCGATGGGGAGGCAGCGATGCCCGGCAGGGGGGAGTGGGCTGCAGGTGCTGGTGGTGGGGGGGCAGTGTCCAGCACCAGGTGCCGGGGGTCCCTCTGTTATCCCTGCACCCGGTGAGGGGTTTCCTGCACCCATGGGTGCCCGAACGGGAGCTCAGCCCGGCAGAGAACCCGTCTTGTGCTGGACACCCGGCAGCGCCGGCTCTCACCCGTGTACTCTTGTGTCTGTGCCCCGCTTAGAAAACGGGGCCGGTTGTGGTGCAGCACCCATGGGTGCAGGGTGCTGGTGTCGGGGCGGTGGCGGCTGTGCGGATCCCGGGGTGCAAACCAGGCTGTCTGCGCAGCCCGGCTCTGCCAGGGGCGCGGGGGCACGGCTGCTCTGTGCGTGTTTCCTCTCCAGCAGCAGGTGGGTCCCTGACCCCCGGCGCTGGTTCCTCCCCACGCTGCCGTCCCGCCGGCAGCAGCCAGCATCCCTGAGCCCTTCCTCGCGACACGCGTTATGGCGGAGCCGTGCTGCGGAGGCTGTGCGACACGCTCATCTGGCCCGGATATTTTACAAAGCTAAGAGAGGGACGATCAAAGGCAGCTCTGCGCTCCTGCTAAAAATAGTGGGTGCCCAGGATGGAGCGGGGGCTGCCACAGGAGCGCATGGTGCCTCGGTAACCTGTAAACACTGAGTGTCGCCCACAACAGCCCTGCTGGGGCTCGAGTGTCCCTGTTGCTTGTTCTCGAAGTCACACAACAGCCCTCCATCCTCCCAGCTGCCACAGGGTGCCAGGGACTAGCACCGGACCACGTGCATGGCCACCAGCTCCATCCCTGCCGTGAGGCTGGAGCATCCCTGCCGTGAGGCTGGAGCATCCCTGCCATGGGGCAGCCTCCAGACTGCTCTGCGGGAGCAGGGCCCCCATGCTGAGTGTGGCTGTACCGCCGGGTCGGCCGGGCTCCCCGTGGGGACAGACCCTGCGTGCCCAGTGCAGGATCAGCAGAGCTGCAGAGCATCAGCTGCCGCAAACATTCAAAATTCATAAACCAGCTCCCCAGGGCCGAGTGATGGACTCCAAGTCCCCAGCGCTTCCCTGGTGGACACTGCGCTCCTCCTGTTGCCTTTCAGTTTCCAAAGGTTCTGCTAGCACGCCCTTTGTCTCAAGCGTTTGCAGGCTCAGGTTAGGCATCTCCTGTGCCCGAGATTCTGAGATGGCTCCGAGGTTTTCACCCTCCCTTTGCTCCCAACCAGACCACCCCAGCGGTGCAAGGGTCGCAGTGAAACAGGCAACATGCGCTGTGGCAGCCGTGGTGATGCGGGCGTCGGGGTGGCCGACCCCTCTGGCACCTGGGCCAGGTCACTGCCCTTGTCCTGCTGCCCCAGTGACGTGCTGGTGGAGCCAGAGCTCTGTGGCAGAAGTGCAGCCGTCACCGCGGAGGCGAGGCATCCGTCGGGCGTGGGGACAGACGCACAGACGTGTCACTGTCCCAGCGCTCTTGCTCTGTCCTTAAAAGGAACGGGAAGGTGCTGCTGGACCATGGGTTGATCTTCAAATCACACGCCCTGGAGTGCTGCTGGTAACGGCCTTACCTTACAGAAGAGTGCTGAGATTTAATTAACGAGTTATTTGCAAAGTGCTCATGTGGAAAGGGCTGTATAAAGCTTATCCTGTTTTTACAACGAGTCTTACAGAGTGCAAACCTTTGCCCCTGAGGACACCGCGGGCTCCTCTGAAGCCAAACGCAGGTGTTTGCTGGGCTGGTGCTCTCCCTGACTTCCAGGTCCATCACTGATCTGGCCAGAGCCAGGTAATCTGCTAACTCAGCTAACGGGCGCAGCACAGGCGTGAGAGCCAAGGTGCTGCTATTGCTCAGGCCCTCGCTTGCCCCGTGTCGGCTTCTTGCTCTCCTGGAGGCTGATGGTGTTGCCGTGCCCACATCCCGGTGTCCCACTGCCCACCGTGGGCATGCCGTGGGAATTTAAGGTGAACAACCTGGAGCCCACCAAAGATGGGCCCTTGTACCCAGGTTGCTGAACGGGACTAATCCTGCCCTGTGCTGGGGGCCGGGCAGGGTCAGTGCAGCCTTGGCACAAAGGCAAGGACGACTTCCCGCGGGCCGGGGCTGCTCGTTGGTGTCGCTTCTTTAACCGGTTATGGCTGTTGAGATGTGCTGCTGCCTGTCTCCCCATCGCCTGCCCCCTTCTCCTGGCTGCAAAGACGCTAGCGCCCATTAATCTGGATCTGAAACATTTATGAAATCTTTACGGGCTTTTGAAAAGATTTTAATTCCCTGACAGTGCTGCTTTCACAAAAAAAAAAAAAAAGACTCAATGAGCAATTATAGGCTTAACAGCTGCTGAACGGCCACGGCAGCTGCTGGAGCAGCTTGGCATGGCTCAGCGCGGCGGCCGAGGAGTCAGCGAGGCTTCCTGGAAAGCGATGCTGGGACTGAGCCGCCCCGGATTGCGGGACCCCAGCTCGGTTCCTGCGGCACGTTCCCCCCATTGGTGCCCAGAAGCCCGGGCAGGGAGAGGCTCTGCCTGGCGCAGGTCCCCTGCCGCATGGGAGGCAGCGATGCTGGGGATGGGGACCGCAGCTCTCAGCACTGCAGCCAGCCAGTGCCAGTGGGACCCCGGTGGGTGCTGCAGGAAGGGTCCTCCTGCCCCCGGAGAAACCTTCAGGCCTCGGTGGCAGTGTGCCTGGAGGAGGCTGGGGGCTCTGGACCCTGGTTGGGGTCTCTTGGGGGATGCTTTGGCAGCACCTGAGCTGCTGACTCTCGTCTCCATGGGGCGCAGCAGACCCTGGGCAGCTGTTTTGGGAAGATCCGTCACTCACGAACCACACACGAGCTGCTGCACTGGTGGTGGCAGCCCATGATGGCAAGGGCTCCACACCCCAGGGTTTGCAGAGAGGCATGGGGGGGGGCAGCCGCCCTGGGGATGGTTTTCGGTGCTCGGGGCTGCTCCTCGCAGAGCTGGCCAGTGCAGGGAGGGGCTTTGTAATAATCATCTTAAAATCGCTTTAAAAGACTCGCTTGCTGTCCCGCCTGCTCCGTCCCAGGTGCTTGCAAGTGGTGCCTCGAGGCAGACGTAGCTGAGGGTCTGGACTGTGGTTTTCGGATCTGGGCTGCTCCTCATCTTCCCCTTTCCAATCCACCGGTGATTCGGGACCCTGACGCTGCGCAGGAGCCTGGGGCTCCCTGGGCAGGACGTGGGCAGGGCTCGTGGTCCCGTGGCTCCACGTCTGGATTTGGAAATGTCTCGATGGCATCGTGTCCGGGACAGCCTTTGGCTCCTCCGTCGCCCCTACCTGGCACCCAGCTCACCCGCGAGGTGCCACTGCAGTGTCCCCGGGCAGTGCCAGCGCCTCCGTGTGCGGTGAGGTGTTCGGAGCTGCCAGGGGCCAATAACGCAGCTCCCTTGCTGCTGTGAGGGTGTAGACCATTGGGTTAATTGTAAAACTTCTTATTTACTGAACGCAGAGCTGCTGAACTCCACAAACATGAGGAGAGGGGAAGCTCCAGCCCTGAGGAGTGCCCGTTGGTTCCCTCTAGGCTGATTTTCTTCTCTTTTGAATGCAAAAAGCTGCTGTAAAGAAATGAGCACGGGGGTGGGAGAAACTCTGTGAGCAACTGCAGCGAGGTGGAGGATTTGGATGGGCTGTTCCTTCTGCTAATCTGTCCCACAGCATTTCGGTGTGGCGCAGCCGGAGACGACCTTCTCTTTGTTGAGAGATTTGTGTCCATTTTCAGAACTATCGTCGGCAAACTAAGAGGTTCAAGGGCGATGAGTCTCCATTGGCCTTGGCACAAACGGTATCTTGGGGAGAAGCTGACTAAACCCAAGAAAAGCGATGTCTCCGGGAGGATTAGGCAGCATTGCTGAGATGCATAGTGCATTGATCGCCTTGCCGTGTTTCTGGATGGGAAAACAAGTTTCCTTGCAGCCTGTCGGAATTTGTTTTGCGCCAGCTGAGGCTGGGTCTGTGCGGCAGCAAGGCAGGGCTGGGCAGGGTCATATGGGAAACGCAGAACAGATCATGGTATTAGCTTTAGTGAACGCATTTTCATGAGGAATCTAATCATCAAAGCGCATTTGCGTGGTGGGGAGCCAGCGCCTGGCAGAGCTGGGCTCCTCTCGGTGGGCGCAGACCCGGGGGGTCCGGCTGAGGACAGTTTGCATGAGCCAGTTGGATCCGACCTGGCCCTCCGGCGGGAATAGCTGCCTCTTCCCTCCTGCCCGGCACTCTCGCTCACCTTTTTGACTCAGTAAAGTGTCACTGTCTCGGTCCCTTCGTAGGACAGGCTGGAATGGGCATGAAAGTTTAGTTTAACTGAAAAATTCCCTGTGTGCAGGCTTGCTAAATACACTCTGAAAACTTAAGGAGATGGGAAAGACGGCAAGAGGAATATTGCATTAGCCTGTGAGTGATGTGAAGGGCTGCCGTCGGGAGGGAGAAGCCAGCAGTTACCGTGGAGGGGGAGCGACTCATCCATGCTCCCCAGTGCTGGAACACCGGGAGATGTGGGCTGAGTGAGAGGCCTTATCCCTGCGCTTCCTGGTTCCCATATCTGGAAGGGGAGAGTACGGCCCCCTTCCTCGCAGCGTGGTGGAGGCAGAGCAGGGCTGTAAGGGTTAATGTGAATGAAAAAAGTCTGTGGAGGAGCTGCAGCCCTGTCTCTGCTCCTGGGAGAGGAAGGCTACACCGTAATCATCAAGCTCCTGACAGCTAAGGTAATGCAAGGTTTGAGATCCATTAGAGTGCCTGTAATTATTTATAGGGAGGAAAAAGACGCCCTACATCGCGAAAATCGGATGGCACAGCAAGTAAATGCACCAAGCTTTGGAGAAAGGACTCTTAAAAACCAAAGTAATCTATAATGAGCGCCACGCCGAGGCTCGGGGGTGCCGCACTGCTGATCCTCAGGACCTGACCCTGGCTCCGGTGGCAGCGAGGAAAGGGGCTCTTGGTATGGACAGGCATAACCCAGTGCTGCTGGGCCATCCGTTTGTATGTCTAGGTCTGTCGATCTTGGAATAGAACCGTAGAACAGTTTGGGTTGGAAGAGACCTTAAAGATCATCTAGTTCCAACCCCCCTGCCATGGGCAGGGACACCTCCCACTAGACCAGGTTGCTCCAAGCCCCGTCCAACCTGGCCTTGAACACCTCCAGGGATGGGGCAGCCACAGCTTCTCTGGGCTGGAGAGGAGCTCAAAATCTGATCTCTCTGCTCCTGGTTTCTACCTCCCTGGTAGCTGGGCCCCTCGAGCCCTCCTGCAGCCATGGTCCTCCGTGGGCCCAGAGGTGCTCAGAGCAGCGCATGGTCTGCCCTCGCTTCCAGCAGCCTGGAACCCTCTGCCAGCGACTTCACGGGGCTGATTGGACTTCTTCCTCTTGGCATCAATTCCCTTTTTCGTGCCGGCAAAGCAGCAAGCGGGCGAGAGCTGCCGGAGATGAGAACCCCTGAGTGCGTCTGCTCTGGAGGAGAGTGCTCTTGGCCAGAGAGCCCGGGAGGGCAGAGCAATTCCCTCGCAGCCGGGCTGCAAAGCTTAATTAGCAGTTTTGTGAAGTGCTTTGAGATCCTCTGCAAAATGTCCTGGAGGAGGGCAAAATGTGATTATACAACGCGTCTAGACAGTCTATTCCTTGGGGTGGGAGCGGGTCTTCTCTGTATCTGCTCTTCTCTGTCAACACTGTGTGGCCCCGCTTAAAGGTTCTGGGAGCTGCTAAAATATTAACAACAATGACAACGATAGGAAAACACATGCTTTTGCACTCAAAAAAAAAAAAATGTTGATCTTAGCACAAGCCAGCTGTATGTCAGCAAAGGAGCCTTTGCCTGGCGGGTGCCTTGCGCTCCGGCTATGATGACTTAAGAGCAAACAGCATCTCCCTGCAGGCCCCCTCCCGCCTGGCTCCGTTTCATCCTCCTGGAGCAACGGGGCTCCCTCGGAGGGGCCGGGCTGTCTGGGGGGGCCACCTGCCCTGTCCCCTCCCGGGGAGCCGGGCTGTCTGCTGCCCCTCGGGGCTACGGGACTGGGGAGCCCCGTCGAGTACGCAAAGCAAAGGGGGAAACTCGGTGGGACGGACCGACCCCCACACCCCCCGTGCTCTGTTGCGCTGGTGACACCGGGCATCTCAGTGCCCCCAAATGGGGGTGCCCTCCCCACAGCCCTGCTGGGTCACCCTCCTCCGCGTGCCCAGCCACGCACCTTACTGACCCCCCCCAGATCCCCCGGGAAGGGCCTGGGGAGCCTCTGAGCATCCCCGAGGGTGACCGGGGGGGCTGCGGCGGGACAGGGGGTCCCCGGCGGTCCCCCCAGACCTCGCTCCGCCGGCAGCCCCGTGCCAGCCCGGGGCACCCCGGACCGAGGGGTTCGCGGCGGCGCCCCCCGGGCCCCGCTGCGGGATGCAGCACCGGGATGCGCCGCTGCGGTTCCCCCCTCCCACCCCGTACGGGCGCACGGCGCCGGTGGGGNAGCCCGGCTGCGCAGCGCCGTGCACCGGGGCGAGGGCGGCGAGGGGGCGGCGGAGCCCCCGGTCCCGCTAACCCCCCCCCTCGGGAGGTGTCAGGTCAGGAGGGAAACTTCTTTAGAGGAACTTTGCCGAGGCCCCGGTTGCAGCCCCTTCGCAGGACCGCGTTTCCCACGCCGAGCTGGACCCGCCGGGGGGGGTTGGGGGTGTGTGTGCCCCCGGCCCGTCTCTGCCAAGGTGTCCGCACCGTTGGGGTGCGCGGTGTGTGATCCCCACGGGTGCGCGGTGGGCTCGGGTCTGCCGACAGCGCCTGGGCCCAGGCGACGTTGGCCAAGGTGTCTGCGCGCAGCCGGGGTGGCACGACCTGGGCTGCGGCCACAGGTGGGCGGTGGGGCCGTGTCCGTGGGCCCCACGGTGCTGCTCGGGGTGTCGGGGTGCACAGTGCACCCTGTGAGTCCCACGGCTCGGCCGCAGGGTGCCCGGGGCTGCTCACATCCCCGCTTTTGATTGAGGCACGGAGAGGTTTGTGTTGGAAATGGAGCCGAGGCTTTCCGGCTGTCTCCACAAGGCGTACTCGGCTTTTAAAGAAAAGGACTTTTACTGAAGTCTTACAAAAGCACGTTCTGTTAGCGACTTGGGCAGTGAGCGCTGTGTCTCGGGCTGGCCGCAGCCCGGGGCAGCGCGTGGTCCTCCTGACCAGGCACGCGCCTGCAGAGTAACTGGCCGAGCAGGAGTGGACTGGGATACAGAAGCAGCATCCGCATCTGGAAGATCACCCGCTCTCCCCTCAGCTGTTATCCATACACTTTGCTATTAACTCGAAGCAGCAGTGAGTTACCGCTGAAGCTTTTGATGAGCTGTGCACCGGGTGGGGTAGGGCTGGAGCTCTCCTCTTCCCGAGAGCAAACCCTGCGGATCCCGGAGAGCAGGGGCATGCCGGCACCTGCCCTTGACAGCGCAGCCGTAGGGTGGGTAGCGCTGATCATGCTGGATGTGCATGTGGGAAAACAGCTTCTCGCACAGAATCTCCTTGGCACGTGTGACTGCTTTTTATTTGCAGAGCAAAGCTTAAAAGTGCATCTTAAATACAGGAGATGATTCTGCATGAAGGTAAGGGGTCTAGGGCCCAGCGTTGCACTCCTGGAAGCTTTAAGGGGCTCCTAGGTTAATTCACCGGTGGGAAGGGGATCAGCACCAGCTCTGTTGCCACCTTGCTGCTTGAGCTGCCCGCCCCTGCGAGGGCTGGATGTGTCCATGGGTCCCGTGCAAGCTGGCAGCACCCCCTGCCCTGAGTGGAGCACGGCGGCAGTTTTCAGTGAAAATGAGAAGCAGGAGCTGGCCTTGCACTGCTCAGCGCTGCGCAGGAATCGTCTTCATCTCCGTCAGTACCTGGGGTGTCTGAACGGGGAGCTGAGACGTTTTGTGTCAGCTGCTGTGTCTGCATGTGGGGCACGGTGCCTGAAAATAGCATCAATGGGCAGCGCCGCTGTTTGTGACAGTCCGCAGATAAATGAGGCTCTGTCCCCGGCTGCCAGCCTGGCCAGGAGTTTCTGCAGCCAGCACAAGTCAAATCGTTGACTTTTTTTTTTTTTCTTTAAGTGGCTGCAGGTGTTTTCCGATGGAGCATCCAGCCTGGCATCGGCTTCTCCGAGTGATGTTTGTCACTTGGCTGAAACGGCTCCATGGGGATGGGGGGGGAACTGCTCCGGTCCCTCGGTAGCTGCCGGCGCGACTCTGCTGATGAGAAACTCTCCTGCCATACGTAGAGTTCAGAGTCGGGCTGGTGACAACGTGTGCTGTGGGCTTTCTTGCTTGTTCTGTAATCTGCCACGTGCATTGAAAAAAAGACTCTTATAATCCTGAGCACGGAGCTCGGTATGTAAATGTAGAGCTCGGCTGTGTGTTATCAGGGTGGTGACGTCACGCCGAGCTGTGACTTCCCGCTGTGCGCCCTGTGCACGAGCATCCCTGAGCTCTCGCGTCGCGCTCTGCTCGCCTCGGTCTCTGGAGCGGGCTGCTCACGCTGCTGGCTGCTCGGGTGATGTTCTGCCTTGGTGAACCAGCCAGCCTCTGGTACGGATCAGTCTGGAGGTTGGGTTAATAATCCTGAGAATAAGAAATATTTGTTGGGACTGGGGGCTCGCTGACCTGGGGGCCTTGTCCCTGTTGCTGGACCGTGCAGGACGTGTGTCCCAATTGCTGTGGGTGCAGGTCGGGGGCCCGGCTGCTCGGCAAAGCCCAATGGTGAACCTGTGCAAGGAGATGCCGTCCTGCTCGAGCGTGTGCTGCCGGCTGGATCGGAGCTGCCTTTCCATCCCTCCCCTCCTGCCAGGCTTCTCCCGTCTCTTCCAGCACAAAGAGGCGAGACACCCAACTCAGACGTGCTGAATCTATTGCTGCTGGCAGGAAAGAGTATAAATACCGCAGAACCTGAGGTGCAGAACTGAACCGGCTGCACAGCAACATCGCACCCAAAACTGCGGGGCTTCCTCTCCCGCTTGCAGCGCTCCCCGCCAGGTCGTGTTTGGAGGCTGGTCGCTCTCTGTGCCGTTCATCTGTGGGTGGCATCGGCTGCCCGGTGTACCCGGCTGCAGTGGCACCGGATGAGGCTCGTGGTGATGCGCTGACGGGGACAGGGACGGGGCAGAGCTGCCCCAGCCCATCCCGCCTGCACCTTCCTGATGTTTATCCTTGTGGGTCCGTGCTGGGGCCAGCATTCCCAAGCGGAGCCTGGAGCGATGCCACGGCCCCGGCAGAGCGGCACCAGGAGCAAACCTGACTGCGGCCGTCCACAGCCATTCCAACCCCAAAATACCCCTCAAGCATTACCCCAGTGTCCTCGAACATTGGCTGATGGCTGGTAAAGGAACCCTGGTCTTGGGACTGTTATTTAGTGTATTTCTGGAGCTCTTCCCCTTGCTCTGGCTCTTATCTGGCATTTCTGGGGAGATGTAGTATTTCTAAAAGTGCACAGCATGTCTGCTATTGAATAAACAGGGACCTTTGCACAGATTCTCTCAATCGAGTACTGCACGTTAATCAAGTTGCTTTACACTGTTGAATTCCCAGGACTGGAAGCAAACTGATCCTGGAAGCACAGAGCAATCTCCAAAACGTGCTAGGCTTACACATCATGGGAACAGAGAGCCCCTCTCGGAGCTCCGCATCCCATCAAACTACTTTTCTTGTTCCTCAGCCCGATCGGGGCCGGTGTTTGAATTTTCCGAATCCAGAGCCCACAGTTCTGCAGCCCTTTAGTCATTCCTAGAGAAAATAAAAATGCAAAAATGTGCACCCAGAGCAGAGTAATGAAGCCCAGGAGGGTCTATTTGTCAATTTAGAGACAATATTGCGATGTACAAAGGCTGTTTCTTAGTCTGATGTTCTGAGAGTGCCTCCAAAGTAGCGTCATAATTTATGTGTCAGGAAGCCCCTGTCAAGAGTTATATCAGTGCTCTCAAGGAAATCCAGTCTGCAGCTGCATGGTAACAGGCGCTCATTTTTTACTAGAACCACAACAATTTACTTGCAAGTTGTGAAAGGGAACCTGCGTTTTTGAGGAGCCTTGAGCCGCTCTGCAGGCACGGGACATACTCCGAGAGGGTCCCGGTTTCCTATGGAAAGCTCGCTCGGAGCTGCCCCGGGATGCCGTGGATGCAGGGTTCTGTCTTTGGGAGGCATTACAGTGTTCTCCGGTGGCCACGGGGCTGGCCGGCGCTGGGCGGGTGCTCTTGCCCCCAGGGCCATGGTGGTGGGGCCGGCCAGGCTCGTGCCCCACGGTGTGGGCAGGGGATGGGGGCTGAGCACCCCGGGGCTGCGGGCAGCGGGGGCTTTGCCCTGCAGAGCCATGGGGCAGATGGGGGGGCTCCCCCGAGCACCCCCGGCTTCACAGGGTGTTCAGGCAGGGAAAGCGTCCCCCTGCTGTCAGAGGGCCGTTTATGGTTGGATTTTTGTAAAAAAGAAAAAACGCCACTTTTTTTCCTCCTGCAATGTAAACAGCCTTTTCCCCAGAATGAATACCCGGCCGAGTGCCAGGGCGAGGGGCCGGCGGCGGCACACGGGGCTCTCGTGGGGCTGCGGGAGGTGCTTCCTGCACGTGTGGGCTCCCATGGGGAGCAGCGTGGGGACCCCCGGCTCCTGCCCGCCCAAGCAAACGGCCGGGCCCTTCCCTGCGGGGTTGGAAGCTCTGTAGCCTGAATGGGGCCAGTCTGGGCTGAGCCCTGGCATGGAGAGGGGGGCAGCCTGGCTCCAGCGGGGGCTCCGAGCCCTCAACACGGAACAGATCTGTGCTGCTTTGAAATGGGAACGTTCCCGAGTCGTGATTTTCCCTGGCCTAATTATGGAAATTTTTTAATTAGTTGATAAGAAAGATCACTTGGAAATTGCAAGAGAAACATTTTGAGGTTAAGTCCTAATCCGTGCCCGTATCTGCCTGGAGACAGGAGCTGCTCCAGCTGTGCGAACCTCTGTGAAGGCTGCAGCAGCCGCGGTGCCGAGGAGGTAGGGCATCCATGCCACCTCCTGCGGCGAGGCACTGGGCTCCTTCGGCCAACAGGTTCGATCCTGGAGGAATTAAACCAGTCTGGGTTTGGCTTGGTTTAAGGCCACGCTGTCATTTCATACTCCGGCAGCTCTGGGCTGGGATGCAGGGATGCTTTTCCCCTGCGGAGGGGAGGTGCCCGTGGGACAGGGGCTGCTGGGCTCCGCTCGGCGTGGCCATGAGGAGGGTCCTTTGCCAACATCCTTCGTGGCTCCTGCTGCCATCTTGCTCAGGCACTCTCTGCTCCATCCGAACCAATCCCCTGCACCGGGCTGGTTTTCCTCCCCTCCCGGACCAGGCAGACCTGGTGGTCTGGTGGGACTCTGCACGGTGCTGGCTTTGGTCCGCGTGTGTCAGCGTGGCACGCACGCCCCGCTGGCCCCCAGACCTGCTCGGTGCAGACTGGTCCTCCTGCTCCCTGCCCAACACGGCGCATCTCCAAGGACGGTGGGGGTCACCCGGTATCGGCAGGTGGAGGAGCCCTGGGGAGCCGGGAAGGATGAAAGACAAAACCCATGGGGTTTGTCACTTTGCCATAGCTCATCTTGGGCTGGCAGAGCAAGCTCTGCCCACTCCTCCGCCCGCGAGCGGGACTCTGCCTCGGACCCACCTGGCAGGGGATGGGCTGGGGCATCTCCAGGGGGGATGCGGGCTGATGCGGCGCTGCGGGGCAGATGCCACCGGCCACCCGCCTGCCCGGGCTGGGCCCAGCGCCGTATTTCCAGTTTGGGTATTTCTGGCTCTGACGTCTGGTCGCTGGCTCGTGCTCCGCGTCGGCAGGGGATGAAGGAGCTGTTGAATGTGGGGCGGGTTTCGCCAGCGTAAGATCAGAGGCTGCTTCTCACCTTCCTTTCACCTCCCTCTTTGAGACCTCCACTGCCTTTGAACTGGGCAAAGTACCGCAGCCGCTGCAGCGGGGAGCAGCAGGTCACCTCTTCATAAAATTGCGTGGCAAAGGGCCAAGAGCTTTTTGGGGTTATTTTATTTCTTTTATCTCCTGGAGCAGGAGAGAGGTAGGACCAGTGCTCTGGGCCTTGCAGGTGTTGCTGCCCTGGCCGTCCGGCTGCTCCCTGGACCCTGCCGAGCCCAGGACGGGGGTGTCAGAGCTGCAAATGGCCACCAGTGGTGGTTACTGGAAACCAGACCTGAGAGCGGGACCCCAGCCTCCTGGCCAGATGAAGAGGGATGGAGCTGGACCGGTCCTGGCCCCGTGCTGCCTGGGCACTCGTCCTGCCCACAGGCGGCTGAGGTACAGCACCGAGGGATTTCTGGTCTCGAAACACTTCGGCTCTCTCCTCCGGGCAGCAGCAATTCCTGAGGGTGGTGCTGGCGGTGGGACCCTGCCCCAATGCCGCAGCCTTTGGGGGGGGCTGGCTTCCCAGGGTTTCCGTGTGCCTGGCCGGCAGCCCACGGGCCGTCACGGCTTGCTGCAAGCGGTGCGGAGGGAACGCTCCCGCTGGCAAGTGGAGCAGGAACCTCCTGCCAGCGGCCAGGTCCGTCCCTGTGAAGGAGGGATGCGTGCGGGACAGCTGATCCCTCTTCCCTGCCAGGAGCCAGGCAGCCCCTCGCCCGGCTGCTCTGCCCATCGCCATCCCGTCAGCCGGCCATGCGTGGCCTCTTCTTCCCACGGGGAGACGGCTGCAGCCCCGACGATGAAGAGCACGAGTGACCTGGCTCTGCCCTGTGCAGCTGTCCCCAAGGCATGGTGACACTGAACAGCCCCTCTGCTCCGCAGTGCCTGGGGATGGGGACGGAGCTCTGCACGCAGACGTTTCTCAGTGGCCGTGACCAAGCAGCTCCCTGCGGGTTTTTGTGGACGTGGGTAATTTCTGGCACCTGACATCGCGCAGAGCTTTGGCCTTTGGTTCCCCACACAACTCTGCCTCAGTAATTCTCGGTGAGCCTGGGCAGTAACTCGCAGGTACGGATCTTCAGCAAGAATTCCTGCCACGTTAGTGGAGAAATAATGGAAGGCTTCATGCTGCTCCCTCATCCAGCACCACCACTATCCGCTGCGCTCTCCTTGTTTAATCTGCAAGTCACAGAGATATAAAAAAGAAGAATGGCGACTGAGAATTAATATTTTTAAAACCACGAACCCTGCTCTGGGACAGGTAGAGGCACCAGGGCTGGCCCGGAGGACGCAATGTCCTGTCCCCGTCGGGGGCAATGCCAGCCCCGCCAGCCCCTGCCCATCGCTGTGCCTCTGGTCCAAGCGCTGCTCGTCACCGAAGCAGAGGGTGAGAGACCTCATCCCCCAGCAGGGTCTAACCCTCCTCTGGAGGGGAATCGATTCTCCAGGACCTTTCTGGCTCTTTGTCCTTGTGCTGAGCCTGGCGGAGGAGATGCTGATGGGGGCCGGGACAGTCCCTCGGGGGGGAACCTCGTGTCCCATTCCTGGAGAGCAAAGCCAGGGGGTCGGTTGTTTGTTGGGAAGAGAGCCTGAGCTCCTCCAGGCTGTAGTTAGTTATTTTTGAAGTGTCACTTTTCCTGTTGCTGTTGGTCTCCTGCTCCCCTCACCCTGCCCTCGTCCTCCCGGGGAACACGTGCTGCAGGGACGCAGGCACCGACGCTGTTTGTCTTGGTCAGGAGCGCCGCTGCTTTGCATGCGTTTCAAGTGCCGGAGGCATCTCAGCACAGAGCCTGACTGTGTGCTGGGGCTTGGAGTTTCTTCTGAGGAGCCCTGAAATGTTTTTAGGGGGAAAAAAAAAAAAAAATCCCAAACAAGGGAAGCTTGTTACCGAGCTGGCGGGAGACGAGGGAGCGGCACAGAGCGGGCTCCTGGCAGGATTGGGGGGGGACCCTGGGGGCCCGGCAGCGGGTCTCCCCCGCAGCACAGCCCTCCTGCCCATCGCCGGGTGCGCTTCGTCGCACGCAAGGGCAGAGCCTATAAATATCCCAACTCCCAAATTTTCAAGAAGTATTAGGAACTCTCCAGGCTTATTTTTGAGCGCTGTTACGAAAGGGCTTTAGAGGATTAAAGCGCGCCCAGATTAATCCGTGCTCCGGCAGCGCAGGGTGCGGGAAGGGCAGCTCTGACGCCCTGGGGATGCAGTGCGGGGGTTCACCGGGGCTCCTGGGGTCACCGCTCCCTGTCCCACCGCGGCGCAGGGCAGCAGCAGCAGTGGGGCCGTGGGGCCGCGGCTGGTGGGGCAGGGAGGGATGCTTCCGTGGCTGCTGCTTTTCCAGTCCCCCGCTTGCCCTCCAGCCCCACTGGGCACCCCAGACCCAGCCAGCAGTAGGGTTACAGATTTTCACAGCTCAGTGTCAAATTTCTGTCCTCTCTGGTTTCCAGAGCAGGTAATTAACAAACAGGCATAATAGCAGTTTAATAAACGTGTCAAATTAGTGAGCGGGTCGTGGTATAGGGCACAGTGTGCCTTCGGAGGAGCCTTCCGCGGGGTGGGGAGGTGGCAGGCGGCCTTTCAAATGGGAACACAGCAGCCCCCCCGGCCAAGCTGGGGGTCAGGACGTTCGTCCCATGGCAGCAGGGCCGCTATGGAGCTCAGGGAGGGACCTGGGATGGGTACCCAGCGTTTTAATCTGTGCCGGTATCTCACACCCCCGGCCAGACGCGGAGGGGAGATCGTTTGTGCTGCTCCGTTGCTGCTGGAAGGCAGGCGGCGTTGCGGGGCCGGGAGCTGGTGGGGCAGGATGAGTGCCGGCTTAGGCAGCAGATGAGTCAAGGGATTTACAGGAACCTGGCAGCCACCTGCACTGCCGGGTGCTGGCGTGACGCCGGCGCTGCGGCACAGTGCCCATGCTGCTCCGTGCGGGCAGGGGGCTCTGGGCAGCGGTGACCGTGGCCCAGGGAAGCACTGAGATGGGCTCTGGCAGCAGGTCCTTCCCTGCCGAGAAAGTCTTGGGGGTGTTGGTGGGTGAGAAGCTCAACATGAGCTGGCAACGTTCGCTGGCAGCCCAGAAAGCCACCGGCATCCTGGGCTGCATCCCCAGCAGCGTGGGCAGCAGGGTCAGGGAGGGGATTCTGCCCCTCTGCTGCGCTCGGGGGAGACCCCCCTGCAGTGCTGCCGCCAGCACTGGGGACACCAACAGCAGAAGGACATGGACCTGTTGGAGCGGGGCCAGAGGAGGCCACGGAGATGCTGGGAGGGCTGGAGCCCCTCTGCTGGGAGGCCAGGCTGGGAGAGGTGGGGGTGTTCAGCCTGGAGAAGAGAAGGCTCCGGGGAGACCTTAGAGCCCCTTCCAGTCCCTAAAGGGGCTCCAGGAAAGCTGGGAAGGGACTCTGGATCAGGGAGTGGAGCCATAGGACAAGGGGGAATGGTTTTAAACTGAAAGAGGGGAGATTTAGACTAGATATAAGGAAGAAATGTTTTACAATAAGGGTGGTGAAACCCTGGCCCAGGTTGCCCAGAGAGGTGGTGGATGCCCCATCCCTGGAAACATTCCAGGTCAGGTTGGACGGGGCTCTGAGCAACCTGGTCTGGTTGGAGATGTCCCTGCCCATGGCAGGGGGTTGGACTAGGTGGCCTTTAAAGGTCCCTTCCCACCCAGTCTGTGATTCTATGATTCTGAGATCCAGCCCCAGCGCCTGCCTGGGTTTGGCCTCTGCTTAGCAGTGGGAATGCTTTTCAATTCTCCTTGGGAACATTTCCCCTCCTGAGGACCTGGGTAAACCCTCTTCTTGGTGAGGAAGGCTGTGGCACGTGCTGGTGAGATGCTGGCAGGTGGCAGGATCCCCCCGAGTGCCACGGGGGACAATTCCCCACCGCCCACCCACACCTGGCTGACGAAGGAGCTTTTTCTTCTCGTGCCAGTGTTGAGGAGCCTGACCGGAGATCAGCCTGGCTGCGAAGTGACAGCAGGCAGGGGAGGATGGAGGCAGCTGCCTGTGCTGAGGACTGGGGTGCCAGGGCTGGCATGAAACTGCCGTCCTGAGCAGGGTCCCCACTTGGCACGTCACCTCCATGGGGAGGGCGACGGGGAGAGGTGCCGGCTCGTGGCAAAGTGCTCGCTGCACCCCTAATAAAGAGCCGGCCCATTGGAATACTAATTCACATGCGACACATGAAGCCCGTTTGGGCTGTGGATGGAGCAAAAGGCGGCCGGTCCAGGGGGGCTCACAGGGACAGCGGGGTCATGGCTGTGGGACGGTGGTCACTGGTCCCGGGGGGCTGCAGAGGGTCGTGTGTGGGGCCGGGCAGTGGCCGTGCCGAGGCAGGCAGGGCGGTGGGCTCTGCCCCCAGCACAGGGATGCCTTGTGCGGGCAGGGCAGGCAGGGTCACAGAGACGCCTCTGTGGAGAATTTGGCCTCTCTCTGCCTGCCGGAGCCCCTTGGCAGCACTTCCATGGGGTGTAAATCAGTAATCAAGGGCAGGAAGCCCCCGCAGAGCCCAGACCTCACGGCATGGGAGGTCTCACCCTTTCCCCGGCAACACTGAGCCCCGTCCCACTGTGGGACTGTGGACGGGCACCCTGGCACCCACGGCCACGGCCCCGAGCCCTCTGCCCATTGCTGAGGCGGGTGCCAAAATTTCTGCCTTTCTTCACCTGCTGACAAGGCGCTGGAAAAGGGAGGATTTTTTAAAACATAAAGCAAATAAAATTAGGTCTTCTGGTAAGGGATTAAATCGGGGCCCTCAGCTGTATTTATAGAAGGTTCAAAAGTAAATCTGTTCCCAGACTGAATAAATATTTTGCTCAGGCAGGCGCGATCTTCAGTTCATCTGTCTTGGAAAGACTTGAGTGAGAGGGGAATTGATTTTCTTCAGCTTGGACAAGGCAAGCGACTCTCAAACCCAGATAGATAGTGAAGTCCCATTATCAGCTAAAATGGGGAAGCAGCTGGGAAATCATTAAAGAGAGAGCGAGAACGAAGCCACTTTAGGGAGACAGCAATTCCCTGTCCCCCCCGATGGCTGGGGCTGCCTCCCCAGGGAGCTGCTCCGGGGCCGTGTTGGTCCAGCCCATGAGAGTGGTTGGCCATGCTGGGTGACCATCTGCCAATACCAGCAGCTCCCCAGGAGACATGGGGGTGGCCAGCACTGGTCACACTGGTCTCACTGGTGTAGGGAACACCTGCCAATGGCCCTGTACCAGGGAGGGGGCATGGGGGACGTGGGGGTGGCTGAGCCGAGTTGGAGGGGGATGGGTGCAGGTGTGGTGATGGTGCTGAGGACATGGACCTCAACCTGTGCTCCTGCACTGCTCACCCAGAGGTCTGGGAATGCCGGCGGCTGGGTTAGCACCGCCGGCATGGAGCCACACAGGGCTGGACCCAGCTCTTGCCGTGTCCGGCTTCAGCGCTTGGATGGCTGATGTGCTGGGGCTGCCCTGTCTATAAAGATGAGAAGAAATTCATGACACGTCCCTGTCACTGTCCCCAGCCCGCTGGGACGTGGCCGTTCCTGCGGTCCTCGAGCCGCCGGTGCAGTCTGGGCAGGGCCGGTGCCCCCGCGCTGCTGGTGCAGGCGGCAGGGGTTCTCTCCAGCAGTGTTCGCCCCGGTGTTGGCTGGTTTCACAGCAGAATTCCAGCTCAAAGAGCTTGTTAATTCAAGCCGGCACCTTCAGACATCAGTTACCACTAAGACAAGAGCTTAGTGCTTTGCTCTCGACAAAAGCTGCTGCCGGGTCAGCTCCAGCGTGGCACGAACTGCGCAGCGAGTGCTGCTGGGGCTGCCCACGCTGCCCGCACCTCCAGCTCACTGGGGCTCTAGCACTCCCCTTTCCTTGCCCTGGGTCATAAAGGAAAAGATAAAAAGGGAGAGTTAAGAAAAAGCCAAAGCCCTTGGCAGCGTTGCCTGATTTCTTCTGGCAAAGGCTGTTTTCTGGAGGAGAACCACTCAAACGGGTGCTTGTCTGCAAAAGCTCCCCAGCCCCAGGTGGGCAACGCGGTGCTGGGATGCCCGGGGGG
>VYXH01011727.1:25390-35658 GCA_013397275.1 Burhinus bistriatus | reverse complement strand
AGCGTCTGCGCCCCCGCGGGGCCGCGGCCGGGGCTGCAGCGCCCGGACCCGCCCGGACCGGGCTGTGCCCCCCCGCCCCCCGCCAGCGTCCGGCTACTTGAATTTTGCTTCTCTGCTTTTAATGCATCAAAACCCACTTTATCTGCGCGGCTCCGGGCGCTCGCCCCGCCTGCTGGGTGGGTGGGCAGCCCCCACCGAACGCACCCACGCCGGGCTGGCTGGTGGGGAACCGGGGCCACTTCTTGGGGTGCTCAAGTGGCAAGGTGTTGTCTTTGGGGAGAAATTACAGGGCTTGTCCCGGAGAGGAGCCAGCGGGAGCTCCGTCTGTCGCTTCCTGCAGCATCCACGGGCAGGATGAGCTCACGGTGGGTGCGGGACTGGGAACCACAAGCCGTGTCCGAGGGGATGCGCAGGGTGTCCCACCATCCGGAGCAGTGAGCTGGGGCTACCAGGGGAGGCTTCCCAAGGTGGTGCTGCACTAAGTCAGGCAGGGACGGTGGTGACGTTTCAGGCTGCCCACTGCATGCACCGAAGCCTCTGGTCTGGTCCCTAATGCCTGAGGAGGGCACCGATGAACCCCCACGCAGCGCCTGCACAGCCCTTCCCGAAGATGCCAGGGACATCTCTGCAGTGCACTTTTGGGGTCTGTCTGGCCAGCCACAGACACCCCGTCCCTGCTCGTGGCCCCCCGGGGTGTCTCAGCGCAGCGTGCCTGGGAGTATTTGTAACCGGCAGCTGCCAGCTCCAAGGTGGTAACTGGATCGCAGGGCTCGGGTGACCTTCGCACCTCTCCAAGGCTCAGTTCTGGATGTCCCACCAGCTCCTGGTCCGGGGTCGCTCCCCCGGCGCTGGGTGGTGGGGACAGTGTGTCTGCGAGGGGCAGGCTGCAGTACGGCCGTCCCTGGCTGACCCCAACCCCTTCCATGGGCAGCTCTTCCACGTGGCGTCCCTGTGCGGGTCTGGGACTCAAGCTGCCGATGTGGGTCGGTCCCGCAGAGCCCTGCGTTCAGCACAGGCACCTGCTTCACGTGGGTAAGAAAGTGCTTGTGGCTCGAGGTGTCAGTCCTTCTCCTCCTGCTGCGGTGGGGACGGGCTGCGGGTCACCCGAGCAGCACACGAGTCCTTCCAGTTGAATTTCTCGCCTGTAGAGGGTCGGCTACCATCCCGGCTCTGCCTTGGGCCAGCTACAGTCCTGTCCAGGAGTGAACAGAAAGGCTTTAACTGGCACAAGGAATGTCGCCTGGTGCTATAAACTTGGAAGAAGTGGGTTATTCCCTGCTCCAGCACTAACCTCTTGGGAATGCTGCTGCTGCTCATGTCGCCTTGCCTAATGCAACTCCTTGCTGAGATGCGAACGCTGTTGCTCTTGCTCGGGGAGCCTCCCCAGATCCAGGCAGTCTGGGCACCCCGCGGGGATGGCACCTGTGCTGGGTTTTCCTGACTTGCCTGGCCCACCGTTCTGGTCCCTCTGTCCTCACGGCGGGTCTGTCCTTCCTCCCGCAGGCATGAAGCGACCCCTGAGCCCATCCCACAACCCTGAGAACGGGGTGCGGCTGGTGGAGGCAGCCAGCTGCCCGTCAGGCCAGCCCGAGCAGCGCATGAAGCGGGAGAAGAAGCACCAGTCGTTCACGCTGTGCGAGGTCTGCAACATCCAGCTCAACTCGGCCGCGCAGGCGCAGATCCACTACAACGGCAAGTCCCACCAGAAGCGCCTCAAGCAGCTCAACAAGGGGAAGATGCCAGCAGTCCAAGGTAGGAGCCCGTCCATCAGGTTGAGGTTGCCCAAAGGCTGCCCTTGTTCTGGGACAGCTGCTCCGCTGGGCTTGGTGCGCTGGATTCGTGGGATGTTCGGGAACGCTGTGTTGTGTCCTCAGCGTCTGTCACTTGTTGGTCTGCCTGAACTCCGGGGACTTCCCCACCCGACAGTTACTGCTGGTTCCTCAAGTGGTTTTGGGGTCTAAGAGCCCATGGTGCTGCGCCGGATAGATGGACATGCGTGCGTCCTGTCCATGCACAAGTGTGGTTGCTGGTACTCTGTCGTCTTGAGCATCTTCTTGGGTTTCCGTAGATGACTTGGGCAGATGGGATGAGTGCATCCAAGGGTGGAGCGTCCGTTGACTTCAGGGTTACTGGCTCCCTGCTCTCCAGGTGCCATCTTGACCCTGTCCCTGCAGCATCCTGCCGGGCACGTCTCCTGTAACTGTGCTGAGTTTGGCTGCTGGGGACTCAAAACTCTGCTTAGATTTTTGGTGCTGAGGGTTAAGGGTGGATTTCTCAAAAGCTCTCAAGTGACATTTTCAATATGGTTGGAGGTTTTGTTGGAAACTATGATCTTCTGAAACTTCACCTGGATTTTTCTGTTGGGGTGCTCTGTCCTGGCGACCCGTGTTAACCTGCTGCGCCCTGTGCTCAGACACTCTGGCAGGATGTAGCTGCCTTGGATCCCGCTGGCCCTTTGACATGTGACGTCCTCAGCAAATTGTCCTGTTGTGCTGGCTGCGGTGGGGGATCTCGCTGCTTTCTTGCTGCCCAGGGAGGGCTCCCATGGAGTGTTTGCACAGGGAGGTCACTGGCCCGAGTCCCTCGTGCAAGGGGAGCTGTTACCTGCCGTCAGCAAACTGGGGTCCCAGCAAGCGCTGGGATGTCGTCTGCTGTGACACCAACACTTGATGAGCCCTACAACAAACCAGACAAGCTGAGCCGTCTGGGGTGGATGCCTTTAGCAGGGTCGATCTGTTCCACTGAGAAGGAAGCACCAGCATTGCAACAAGGGCAGGTTTTGTTTTCCATTTAGAGACCGGTGTTTATCACAAAAGCCACTTAGCAGAAGTGGCAGCCAAGACAGCTCCGTGCTTGCCCTTGGCAGGAGGTTTTAAGGTCCGTGGTTTTGTTTCGCCAAGCGTTTGATGATGGGCTGAGTGCACTGGACCTCGGGCATTGCAGCGTTAGGAGGTGGAGGTGCCTTTTCTGGGATGCCCCTGAGCTCCTGTATCTGCACTCCTGGGGTGACATGCTTGGTGACCTGTTTTACTCGCTGGTCATCCATGCAATGCGATGTGGGGCGCAGCAGTCCAAGGCTGCTGCGAGTTGGGGACGGTTTCTCTTTCTGGACGGTGGAGCTACTGTTAATCGCCTAATTATTATCAAACACCTCCGTTGTGTTATGGTTGGCAAGAGAGCAGTCCGGCGTCATCCCTCCAGGCAGGCTCGACGTCCGCTCGATGTTGTTAGCAACTCCAGGAGGTGCAGTCGCATATTAACTAGCTGTCAGGCTGCAGCAGGAGGAAGGCGTGTGTCCTCCCATGGCCGGACAAAGCCTGCGCTACAGCGCAGCACGGTGATCCCCGTGATCCCCGTCACGCTGAGCTTCGCTAACCCAGTCTCTGCCTTCCTGCCTGTTTTTTCCCCAAATGCCTCCTCTAAGCCCCTCTCGTTAGCTCTCGGGGCCACCTCCTGAGCGTCCAAGAAGGGCTGGCGCTTGCCCTGGGAGCTGTGGGGGTGGGGGGGGGTCCCGGCCCCTCGCCCGGCAGCGCAGCAGCAGGGATGCTGGCACACGGTGGGTGCTGTACCGCTGGGCGGGAGCCGGTGCAAGGGCAAGGACTGGTTTGCCCTCTGTGCCATCTCTTGGCATTTACCTGCCCTGGGCTCGTGCAGCCGAGTGCTGCAGATTTTCTCCTGCATAAAGGCAAGGAAACGTGCCCACCAGTGTCGCCCCGCAGCACCAGTGATTGACCAGCTCTGCCTGAGCCGTTCGGCTGCCAGGGTCGGCGTGGCGTTAAGCAGCAAACCAAGGGAATTTGTCCTTACTGGGGCTGGTGCAGGCACCTGTGCCCGGAGCCCGGTGTCCCCAGCCTGGGGTCTGTGCTTCCCCTGGGACCCCGCTGGAGGAGGGTGTCGCTGTCTGCGCACCCTGCGGCTGCTCCACGGGGAGCAGCGGTGGCGGGGGTCTGGGTGCAGCCCCCTTCGAGCTGCACTGGGCAGCCGACTTCGCAGCTGCCCTCCTTTCCTTACAGACTAATTACAAGTTGGATTAATGAGCTGAGGTCTCCAAAGCACTCTGTGGCTAATTCATGCCTTTATCTGGTGTGAGGGTGACGAGAAGTTGAGGGAACGGGGAAAGGGCAGGAATATGCTGGAATCCTGTAAACCGGTGTGTTCGGTGCCAGCCCCTGCACCCCCGCTGCCCTTCTGCGTGCCATGGCGTGCTGTCCCCCGAGGAGCTGCTCTGCTGAAGAGCAGCAAGGGGTTGGAGTCCAGTCCCAGTTCGGTCAGGAAATGTTTGTTCAACAACATCTGAAGGGTTGGCAAACGGTTCTGCCGTGCTTTTGCAAACAGCAAAGCATCAGCGGGTTGCAGGGTGGTAAAACCTGCTGCATCCAGCCCCATTTAGCGGGGTGGGCGGTCACGGCAGTGTCCCACGCGTGCACCAGGTGATGCTCTCCGGGTACCCAGGTGGCCGTGCTCAGTGCCGGCGCCTTTGCTGCTGTGCTCACTGGTGGCTTCTGGCACATCTGTGCTGGGGGGATCCTGGGTGCAAACCTGGACCTGTGCTCCCCTCCAGCACTTTCCATCCTGCTGAACACCGAATTTCCTCAAAGGCAGGAAAGTGCTGACGGGACCAGGCTCATAGCTGGGTTGGGAGGATGCTTGTCCCCAGCAAACCGAGAGGGTGGGCAGCTGGGCACTGTGGTCGATGCCAGCGCCCTGGCTGCGGTGCCCTGGCCTTGGCAGACCCCTGGGGGTCAGCCTGTATAAATACCTGCTCCTGCTCTTGCTAAAGACTGGGCAGGCTGGAGCCATAAATTCCTAGCGTGGCAATGGTCATCTGCGTGCCAAATCCTGCCCTCCTTGGTGGTGGTTTTGTTTGAGCAAGGTCTGGGGTATGTGAAGGAGCTGGTCTGTTTATCATCGTTTACTGACAGATGGAAATATCGCCTGCTATTTTAATGGGAACAAGGCTCATAAATTCCAGCCTGCAGGTTCCAGATTCTGCCCCTGGTCCCGGTTGTGGCTCGATGGGAGGCTGTCCAGGGATGCGTTTCCTACTGAGCCAAAGAATCTCGAAGCGTGCAAGTATGCTCTTTGTACTTCTGCATCGTCCCTGACCTCTGCCAGCATCCAGGGCTCCGGCAGACAGTCGCAGCCCTCGGGGCTTTGCCGCGCTGTCAGCCTGGCGCACGCTTTGCTCTGGCGTTCAAGGTGAAGTCGGCTTCTGCTTGCGCAGGGCTGCGATTTGCTTATGTGGAGAAATTGCAGGCGGCATCTGCTCCCCTCGCCTCCCCATCCCTCCTGTTCTCCCCGCGGTGGTGGAAGAGCAGTGCCCGTGCAGGACGCTGCTCCCGCCGCAGCCTGCTCCGCTCATCTGGAGCCGACGTTCTCCCCCACGCTTTTGTTCAAAAAATGTCATTTCCAGCTTTGTCACTGGCAACCCTTCCCAGCCTCCTGAGGCGTGAGCACGGGGGGGGCACATGGCCACAAATCACAAATTAGAGCTGGGAACTGGCTGATGTGATGCCCATGTCCCCACTACCCCGGTGGCTGAGTGTGTCGCTGGCACTGCGGGTGCTCGGTGCCACCCGGCCCCGTGTCACCTGCGCTGGGAGAGGGGCTGATCCCCCCAAAGCCAACCATGCACTGCCGCAGAGAAGCGGGGATCAGCCCTTTCTGCCTTGCCCAAGTGAGCTGAGGACAAGCACTGGAAAAGCTGCTGGTGCTGCCGGCCGTGCTGCAGCGCGCGGGCCCGGGGGGGCAGAGCTGCGGGGGCTGAGCCGGGTGCCCCATCACACTCCTCTTGCAGCCCCTCACTGGCCAAACCAGCACCTCTGGGTGCTGAGAAAATGCAGCTGCCTGCGGTCACGGGAGCAGCGGCCCCGTCTCGGGCAGCCCACCGTGTACCCAGCCCTTACTCGGGCAGGTCCTGGCCGAGCTGCTGCTCCGGCGATGGGCTCAGCCCGGCACAACCCACGGAGAGGGCAGCTAACGTGGGTCTCTGAAAACGTGTCAGCACTGGGGGAGCCTTGGGAGGAGAGGGGGCGTTTGTTAAAGACAATGGATTAAATGAATAATTGAGTTAGACAAAGACGGGATATTCCTCTGAGCTGGAATCTCTGTCTCGCACTGACATCTACAGCTACATCAAAGGCAGCTTTCGCAGACGCTGCTCGATCTTCCCAGTTTCCCCTCTGGCTTCTCTGATCAGTTATTTCTGCAAAGGCTGTAATCGCTTGCATTTTGTGGAGCAAAGCTGTGGAGGAGCTTAGCTGGCAAACAGATGCAATAATCAGTATCATTACAATTTATTAGCTCTATGCCAGAAAGACCCCCAACTTAAAAACAAATTATTGTTCATTAGGCATTTTCTTGCAAGGCAAATCATAGATTTCTGTTGTCTTGTGTTGAATTGCAGTGCAGCAGCAATTAGATACGGGATGTCCACAGATGAAAGATGTTTTCGTATTGCAGATGCCAGTTCAAATCCAACTGGGTCAAGTGTGATTTAATTACTGCCTGTGATTTTCAAGGGTGCCCAAGTGAGCTCGGTTTGCTCTTGGTGTCCTCGTGCTCCCGCAACCAGGAGCCAGGCTCCCCCCGTTCTGGTGCCAAACGAGCAGAAAGAGCTGTGCCCCCCCCCAAAAAAACCCAGGGAGCAGTGGCTGCAGACACAACCTCCAGCGGGGCTGTTGTGCTGGTGCACACTGCCGGGTGAGGACAGGGGACAGGGGTTTGCCACCTTCCCTTTTCCCTCCTGGATGGCCCCAGGGGCTGCCCATCAAAGGACAGGCTGAGCTGGAGCATCTCAGGGATTTACTCCCTTGCTCTCCGCTGCTCCCGAAAAAGGCCCTTCTGCCAGTGCCCCAAAAAAGTCACGGGATGTAAAGAGGAGCTCGAGCTCCCTCACCGCCGGAGCCGGTGTCCCCGGGCCCTGTCAGCTCGCATCGTTGAAACCCGTTGGGAAAGCGCTCTCCTCCGCAGCAGGAGCCTCCCGGCTTCCCAGGCAGATCCGAGCTGACAGCAGCTCGTATCCCCCTTGGCCGGGGGCGGTGGGAAGGACACCCTGCCCGGGCGTCTCCCATGCCAGGAGGGTCTGTGCGAGCCCCAAGCTCACCTCAAACCGCCTTTCCCGGCTCTGGGGGCTGCTCCCCCAAACCCAGTGCCAAGGCTAGGTTGGGCCAAAACACCTGGAGCCAGCTGTGCCCCGGTGCTAACCCACGTCACAAGCTCTTCCTCTGCTCCATGTGCCCCCATGGCGTTACGTACCCAGACCCGCTCCGGGGCTGCCCTGTGCCGTCCCCCAGCGCTCGCCCTGGAGCTCCCTGCGCTGCCGTCCCCACCCGCTCGGCCGCACTGCACGGAGATAACGGCCCCTTGCAAAGGGAAAGATCCCGGTTTCCCCAATTAGCCGCTGAAATGTCTGTCTGTGCGCGTTTGTGGAGCAGAACGGTTTGAGATGAGCAGAGAAATCGGTGTGACAGCTTCAGCATCGCCGGGTCTGCAGCCGAGGGGATGGGCCCCCGGGAGGGGACGTGGGGACCCCATGGGAGCCTGTGCCGCTCTGGGAGCCAGGGAGGGCTGGCGGCTGCTGGGGGGAGTTCTCTTGTGCTGCACGGGGGGTGCCAGCCGAGCCCCCCGATTCTGGCAGCAGACAGGGCTGCTTCTGGGTGCTGGGGGGGAACCACCCCCCACCCCCCAAACAGCTCCTCCGTCGCAGCCCCTGGGGCTGCAGTGCGCAAAGGATGCTCTATCCAGATGAAAACGATGGGCTGTGGTGTTAAACTGCGGGAGACCCCGGAAAGGTCCCGGTGTGCTGCGGTGCTGAATGAAGCCTGGCATCCCTGGGCATCACCCGGGCCGTCGCTGGCCTGGGGGTGCTGCTTTCAGCCAGCAAAGGGGGGTCCCCCCGCAGCCTGTTGCGCTGACCGAGAAGTACCAAGTTCATGGTCATGCGCTCGGCTGGGTTGGGGTAACCCTGCCGGTAGGCAAGTCCCAAAAACCACCGGGAACATCGCGTCGGAAAACAATGCCCTGGCGTGGAGAGGGAGGGGAGCTGGTGGGTCTGACCGTGAATGCTGGCTGGTGCGTGGCGGCTCCGTGATCCTGCTCCGTGTGCCGGCATCTCGGAGGTCAGCTGCAGGGAGGTTTCCTCCTGCCTTCCCCCTACCACTCTCTGCTGTGGGAGCTCGTCAGCTGTTAATTACCAAGAAAATGGGTGCCAATCTGATTTTTTTTTCAATTTTGTGTTATGCACTGAATCCTTTAATTATCTTTAATAAACAGGGCGATGCTCAGTGGTGCTTTGTCTGCAATAAAATCTAATGTATTGATTTAAACAATATGCAAACATGCAGGATTACAGTCTAATTGGGGACTAATCAGGGTGCAATGGCTGCGTTGTTGGCTGGGCTGGGGCTGGGGCGTCCTCGAAGCCGGGGCAGGCGGTGGGAAGGTGCCCGGCTCCTCCGGCCACACCGTGTCGACCCTCACCGGGAGCGCCTGGCCGTGACCAGCCTCGGCAGCCTGCCAGGAGCCACACCAGCCATGCTGCAGGGGGGAAAGTCAGCTTTTCTGGCTTCCTCTTTAATTCTTGCGGTGGTTTGCTGCTCTCCTGCTTTTGGGTCTATTTTTGAGAAATTTGGCAGGGAACGCAAAGGGCCCAGTGGCCACGTTCGCAGTGCTCCCTCGCCTGGCACGGCCGAGCGGGCCCCTGAGCATAACGTCGGCTGACGGGATTAGATATAATTATCGGGGGGAAAAGAGCAGTTGGGAACATAAAGGAGCGATGGGCGGGTGGCAAAGGGCAGGCGTGGGTCTCGCTGCGGGGGGGACACCGCTGCCGCCGGACCCCAGCTGGGAGCGCGGCCCCTACCTCCCGGGGACGTCGAAGCAGCGCGTTGGGCTCTCCCGAACTTCCGAAGAGCAGATCTGTGCCCACCCTGGGTGTTAAAGGGTCTTTAATATTCAGCTGTGACAGCCGCCGCATCTCCCCGTGCGCTCATCGATAACCTCGTCGCCAAACGGTAGCGGGGTTTGTATTTTAGGCTTCTGTACGTTTAGTGAAGGACAAGCATACGGAGTCCTCCTGCTCGGTTGGCCTCAGCTGCTCCCTTCAGCTGCGAGCAAAGATGATTAAAAATAGCTTTTCAGATCAGATTTGAATAACCTGGAATCTCAGTGGGGGAAATGTAATGTTTTTTCATGTCTTAAAGATGTTTGCTGGGATCAGGTGTCATTTGAAGAAGCGCAGTTGTGCAATTGTACGTTTCCCTTCCCTCTGCTTATTCCCAGGCTTCTCCCGTCCCCGTCGGGGCGTGGGGACGTCCCTCGGGGCTGCCGGGGGCAGCGACTTGGGGGGAGCAGCCGCCCTGCCCCAGCCCAGCTGCCGAGGGGCGAGAAGGGGAGAGATTTACCCCCGTCACTGGGAACTGGCAGAAAAGCTCCGTTCCACTAAATGAGCCGGTTATACCGAAAAAGCTATTTTGCACGGGGCAAAGAGCTCGTGGGCTCCGTGCGAGCCCAAACCCTCCTCTCGGCACATCAGCCTCGTGCCAGCCCGTTAATCTGGAGAAAACTGCTCCCTTTTAAAATCCTCTGAAAATACCCCATTAACTTGCTCTCCCTCTGAAAAGCCCGGCTATTCAGCTTATCGTGGATTAATAACTGTATCATAATTAATCTCTGATTTTATTGAGTCGGTAACTTCAAATAAAAAAGAAATTGATTAGCTGTTAGCTTTTGCTAGAAGGATTTTTCCTGATGCAGTGCCTTCCCCGTCAGGGCGCTGCCCCTCCACTCTGCGCCCCGATTTCTGGCCAGAGGCTTCAGGGATATTTTTTTTTTTTTCCTGACACACTTATTCTAAAAAGAGCTTTAAATTTTAAACTCTCGGCCAAAAAAAAATGACGCAGAGAAGCTACTGGGCTTTGCACGTGCAGGCGCAGCCGGGCGCAGGCTGCGGTGTGATGCTCAGAGCGAGGAGGAGGTCGGAGCCCCCCGCGGTGGGGGCTGGGGGCCGATGCTCCGGCTGCATCCGCGAGAGGGGTTTGCCTTACAAAAATAAAATTGGAGACCAAGCCAAAAGATAACAAAGATAATATATATATTAAATATAATCTTCGGGTGGGCTGGCAGCCTGGTGCCCGGGCCGTGGGGGTCAGCGACCACGGGGGCGTCTGGGAGGGGAGCAGGGCAAGCTGCGCTCTCTCCACACGTTGAGGGGAAACAGGGGGGTCTCACGGGGACCGGACCCGTGTCCCAGAGGTGTCGTGGCAGGG
>VYXH01011727.1:7421-18892 GCA_013397275.1 Burhinus bistriatus | reverse complement strand
CTCGGCAGCGGCAGCTCCGTGCCACAGAGGACGTTGTGGGAAGAAAGCGGCCGTGGGCTTTGCTCCCCCCGGATGCGGGGCGGCTGGCAATGCCCCCGGGAGGGTGGGGGGGGTTTTTGCCGCTGCCATGGGCCGGTGCGGGGGTCCATGTACAGATATAGCAAGTTATGCACTGGCCAGACCCACGCTGCGTTGCTGGGAAATTCCAGTGATCCGCTGGGGCTGGGCAGGGGAGGGCAGGAGGCGTTAATGGCAGGGGTCTGTAATCAGTACCTGCAATTAGCCTCTGCTCCAGATGGCCTCAAAGGCTCGGCCGTACAACACACTGTCCCACACTGCCGTTCCTCTCCCACCCCTCCGTGTCACACCAGCTCGACCCCTTTCAGCTGTGGCGATGGCAGCCGGGACCTGCCGCCCCACAGGGATAAACCCGGCAGTGGCCGGAGCAGGGGGATGATTTATTGGTGACTTGAGGGGCTGGTCAGGGCTGGGGGTGAGGGTGGACAGAGGATGGAGTAGGAGGGTTCAGGGCTGTACATTGGTCCAGCCGGTCCCTGCCAGTGGGGCTGGAGGTCGGGAGATGCCCAACTTGCCCGTGGCTTGTGGTTGTCCCGGGGGAAAGGAGAACAGCCCCCGGCTGGTCGTCAGCCCCCTGCTCCTCCCGGTCTTTACACCTCCAGGCTCCCCTCTGCTCGACGCTCGCTTGCAGTAACACCAAACTGCTGGTGACATTAAACAAATTAATACCGGGTTTAAATAGCCTGCCGGGAGGCTGGTAACAGGCGGCACCGGCCCAGCTGTCAATCCCAGATTAGCGAGTGCCTGGGCTAAACTTACTGCTGCTGCTGCTGCTAACGACCCCGAAAGCAATACCCTGTGCCGGGGGTGCGTGTGCCCCACGGGGGGCTTTGCCGGTGCTGCCCCAGTGCCAGCCGAGTGGGAGAAGGACCCATGGCAGCAGCCTGTGAGGGGCCCTGGCAACTTTGGGTGCTTTTCAGAGCACCAAAATGCTAGAATTTACCTCGAAAGTGCCTGGTCTGGCTGCGGCACCTGGGAAGGGAATTTGCATCTCATGGTTTACGTCTTCATTTTGGCTCTGCTCGCCGCTGAAGGAGAGGGGTTCCTGCCCAACTCTTAGAATTGTTTGACTTGAGGGAAGTATTTAAATCCCTCCCTGTTCTCATCTCCCTTTGGGGGACGATGACAATTGTTTCCTCTTTGCACAAGCAGGTTTTTCATTGTTTCCCTCTCTAAAAGGCACCGTGCAATCAAGCCGCGAACCTCCCCTCCCGAGAAGCTCTGAGGCCAAAGATTCGGCACAGAGAAGGTGCTGCCATCAGGGAGTCCAACTGCCTCAGCCTTTGCTAGCGAAAACAATGGGGAGGGCAGCAAACCCTGGGCTCCAGGGCTTACACAAAACCCCAATCACGGGGGGGTTGGGGCGAGCCCCCTGCCTGGGGCAGGCTGCCCACATCCACCCGTGTCGCCCCATGAAGCGATGCCGTGGCTGGATCGGGCCCTGCACGTTTCCAGCACTCGGGGCTGGGGCAGAGCCAGGCAGGGACACGCGGCTGCCCCTTATCCCGGGGGGCCGCACCAGTGGATGCTCCGGGGCTGGCTGGGAGGTTCAGACCTCTCTTGTGCGGGTAGTGGAAACAGGGATGAGTTCATGCTGCTGTTCTCGGGCAAGCGCTGGGGTCTCAGTCATGAACCCCAAAATCCAAGGGACGCACTGGTGACTGGAGGGGGATGCATGCCGGTGCGTGTGGGATGTGCTCGGCTTCCCAGGCTCATGCAGCTCAGAGGGATGGTGGGCTCAGCCACCTCCTGCCAGTGCGTGTGTGGGACCCTGCCCGTGGAGGGGTTCGGGGAGCCTTTCCTTGGGGGGGGCCGGGAGGGGGCTGCCACGGCTGCGTCCCCTCCCTGAGCAAACCCCGTGATGGAGACCCAGCACAGGGACATCTCTGCAGGTGTCTGCCCGACCACGGCCACCCCAAAACAGGCACTCAGCCCTTGGGGGTACCGACGAAGCCGGTTGCGGGCTCCCTCCTCCCCGCTCAAAGTTTCTTTGCCTGGGCAGCCCCCGCCTTCACTCCGCGCCCGGCTCGGGGAGAAAAGGGTACTGGTGCTGTGCCGGGGGGTAGGGGGGGAGCCGGGCCCCCCGTTCCCCACCCCCCCTTGCCTCCCTATTCCCCTCCATTGCCATCGTCATACCCGGCACCTCCGGCTGGGGCCGGACGCGCGGGCGAGGGGCTCGCACCTCCCGGCGGCACCAAGCTGCTAATGGGGGGGTGCGCGGCTGAGCGGGGGNGGCTCGGCCGGCGCGGGGAGGGGGGTCCGGCGGGGGGCGAGGTGCGGGGCGCTGGCCCTGCTGCCGTCCCGGGGACGGTCCTGCCCGCACGGCCCCGGGTCGAGCGTTCTGCAGGCAGCCGGCTCCCGCCGAGTTGCTTGGGCTTGGGCAGACGGACCTAAGTCAAGGGACGAGTCGTTCTTCAGAGGGAAAAAAAATACAGCTGATCCTTTCTTGTTTTCCGGGTAAGGTTATGGGGAGGGGGGGGTGTCTTTTCTCCCCTTTGCAATTTTGACCGCAGATTTAATAGTGAAAAATTGAGGTGGGTTATTTACTGCCAGCACAGAGCTCCAGAAATACGAGGTGTTCAAGGAGTGCGGGCTCAGGAGCGAGGGGCTGGTAACAGGCACAAATATTGATTCACCTGAGGGGTCCCCATCCTCCTCCCATCAGGGCTTCGGCACGCGAAATTGCCTTCATTTGATTTTCTTCTTTCTAAGCAAATCAGGTCGTTTCCATTCCCTGTTGTCATCCTGCCCGAAAACCCATTTAAAGAGCTGTTCTTTTTATTTGCATCAACTAAGCCCTGTACCGTACACCCACAAAATGGTCCCTCCCAGCTCAGGCGCACATGCAGCCTGTTTCTTCGGCTCCCAGCCTGCTAATCCTAATTACTTACGGGATTCAAGCTGAGTTTGATTCACTGCATCTTATTGATTTTTCCCAGGGCTGCAAAAAGAGGAAGAAACAGGTCGCGCGCTGACACGGCTGTGTTTTGCCCTTGCTCTTCGTTTGGGGGTCAGCTCTGACTTGTGATTCTGCTGCACCCGCGACGCGAATGTTTGATGCTTTTTGTGTGAAATGGGGCTGGGGGGGCAGCGACCGGCAGCGCCTTTGCAGAAAAGGCCGGGAAAAGCTGGCGGGGGGGTGGTGGTGGTGATGGTGCTTTGCGCTGGCTTTGGCGCTCGTGGAGTGGAGCTGCGGCGGCAAATGGAGCGTAAGGCTGCTCTCGGACCCGTTCCACGCGCAGATTCAGGGCTGATAATTTCAGTGCTTTTGTTATGTTGGCATTAACTTTCTGGCAGGCTGCGGGGGACGGAGCATCGCCCCCACTGCTGCCTGCGCTGGGCAGGGACAGGGGTCCAGCGGGGTCCCTGCGGGCAGCGGTGCTGGTTCTCTCCATGTGTGTACACGCGTGTGCAGTGTGCGCATACATGTGTGTGCATGTCTGTGTGCGCGCCTCCTCCTGTGGTATCGCAGGCGCGTGCTTGTTGCTGCCCGAGCGGCGAGGCCGGGGAGCCATGGATGTGATTGAACTGGCACATCTGACAGGGCTCCTCCGAGGCGCTCGCGTTGTTGTCACCGCAGCCTTGCCCGTCAGCCGTCTCCGATGGATCACTTCAGTTTTTCTGATAGTTTGAAACACAGTCTTTGCTCCGTGAGCTGTCTTTCCCTGTATCTCTGGAACATGTAACGCTGCTCGGGATATTTATCTGGAATACTTGTTAGGCAAAGCAGGTCTTAAAAAAAAAAAAAAAAATACAAAACTTGCTTTTAGCCTTGTGGTCTCAAATATGTAGGAAATGTTGTAAAGCCACTAAAGCTTCCATTTTGAGCCTGTGGTGCCGGGGGCTCGCTGGCAATCTCCGTGCCAGGGCCAGAGCAGACGCAGGATCGTGGTGCCCTGGGTAGGGAAACGCGGTGGCTGCTCCCTGCGAGCGTTGGACGTCCTCGGCCCGCTGTGTTTTACACACCTCTTCAAAAACACGTGGGGACTCGGAGGCACCCGGCTTCGCTCCGTGCCACAGCACAAACCCAGGGTGGGCAGCACAGGGGGGACCACGCGTGGGTCCTGGTGCGGCTCTGCGTTTGCTGTTGTTAATTGGCTGCTTAATGAGGCTTCCTGTCCTCTCCGTCCTTGTTGGGGTTGAGGGAGAAGGGAGCCTGTCCCCCCCTCCAACCTGTGTCTGGCTTTGGGGCTCCCTCATCAGATGGTGGGACTGAGCTTTCCCCAAGGTTGTTTTGGGTGAATTTCCCTGTAAATGCAGCAGTTGTTTTTATTGCCAGGGGCTTGCTCTGAGAAACGTCCTGGGGAAAACATCTGTCCCCTGGTTTCAACTGTGAGCGACACCCGGGGGGGCACTGGGGGGCTCTGAGCTCCTCCAACAGCCTCAGCCTTCCCTTCGGAGTATTTTTAGACCAAACTGTCATCTAATCTTGACCTCCAGTCTGATGTGGGCTAGAAAATATCACTGCGTTTCCAGCATCAAGCCAAGGGTATAATTCACAAATTTTTTTAGACCATTTTTAATTCTACCTCCGCTCGCTGGAGTGATCGGTTGCTAACAGGTATTTTGAGCAAACGTGAACTTTTTTGAAGTTTCTGCAGGGACGATGCTCCCAGCAGGCTGCTGGCGGCTGCGCTGCCGGCTCCGGCGCTTTGATGGTCCATTCCAGCACCCGCCTGATGTCCTTAAGCTTGTAATGACTGCAGGGGCTGGGTATTTAACAGATTGCTTTTTTTTCCCCTTTTCTGAGCTGGACGTTAGAACGAGTAGGCTGGCTGTTCCCACTCTTCTCCGAAGTGATTATATTAGCACGGCCTGGGTAGGAGTGGCGGAAATTACAGTGAAATACTAGCAGTAGGAAATAAAAATCTAATTAAAAAATAATGACAGATGTGTGTCTGCTTCCAAACCCTGGGTATGACCAGCCTGGCCCCAGGGCAGCCGTGGTGGGGAGTTACACAGCTGCCAGCGCAAGCGTGACGGGCGCCGTGCTTGGGGCTCCCAGAAAACAGTCGGGAGCAGAAAGCAGGCGGGGGGAGGCAAAGGGCTTTGACCTTTCTAAAACTTGGGGGGGCATATGTAGATGGATTGGGGTTTGAAAGTCCTCTCGGCCCCCTGCGAGCTGTGCCCCTGCAGTCTGAGCTGGTGGGATCCCCTGCAAGTGGGGTGATTCCCCTTCACCCCCCCAAGCAGCGCCGGAAGGGACTGCCTGAAACCCGCGTGGTTTCACTGCTGGGGAGGCATCGGGGACAGCCGTGACACTGTCACACGTAGTGGTTTGGGCCTCGCTGCGGTGGTCTGCGTGCATCGCTCCGGCACATCTGGGATGGCACCGCTGAGAGGGGACTGCCACCAGCCCGGAGCCTGCCTCTGCCACCGACCTGCTGGGTGGCCCCGGCCATGTCACTTATCCTGTCTGAGCCCGTGTGTCCCCTCATGGCTGTGCTCTGCTCTCCGGGGCTCGGTGCCCTGGGGAAGGGCCAGCCCAGCGCCGGTGTGCGAAGGAGGCACCTGCCTTCAGGTGCTTCAATAATAGAAATCATTAATTTTCACTGCTAATGGAGGAAACGCTGCACTATGAAAAATGTGCGTTGGCTTAGAGGCAATTGAAAAGGCTGGTAGAGACGGGAGCCCCTTAATTTGTTCCAAATTGGTTATTTCACTAGAACAGTGAGAAAGCATCAATTTGAGTATCTTTTTTCCCTTTTCATTTCTGTCACTTGCTCCCTGGCCATAATGAATTGGCCTTGGCTGTAATTTTTACGATTTAAATGATGCCCAGAATAAAGGCTGAGCTAATCTCCGGCTCCGGTCTCCCCCTTGAGCTCTCCGTGTTTCGGAAGGACCCTGACTTCTCCCCCCCCCGGAGGAGAAGGTGATGGTGGGGAGGGGTGGGCAGGGCTTTGGGGAGCGGAGCCCGGGTCAGTGTTTAACACTCGCTGCCTCCTTTTTGCCACTGCCCCCGGGTCAGGATTATCCCAGCTCCTTCCTGAGCTCCTCGGTACGTGTCATGGGGATCAGCGAGGTCTGGGCCAGGACGCTGAGCCCGTCGGGGCTGGATGGGGGCTCTGCAAGGGGGCTATTGCTAAATGCTCATTTTCAGATAATTAGCTGACGCACAGGGTGAGCTGGGAATTAAAATCCGAGGGGAGGTGGGCTCGATGCTTGTGGACATGGGGAGGAAAAGAGGCTTGAGAGAGCAAGACGAGCGTCCGGTTTTGCTCCCCAGGAATCATTTACCGTATCAGCTGTGCGGGGTCACCGTTCCCTGCAGCTCCCAGGGAGCTGGATGCAGCCGAGCTGCCGATCAGGGACGAGGTGCATCAGCTGGGAGGGAGCCCAGGGTGGGAGATGGCCTTGTCTCCGCTTTGGCTCTTGCGCTTCACCGACAGGGCTTTGCCCTTCTCGGGTGCTGCATGGCGGAGAGCGAGCCGGCCCCGTCTCTGGTCGGAGGAGCCTTAGCCCGGAGCTGGGGTCGCCAGCAGGGGACAAATGAGCACTGCCCCCCCCTCCCCAGCCCAGACAATAATAATCCTGTTTGTGGCCATGCCCGGGAGTTTGCAGGGATGTCATGTGAGTTTATTCCAAGCCTTGTTCCCTGCCAGCTCAAGTCACGCAGCAAAAGGTTGCGACGAGGCTGTGCAGGGGAAGGCGGCGCGAGGTGGCGTCCTGCAAGCTGGTGGTGGTCGGGGGGGGCAGGGGGTCCTCATGCCAGCCGCTCGGGGGGCTTCCTTCTCCAGCAGCACCCCACGACCCCCTCTCGCTGGCCCACTGCCCACCCAGGCCCCTTCGCAAGGACCTGAGCGTGCCCGAGCCCCTGTGCCCGCAGTGGTGCTGGGAGGGTCCCCGCAGAGGAGGAACAAACCCCCGAAGCACCCGGGAGATGCGCAGGAGAGCTGGGACACAGCAGGGCAATATGGGGGTCCCCCAGGATGTGCCCCATCCCCTTCCCTGAGCCGGGGTACCCGCTCCTCCCCGTGACCCTCCGGTCTCTTTGCGGCGATGCTGCGAAACAGCAGATCCCGCGGGAGGAGCCAGGTCTGCCCGGCCGGGCAACAGCCCCGGGGAGGGGGCGAGGGGGGGCTGCAGAAGTATTTTTGGTTTGTCTGAGGTGACACGGTGTTGAGTGGTGTCTCCCCCGCAGGGACGGCGCTCTCCGACCCGAGGCGGCAGCTCCTCGCCGCCTGCCTCCCTCCGCCGTGCAGGGCAGGGACGAAACCCAACTGTCACCACCGTCGGGTACCAGGGATGCTGCGGCGGCGGTGGGCAAAGCCCAGCGGTGGGGCTGGGGCTGCTCCCGTGCATCCCCCCCTCCACGTCCGTCCCCCCCACCTTGCATCATCCCCCCGTGTGCCCCCGCTGTTCCCAGCCCCAGTTTTGGGACCCGTCCCAGATGGGGCTGTGGGTGCAGAGGGGGAACCTGTAGGGCAGCGTGCGCCTTCCCTCCCCCCCCCAAACCCCTGCCTGTGCGGAGCTGACACCGCAGCCCCCCCTCGGGCAGCCGGCCGGGGCTTTCCCACCCTGTCCCCAGGTGAGGGACGGGGAGGGCGGCTGGGGAGCTGGGCACCACAGGGTGGGCTGCGAGGGGATGGGGCTCTCCGGGACTAGCAGCTTCGGGAGCACCAGCAGCTCCGCTTCCCTGCTGGCAAAGCGTGAGTCATTCCCCAGAGACCGAGAGACTGGCTTAAAGCAGAGGAGGAAAACAAAATCTCATAAATACGTTTGGACTCGGGGATTTAATATCTTTTGGGGTAATATGGCTGGGTTTCTCTTCAGCTTCTTATAGACGCAGTGAAAAACCCTCAGGGAAACCCAGTGCCTGGACGTGGGGCTGCAGTGCTGGCAGGGGGTGGCAGGGTCTGACCCCTCGGCATCCCCGACGGGGGCTGTCGTGGGCCTTGGGTTTGGTGCGGCCGTCAAAGGCGCGGGGCTCAAACGGAAACTGTGGCTCATCGGGCAGCGGCCGCCCTCGTGCCATGCCGATGATAAATGTGCTCGTGCACGCAGGGCACCTGCCCGCCGAGCTCTCTAGGCATGTCACGGGGGAGAAAAATAGCACTGATCGAATCAAACCAAGACTGCTGCTGCATAGGAGTAAATAGAAATATTTCCATTTCAGTTCCTTTAGGAAGGACATCTGACATCCTGCAGGGATGCAAGGGCAGGGGTGCTTGCGAGGGTCAGGGACATCCTGCAAACACTGCCCAAAATCCATGTTAAAGGTGGAGGCTTCTGAAAGAAATGTGAATTTATGGAGAAAAGAAAAGAAAAAAAAAAAAAAGGGGGGGGGGACCATGAAAAAAGCGTTTCACATGAGGCCTTTCAGCTGTTTCCCATAGCTCCCCTGCCATGGGACCCGAGGCAGAGGAGACCAGTGGGTCCAGCCATGCTGCCCCCCGGCACGATGCAGGCAGAGCCCCCCGCTTACCCCAGAGCCCGTGGGGTTCACGCAGCGCACCCTGGTTTCCCAGCCCTCTCCCTGGGCCAGTGTGCCTCGGCAGGTACTTGGGGTCTCTGCCTGGCCGTCGGCCCCTGGCAGGTGCCTGTGTGTCTGTCCCCGTCCCACTTTGCCCCAGCAAGGCCACCGTGGTTTGGCGTGACCGTGGTTTGGCATTACCGCGGGCAAGGACATTTTCTGGGCACTGAGCTGGGTGGCTGACGGGGCTGGAGCTGCTCCTGCGGGTCACCGACCCCTCCAGACCCGGGGTCCTTTGCAAAGCAAAAAGGCACAATAATTACAGTCCCCCACCTTTCATCTGTCCCGGTGCCTGTCCCCCAGCCCTGGGGCAGGGTCTCCTGGCCCCGTGCGGGGCTGCCAGGGGCCGGGGGCTCTGCAGCCGCTCCTCGCCCATGGGTGGAACGCCCCTCAGAGCCCCCGACCTGCCCCATCTCCCTGGTTTTCTGGCCGTGCTCAGAGAGGAGCCCGGGCCCCGCGGCGATGCTGCGTGCTGCCACCGTTGGTTTGCCCAGCGGGATTTTGGTGTCCTGCCCGGTCCCTGTTGCTTCTTTTCTTGAGCAGTTTTGTTTCCATGCTGCGGTTTTTTCCTGCCTGGCTCCCTTCGGCTTGTGATAATTATAAGTGACTGCGTTTGTATCTGGTGCTGGTGAAAGCGGAGGGGAGGATGGGCAGTGAGCGCTTTTGCCAAATCCACCTGTTTTCCAGGACTTTGCCTGGGGCTCCGTGGCGCTCCCTGTCCCTCTGCTCCGGGCTTGGGTGCCTCTTCCCAACAGTGCGGGACAGGAGCAGCCTGCGGGATTGGACCCGGCTGCTCCCTTTGGGAACTGGGGGGCAAAGCAAGTGTGTTCCCGGCTGGAGTCCCCCGGTCCTGCCAGTGGGTCCTGGTGCCAGGGCCGTGCGGAACAGGGTCAGCCCCAGCCCATGGGGCCACTGGGACCAGTGACCTTCGCGATCCTGCTCGGGATGCTGTGAACCAGGGGATGCGGCAGCCTCCTGCCTGAAAACTGATTAAAAAGGCTAAGTCTTCTTTTCTCGCTTGCATTAGCACAAGAATAAATAGTGCATATTTTCACCCCTGGGAGCCCATCTCTGGTTTCACCCAGCTCCTGTTAGCATTAGCCCTGGGCTGAGGTGGCCGGGCAGGAATGTCCCGAGAGTGGGAAGAGCCTTTTGCCGCGGGACATGTCAAGGAGCAGAAAGAGGAATTCACTGGGGGGCCGCCGTCCCCTCCCTGGTGCAGAGCCAGCCGGAGCCAGGTACAATGCAGCCCCTAATCCAGGCACATACCGTGGGGCCGCGGCCCTTGTCGGGGCCGGATGCGGCACCGGGAGCAGGGGGAGTTGGAGCCAAGAGCATCTTCCAGCGCCCGGGCACCCTGTCAGCTCTGGGGGGCTGGGGAACGGATAGGGTGTTCCCACTGGGGGGTCCTGCGGGATACTGGCGCTCTTTGGGATTTTAGTGTCCTCGGGAGCCTTGTTTGGGGGAAAGCAAAGGTGGCATAAAATGCTATTTTTGGAAGAAGTTGAGGGGCTCTAAATTTCACCTGCATTTAGTGCTAAAAGAAGGTGTTTTTTGGCATGAGTGGAGCCGCCGTGCTCGTTAGGGACCCCCAGCACGAGGGGGTGGGTGCCAGGCGTGGGTTCCAGTGCCAGTCCCAGCCCCAGTCCCGCAGTACAGCCCAGCAGCCCAGCTGAATGGGGTTTGGGCGGGAGCTTGGTCCGAGTCCTGCAGAGGGTCCCGGGCTGGGATTGTGCAGCAGCTCCATGCCCGTGGGCAGGGCTGGAGACCTGTTTTGCCCACAGCTGCCCACTCGCGGGGCGCACGGTCTTGGCTGTGCCGAGCCCCAGGTCACCCGTCCTGGCTGGACGCACACGCTTCCGCAGCTCGTCCTGCTGCGAGCGCTCAGCCCTCGGCCAAGGGACCTGGGGTGGGTGTCCCGGGGGGGCCAGGAGCCGAGCACCCGGTGCCCATCGCCTTTGCCCTCCTTGCATCTTGGGGGAAGGTGTCCCGGCGGAGCAGCAGCACGCACGGGGCGCAGCCCCACGTGCTCCCCTTCCCCAGGAGCCGGAGCCCATCGCCCAGCCACTACGGCCACCATCCCCACCGTCCCCGTGGCCAGGCCACCGCCACGCGGCCTTCCCCGTTCCTGGCCACCGCTAGTGGCCACTGCCGCCGTGGGCTGTCGGGAGCATCCGCGCAGCCAGACAGTCCTCGCAGCAAGATGGCTGCTCCCGTGCTCCCGTGAGCGCGGGCGGCAGCCGCAGGCTTTGTTCCCGCAGCCACCGCGCTCGGGGCCGGTGGGACGCTGAGCGGGGCCGCTGGGGCGGGGGGTGCACGCTGCTCCCTGCCTCCCCACCACCGCCTTCGTTTTTATTTTTTTTTTTTTTGTGGCTTTGCATTGTTTGGCAGGGTTTGGTTTTTTAATTAGATTTATTTATTTATTTATTTTCCTATTTAAAAACCAAAATCTGGGAAGTTTGCAAGCCCCCCTCACCCCAAAGCTTATGGCAGCCTTTAAATGGTACGTATGTAGGGGGAGGGCGGGCGTGCGGGGTGGGCACGCAGGGCTGGGTGCTGGGGTCGCATGCTGCTCTGGTCACCCTCACCCGAGCGGGATTAGGTGACCGGCAGCCAGGGCTGACACGCCTGGGCACAAGGGTCAGAGCAGCGACTTGTCCTCTTGCAAGTAAATCCTGCCCAAACTTCCCCACAGAGAGTGCTCCTGCCCCAGCTGGGGGGAGCAGCAGGCTGGCGGGGGTACGGCAGTGTCACCCCCACTCCCGAGCCACCTTCCCACACGCTGCCGGGTCCCTGAGGAAACGCAGCACTGCTTTTTCCCGTGGCCGGCAGCGGCTGGGGAGCGATGTGCAGGGTGCCCAGGGCTGGTGCCGGTGCACGGCAGGCACTGCAGGAACCGCAGGACACGGTGCCGTGG
>VYXH01011723.1:451014-481120 GCA_013397275.1 Burhinus bistriatus | reverse complement strand
CCCCCAACTGAGCTCCTACAACCTCCTTTTCAAGTTTTATTTTTATTTCGTAGCATTGTTCATTATCAGGTAAAAGCCCCCAACTATTCTGTTGCCCACTAGGTCTACATCCCAGCCAGTGTTCAGCTTCCCCCGGATCCTGAAAAACTTCCAGTTTTCATTGTTCAGGAATCTTAAGATGATGTCAAATTTTTGTATGACGTATGTATGTTATCAAACATTGGAACAGGCTGCCCAGGAGGTGGTTGGGTCACCATCCCTAGGTGTGTTTAATAGTCGTGTAGATGTGGTGCTTGGAGACATGGTTTAGTGGCAGACCTGGTAGAGTAGGGTCAAATGTTGGAGTAGATGATCTTAAAGGTCTTTTCCAACCTAAACGATTCTATGATTCTATGATTTCCTTTGGGATATGAATTCCTACACAAATACATATTTTTCCATGTCAACTTTTGGGTTGGGTTTTGCGGGTTTTGTTTTGTTTTGTTTTCATTTGTGTAGGCAACTTACACAGAGTACAATCCTCTTAGTAAAGCTCTTAGGAAAGCTTTAATTCAGAAGATGATTTAGCCTGATGTTTCTAAAGCGGTTACAGCATTTCTGGGCTATGCTGTAAAACTTCTCAGTGTAGTGAAAAGCTCTAATATATTGAATGCGATGAGAGACCAAAATACAAACCTGTGACGTGCCATTTTGGTTTTCTTACCATTCATAAGAGGGGAAAAAAGAAGAAAATATTTTACATGGAGGTAGGCTGTTGTAAACTTAAAGTGAAAAGTAAAATTCATTAATAGATGGTAGGTGGTACATTGTGCCTGAGACTGAGTCTCCTAGAAAGTGACTGTGGAGGATGTTGTTATTTAATGCCTGATCTTAAAAATAATAGTTCGCTTAAGAGTAAAAAGAAAAAAAAAAGGGGGGCATGGGGGAGAATAGTCTCTTCAAATTGATGTGTCTGCAGAGATGTCTCCCCGAGTGATTCTCCGAGTGCAAAGAGGTCCTTTTCGCAGTGTGGAGAGCATGGGGCTGTGGGGTGCAGGCTGGCTGAGGAGCCGCAGGTTGCGATGCTCGCCCGCTGCAGCTGGTCTAATTGGGGCTCAAGAGGCAGCACCTGGGTCTGTCTGCATCCTTCATCGCCGCCGGATCTCGGCACCGTGAGGTGATGAGGACCAGAGGCATAACACCTTGTAGCGTTGAAGTCAATGGCAGTTTTGTCACTGACTCAAGTAACCTTGTCTTTGGTCAAAAATACTTCGTTCCTTTCCATCTTGCTTCCCAAAACCCTGTTCTTAGAACCAGTAAGATGCTGTGTGTGCAACTGCGTATACACCTTAGCTGCTTCATGCGTGTGTGTGTAGGTACACCTGTATACATACACACGTGAACATGGGCTTCTCCGATAATCGGTTCCGACCTTAGGCAACTGTAGATTCATGTAATAACGTACCAAACACATAAAACCAGTGCTCTAGACTGTCACCCTTAGCATATAGTTACCAAAATGCAAAATAATAAGCATTTTAGACACTTCACTGCTTTCAGCTCTCATCCTGTTACCACTGGGCGGTTTGTTTGGCCTGTTTGCTTCTCTGATTAGTTTAAATTCTCACAAAACCTGAAAATTCACATGGCATGACAGCTTTAAAAATTGACACAATACTATCAGTGTGCATGGTAATCCTCTGTTCTTATACCTTTCACACTGTTCAGATGTAGTCATGGAAATGCGTACTCCTTTTATATTTACCTCCCCAGCTGTATTTTCGTGCAAATATTTATTCACAGCTGCATAATAAATACAGTTGGATTTGTACCTAATTGTAGTAACTGATTTTCATTATTTATGAAAGTTATTGTCAGAATTCATTTATGGTTCTGACTGCGAAGACGCTTATAGTGACAACTTTATATGATCACAGCAATAAAATAATTAACTGGCTCACTTAAAACAGGTCAATGGCCAGGGCATTAACTCTTAATATTTCAGGAATTATTTACACTTCTGTGTTCACACTTCTGCAATTCTATTGCTTTCTGATTGATAGGATTCTGTTCTTGTTGTATTATAAGCTTTAATTATCTTATGTATTTTTGTTAAATGACTAATTTTGGAGAAATTAGGATGCCTATCAGATTCAAAAATTGAATGTGTGTTCTAATTTGTTCCCAGAGCTGTGAAGTAACTGTGGGCTATGGTGGAAAAGTGTTATGGGTATAGGCATGCAAATGAGCTTGCCAAGTGTCTATATATCATAAAATGTCTTAAATCTATGGGCATAAATGTAGGATGAAGACAGCCATTAAAAAGGCAATCATTTTTGAGTGTCGTATAATTTAGGCACTTTAAGTTATTGAAGTGTCACAAGTTTATTGCACCTAATTTATTAATACAATCATTTGGGATTCACGTTGTCTCTTGCTCTGCCCCAAAACAGAGGCTAAAAGTCTGTTTAAAATGCACAGACTCTGCTTCAGCAGTAAAAGTCTAACATGTTTCTTAGAATATGGAGACACAAAAAATAAGAACTTGAGAGTAGTCTTTGCAGGTAATGGGTGGCTGTGTTCCTGTTTGTTTATATTTCTCTATTAAAGTAGGGCAGAGAAATCCAACAAAGACCAAGTGAGTTTGGTTCCCATTTAGTTTTTCTGTTGCCGCATTAGCTGACATCTGTACAGGGAAAATAGCCTGTTGCTTTGGCCCATAACCAGGACAGGAAAAAAAGAAGATAATCCTGACAAATACCTTGTTACTGCTTTCATGCTTTGGGGGAAAAAAAAAAAGTTTGTCATTTATTTTTAATCCTTTCATGTGCTGAATTGGCTTTTCCTAGTTTGCAGGTTCTGTTATGTTTCTTTCCTACCCAGGAGCACTTTTGAGGTCTTTAAGCAGTTGACAAAACAGTGCTAAGGTGTAGTATGTATGAAAAGGGGCACCACAGAGAGCTGGAGACAAAAGAATCCACTTGATTGTAATACATGCAGAGTTTTGACAAAACACCTTGTGTGATACCTGAGACATTTATACACATGAAGAGTTTTTACTTCTAGGTTCTTTTAAAATAAATAAATAAATAAAAAAATTTCTCACCTTTTGTTATCTTTTTTTCCCCTAATCAGGACAGAATTTTACCCTAAGGCAGTTAGGAGTTTGTGAACCAGCAACTCGTCGAGGACTGGCATTTTGTGCGGAAATGGGGCTCCCCCACAGAGGTTACTCTATCAGTGCAGGGTCAGATGCTGATACTGAAAATGAAGGAGTGATGTCTCCAGAGCATGCCATGAGACTTTGGGGCAGGGGGGTCAAATCAGGGCGCAGTTCCTGTCTGTCGAGCCGTTCCAACTCAGCCCTCACTCTGACTGATACCGAACACGAAAACAAGTCCGACAGTGAAAATGGTAAGTTCTTACGCATATGCCCATATATAAATCAATGTTTTATTTGCTGTTTTGGTTGACACTCAATAATTTTAAATCATTAAAGGAATGGCCTTGAATTATTTACCTTTTTTTTTTTTTTTCCTCCTCTTCCCAGAAAAGTCAATATTCAGTATCAGTCCTAACTAATGCGAGTTTGGGCGTGATGTTTTAGCTGTAATTTTGAAAGAGTTTAATCACAAAAAAAAGATTAGCTCTGTTTTATCTCAGGCCATGTCACCTGTAACCCTTTGGGGAACAGCTAAGTAAGTGGTGATAAAGTTGATCCCCAAGGCCAGCTTGCGATCAAAGGTTTCATTGTAAACTCTTCTTCAAGATATTTTGGAGAAGTTGCAGAATCTTAGAATGGATGAATGAACGCAAAGAATGGCTTATTAACAGGGCTCATGTGATTGGAAAATGAATTTGATTGTGCTTTAAAGTTCCTAGTCGATGAGAGCAATTGGAATTGCGGTGAAGAGGGACATGTGGCCTTTGATGTGCCTGGAGGACTGGATTACTGTGCAATTAAAATCTGCAAAAAAAAATCTAAACAGCAGCTTTGTAGGATGTGGGGTATGACCATTGTGTATTAAGGCTTAGTGTTTAAATGAAAAGAGGTTAATACAATTGAATGGTTCACTTTTAAAGCTTTTCAAAATGTTTTTACCTCCACTTGAGGTTATGAACAGAACCTAATGTGGTGTTAAATGCTAAATGCACAAATCTTAGAAAACATTTTATCTTTAACTTCTTTTTATTTGCAGAAGATTTTCAGCTTTACTAGAATTAAAATGATTGTTCTATTAACTTCATGACTTTCTATATGACAAATTCAAAAGAGGAATAAAGAAAAATGAGTAACAATGAAAATTAGTGATGGCTATTGCCTGCATGCCTACATGTCATTTTATTAATTCGTTAAACCTGTCTGTTCAGCTGTACAAAAGACAGAGCAATTTTATTTCTATCCTCTGGCAATAGTTGTAATACATTGTGGGAAACAGCAATGTAGGTGTGTATGTATGGTAATTTTTTTTTTTTTTTTTTAAAAAAAGGCACTTTTATTTTAAACTGCAAGCAATGATGTTTAGTCCTGCCTATTTATTATTTTAACTTCAATTTGAGAAGACAAAACCAAAGCCATATTTAGGTATTATTCGTACTTGTCTTTCGCCCGGTGGCTTGTTCTAACTGAAGATGCCTGTGCAAGACAGCTGTCTCAGACGGGATCCTCCTTTTTGTGTTGGACTTAATGCTGCGTGGTACCTGAGGAGACCACTCTCAGTGTTCTCAGGTGTCTCGTCTCACACTTGGAAAACTTGTTTTGAAAAAGGAGGATGGCAATATTTGCCTACCTCCTTTTGGTAGTGGAGTTTCTGTTGGATGACTCTTGATACTTCAGCTGCAAAGTAATGTAGAATAAATTGTTAAACAGTCCTGTGATTTTCCTTTTGAAAGTTCTATTGTGAAACAGATCCTCTGGAGTCTTTTGTAAAACCCTAGGTTAATGAACTTGAAAATACGTATATATATTTATGCGCACACACACACAATTTCCTTAGAGAGTCATATCTTTATCAAAAAGGTGACTGCTTCAAAAGTACAATAGGTTTTGTATACTTTTTTATAAACTTTATATTCATAATTTTTAAAAAAAAGGAAAATGCCTTATTACAATATGCCAAAACTTCCTCCATGAGGTTAGAGATTTATTTTATTTTCCCATGTTTAAGACTACTGTGAATATGTTGGAAAAGACATTATTCTGCACTGGTTAAAATTATGCAAGGACCATCTGATGTTTGATACAACTTTAAAGAAGAGTTTAGTCACTAAAAAGGATTACAGTTGATTTATTTATTGATAGGGAGGCCAGCAGTCCAGCTTAAGAAGGTATTGGGACTGCTGTGAGGCTAATGAAATTTCGATGGCTTGAGAGTCCCCCAGGGTTATGAAACATATATAATTCGGACCATGTCATGGGTCACCATTTCAGTGGAGATGTTACAGAAGTGGTGAAAAGCTTAATCATCTTGGTATTTTTCTCTGAATTTTTGTTTCCACTGAACATGGAAGATTTGGCTGAGAAATGATTTTATACACGTAGTTGGAACTCGGTATGTTAAATGTTCACAGTAGAATAGAAAATATAATTTAAAGCCAGGGAAGCTGCATCATCCTGGCAGGCACAGGTGCTCTAATCAAAGGACCAAACTGCAGGTGCAAGTTTTGTTAATTTATGGCCTGAAGTTAATAGCTGTGCCAGTATACTGTTGAAATCTGACAAATCTGATACGGCTTTGAAACCAATGTTGGTTCTGTACCACGTCCCCCTTTGCTGTGTGTGAAAGCTTCCTGACCGAATTTTGATGGAACTGTTTTGCAGGTAAATGCATTTCTATGCAGCATGTTTACCTCTAAGGTAGATGATGAGCAACAGGTTGTAATGAACAAAACACAACACCAGATTGTACTTTCCTCACCTAAAGGCCTCAGTTCTTGAGTGATCCCGCTGTTCACCCAGTGAAACTATTCACTGTTTAAATAGTCCATTCCCATAAGCAGACTTTATTGGAGTTAATGGGATGATTCACAATGATGAGAACTGTGACTTATCCTACAGGTTTATGAACTCAGGATTAACCATTTGTTGAATGGGGTTTTCTTTCTCACCACTTAGGCAAGAAGAGAAGCTTGGCATCAAAACACGATTTCCCTTCCTTCCTTGTAACCGTCGTGTGTATTTGCTCTTCTGAAATAGTTGTGGATTGCATAGCCCTCAGGAAGGCAAAACTCAAGGTTCTGTTGCATAATTACAATGAATGAATAAGTGGAAATTGTTCAAGATAGTTAACTTTCATTTGTCGAAGTCTCAACATTATGTTTCTAAGATCCTACAAAAGCAACCTAAATTTGTGAATAATATTGGCAGGATTAGAAGTTTCTTTAAACAAATAACATTGCACATGATTAAGTTGCAAAATTTTAAGTATACTGATAACACACCATGAATGCCAGCAGATTTTTCACTTTTTTTTTTTTTTTAGAAAACATCAAAACTGTCTATCAAACATCGGGTTTGTAGATGTATTGTCACATCAAAGTTTTAGGTTACTGCTCAGTAAATCAATCTGGAGAGAAATATTTTTCTTTGAGCTCATTCAAGTTCCATATATGACTCTTGGCATCATATTCCGAGAGATTTGTCATGTCAGCCTCCCTGAAGGAGGACCTGCATCTGTTAATCTGGGCAACCGACCAGTGTCATGTACGGTATGATATAGCAATTGGAGCACACTGAGCACGCATGTGCTTCTTCAGGCTTTCTTCCCCATTCCCACTGCAAGTTATTTCATAAACGCTGCATCAAGAAATTCATGTTAATAATTGTTCTAGGAGCTGTGGCTTTGAAATACAATCAGCCCATCTTTTACACACTTGCCAGTGACTTTATGTTGTTAACCTGTTCTAAGATTACTAAAGCTTGTCTTTTAAACCTGATAAATATTTCAGCAGAGCATGAGCTAGAAGTTGTAGTTAGTCTTCAAATGGTCCTTTTGCTTAAAGGGTCAATATATTTTTAAGGTATCTTAGAATCCACTTATTTATTTAAATTATTTTAAAATCCATTAAACTGCAACCCCTGATTTCATGAGAGATCAGAAAGCTAATAAGCAAAACATGAAAGTTAATTGAGCAAGCTATTCCTGAAGTCCCGCTCCTTATGGAGTTTTTATTTATTTATCGTAAACTTATATAACTAGTCCTGTATGCACTTTTTGTGCTGGCCTGAAACTCAGGCTGTGGCAATGATTGTGACTGGAAAGTCACTTATTTAAGGCTTAAGCAAGTCCATGTCACCTTCTGTCCCTTTGGAAGCAGTATTGGCAGTGCTTCTGAAAAAGCGTTGGCCACTCCGGATAGATGTGTGATCACATTGTTGACTCTGCCCACAGCCACAAAGACTAGCTGGGTGTACAGAAAATAGTTCTGATGGGACGAGAACGTGGCGGTTTATCTTTTTATTTAGTGAAGGTTTTGCACTGATGGGGGTTTGTTAGAAGACCAGAGGAGGTCAGGTTGTAGCAAAATAAAAAGAAGAAAGGGGGAGAGGAGAATGAGATCATGGCCTCAGGCAGTCGTCCTGAATTGGTTAGATAAATCATTTTAAACTTAGACCCGTTTTTCACAGGTACAGAAAAGTAGATATTGCTGCTAGAATGTTCATTGCTTAGGATTTCTGTAAAGAGAAAATATCGGTTTATCAGCTGTGTGGGCACCTGCTGGCTTCCTCTCCAACTTCAGACGGTTTCTGAAGATAGCATTCTTGTGAACATAATGCTCTCTTGTCCTTCCAGAATGGTGAATTTACTGGCATTCAGATCTCTGAAAACCAAGAAATACATTGGTAAGATACTTGTCAAGACATTTTAAATCTGTTCTCTCTAACCCAGTACATCTGTAACATATACTTGGACTCTGCATTCTTAAATAATGCACATCATTCAGGAAGTCATGTTACACGTTTTCACCTGTTTAACATCCTTCTTTATGCTAAGGCAAAACTTAGACGAACTTTACTGAATAGGAGCTGCTTGGTACCTGCTAGCCGAATGCTGAGCCTACTGATCAAAACCAGCCACATAGCTGATGAATTAATATTCATCTTTACTGCCATACCACCATTTACAGCTTCTTCACTCTTTCCCACAGTATTCCATCTAGCAATTATCTATCCCTCATTAAGCATGCCAATATCTCTTAAATCCTGCTTTGCTGCTAAGAAATTTAATGACCAGGAAATCAGTCTGTTTTATTGTTGACAGAAGTCAGCTCTGAAATAATATTTAATATCTGAACAGGGATACAAATTTTTCTTTGGTTACAGACACATGGAACAGAAATCCATACACAAAAGTAGTCCTCCTTGGTTTTCTGCAATATTATCACAAGTTTTCTGCAGTTAGGTCAATTTTCAAATTCTGTTATATTATGATTGTAGTTCTGTGGATGTATTTCAATAAATCTTCTTCACGTTCACTGTTAATGCAATTGAAAATCATGCTGAGAACTCCTTTGGCTACTGGTAGCCAAAGAGGGAACAGATGGGCTGACCTTTTTACAGTAACTTTTTGGGATCTCCTGGATTTCAGAGGTTTGAGTGTCACTGAACTTGCGGTTGAGGAAAGGCGTGAGATTCCAAAGGGAGATCTTAATGATGCTTTCATGATGGGATTCTGGTACAGAACATCAGGCCAGAGGATAAGGCTCTTCGGAAACACTTAACCAAATTTTCTGATGCACACGAGCTGTAGGCTTAACAGATGACAGCAATAAAACTAGAATTCGGGTCTGCAAGGAAGAACAAATCTAAGAAGAAAATTTCAGAGAATTCACTCTTGGCTGTTAAGGTTCTAATGTTAAGGAGTGGTGAAAGAGGTGTTTAAAGACCAACTGGTCATAGCTGAGGATTTCCCCAGAGATCTGAATTTCAAGAAAGAGCCATGCAGGAAATGGAAAGAAGGTCAAATTTCTGAGGAGGCGCTTACAAAGATGCAACTGGGGAGGTCCAGGCATACAAAGAAAATTGAGACGTAATCAGCAAAAAGGTGAAGAGTTATACAGAAACATGAACGCTAAGAAAAGGGAAAAGAGGGAGTTGATTTATTAATCAACAGTGAAGGAAGACTGGTAATATATTGCTGATATGTTTTTCTTCTGGTTGTTTTTGTTTCAGCATTTGCTACCCAAGTAACTGAGCACAGAGCTAACATTTATACTATTAAATGAAGGATTCGAGGTTACTTAGGTAAATAAAATTTGTCCTGCACGTATAGAGTGTCTACAGCCTCTGGGCTTTTTATGACTCATGTCTGAGAAATCATTGGTAATGCATATGGTTCTGGAAGGCAAAAACAAACAAACAGGACAACTTCAGAAGGGACAAAGAGAAGGAGGAGGAATCTGCCTAATCAGTTAGACAGGAAACATCCTAGGAAAAAAAAAAAAGGAAGTTTATGTTTTTTAACAATAAGCATGTGTTTGTACTAAATGAGTCTTGTCAAGCTATAACGATTTCCTTCTGTGATAGCGATAGCCACTCCTGGATAAGGAAGAAGGAGCAGATGCTAACAGTAATAGGTATTTTGATATTAGTAAGGCTTCTGACACTGCGTCGTTCCTGACATACTCACAAATAGAGACACAGGGTCGCGGTTCATTATTGCAAGATAAATGTGCAACTTATTGGAAAAATCCGTAAAGAATGATTATCAGTATTTCATGAACTGGCAAGTTGAATCAAATAGTGTGTCGAGATTTTCTTAATGACTTGGATAGTGCAAATAGAACATTGTAACCTGGAAAGAGTCACATACGCTTTGTAAGACAGGATAAAAACTGGAGAAATAATTCCACATGAAAAAAATGCAGTTCAGTAAATACAAGTGCAAAGACCTACATTTAAGTGAGAATAATCAAATTTCCCAGATGTGAGCAAGACAAGTGGCTGAATCACAGTCCTTTAGAAAATCATAGAATAATTCAGCTTAGAAGAGACCTTTTGAGGTCATATGGTTCAGCCATCTGCTTAGAGCTGGACTAACATTAATTTAGATGAGATTGCTCAAGGCCTTGTTCAGCTGAGTTTTGAAAATTTACAAGAAGAGAGATTCCACATCATCTCTGGGCAACTGTTCCGGTGCTTAACCAACTTCATTGTGAATTTTTCTTTTTTTTCCCCATTCATATCTTATCAGAGTTTCCCTTGCTGCAGTTGTGACCACTGCCTTGGGTAGGGGAAAACCAAAGTTACATTTCCACCTTTTGCCTTTTCCAGGCTCACTCAGCTTCTCCTCAAGTTGTATGCTTCAGCATTCCAATCATCGTGGTCAGTCTCCACTGAATTCATTCCAGTTTGTCAGTGTTGCATGAGTACTGGCAAGCCCCAAACTGAATTTTGTGCTCTAGATGTGGTCTTCAAATGCCAAATAAAAGGAACTAATCACTTCCCAGGGTACGCTGGCTCCATTCTTCTGAATGCAAGCCAGTGTTTGGTTAGGTCCTATTGTTGAAAGGGCACACTGCTGAACTTGTTGTCCATGTTGATTCCCCACGTCCTTCACTACAAAGCTGCTTTACAGTGGGGTCCCAGCTAGTACTGTTAGATGAGGTTACTCTGCCTTTGGAATTCATGAGGGGGTTTTTCAGCCAATTCTTACAGCCTGTTGAAATCCCTCTGAAAGGCAATCCTGCCCTGCAGTGTATTGGTCACTGTCTCCAGCTTGGGGTCATCCACAAACTTGCTGAGGCCATGTTCCATCCTATTCATTCTCAATATGTTAAATGTAGTACAGACATAAAACAGCATCAGCCCCTGAGGAATGCCATCAATATTGGCCAACAGTTGATCTTTGCACTACAAAACACTATTCTTTCAGCCTCTTCATACAACCAGTTTTCCACAAACTGCGCTTTGTAGCTCACCCATCTGGTCCATCTTTCACTAGCTTGGCTACCAGGATACTATGGAAGACCATGTTGGAAGCCTTGCTAAAGTCAAGAAAAACAACATCTGCTGCTCTCCCTTTGTCTGCTGAGATAATTATCTGCTCATAGAAAGCAATCCGGTTGTTTGGATATGATTTGCCTTTGGTAAATATATGTTAGCTGTTCTCATTCACTCTCTTTTCCTGGAGCCCTATCCAGGCATATGAAGGATAACTCCAGCAGAATTTGTTCCATAATCTTCCCTGGGAAACTGGGGTGAGACTGACTGCCTCTACTTCCCCATATACTCCTTACTTGACCTTTATCTTCTAAAAAGTAATTAGGAACCTTCCTCCATTGCCATGACCTTTCAAGGAATCACAGAGTGGCCTTTCAATGACGTTGGTCAGCTCTGCCAGCACCGTGGATGCCTCCTGTCTGGTCCCCTGGACTTGTGTGTGTCCAGCTTGTGTAGGTGGTGCCTAACAGCTCTCACCCTTCATCTGCAGTGGTAGGGCTTCTCATCTGTGGTTGAGCTTTGGCTTCCCTATCCACCGTCCTGCATGTCCAGGGAACATTTCTATATTCTTCCTGGGTAGCCGTCAGCTGAAGGTCATAGTGGTTGTTTGTCAGTGGTGTTTTCTGTAGTATGTGAGGGTTTCTTCCACAACCTTATAACGTGTCTTTTGTATACAGGGCCGCTGAAATAATCCTGCTACTGGCACCCAGCAGGGCTAAGACAGAAATACTGTGTCTCTGTGACTGGTTTGGGGACTACGTTTTGAGGAAGATACCAGCCAACTGGAGGCCTAGAGAAAGGTTAACAGGAATGATAAGAAGTTTTAAACAAATGACACTAGAAGAGATTGGGAGAATTCAGACTGTTGTGCCTAGCGTGTTCTGTCTAGATGTTGCTGCTGTTACAAAGGCCACGTATGGCAAATAGGACCAGAAGCAAATGACGCAGATAGCAAAAAGCAGAAGTTAGCTCAGACAATGGCGTTCCAAGGATAACTCAGTGAAAGAGATTGCTGGGGACCAGGCGAATAGTTAATCATCTAACATACTTTCCACAGCAACTCTAAAATGTTGCTGTAGTTCCTGTCGGTCCTGATTTGTGGGAGAGAATGGGCAAAAGAAATTCTTCACTTCCTTTCTGGTTATGTTTTCTGTAGGTCAGTTGTGTTATTCAACCCAAAAATTAATGAGCAGGAAGTGTGTTGAGAAAATGAAGGCTATAAAAATGTTGCTCTGCAACTTACTATAATATTCATACTTACATCTTGTTTTTTCTTCTAATTAGAAATGGTTAACTTCCATAGATTTCCCCCCCCCCCTCTTTATTTTAAGTTTGATATAAAAATATTGCTGCTCAGTCCCCATAAACAAAATGTGTTCTTCTGGACATGCTTGCGCAAGGAAATCTTAAAGGAAACAGCTCTTTTTCATTTAAGTTATGTTTTAATTGTGAGGTTGCCATGAAAGCAAAGCATGTTTTGCACATCGATAAACTGATGATCTCTGCTGTTTTGATTTGGAATGTGGTTTTGATGTCCTTGAAAAATCACAGTGGTAGCAGTAAATTGTTTTAATTAATGAATTAAAGAGCAACAGATTTGCTGAATCAGGTTTATTGATGTAATTATCACTAGAATAAAAAGGAGGAAAAAAAATATGTCAGAGCTGTGAGAGTATTTGGGTGGTTGTCATTTGAAAGTAAGTTTCTCAGTCACCACTTTCTTCATTTCCTGGATAGTTATGTGGCTACGGGGAGGTGGGGGTGTACATATATACATACACATATATACACATACATTTATATATTCATTAGAGAAAACCTAATTAATGGCAGAGGTAAAGTCTAAATAATACCAGTTTTATATAAAGAGTATGCTTATTCGTATTCAGTTGTGTTAAAGGTGTTTATTAAGCTTCATCTAATTTTGATTTGCATTAAGATTTTCATTGCATTTACTTGTATAATTGAATATGTCACATTGAGGAATAATCTAATAATCATAGAATCATAGAAATAGAATCATAGAATAGCCGTGGTTAGAAGGGACCTTTAAGATCATCGAGTCCAACCACCAACCTAACACTGCCAAAACCACCACTAAACCATGTCCCTCAGCACTAATGATTTCAACTTGAAAGTAAGTACCGGCTGTGCTATTGTCAGCATATCAGTAATAATTACAGGTGACAGCCTTTGTATAGTGGTCAAATAACAGCTGGAAAAAATTTGTCAAGATGATGGGTTTTTTTACAAAAAGCCACAAAGGCTTTTTGAATAGACATTTATTTAAAACTAACTCTTAGTAAACCCATGTAAAGACTTATTTTGATGTTTTCTGGATCAAAAAGTTGTATTTCTTTGATTTAGATGAAAATTCAGTTTGAAATTAAGTTTCAAGTCAAATTTGAAAATTAATTCCTTTTACAATTATTAAAATCATGTGTGGGTTGAACTGATCAGAACTTTTTTTGGTCTATATAATGTGCTGCCTGATCTGTTGGCAAAATTTCAGCTTTTTTTTTTTGTGACTTAAGGTGGGAAGAAGATGAGGTCTCAAATCTCAAGAAAAGAAACACTTGTTAAGAAGCTGTGGGTTTGATTTTTATTCCACCACCCCCCTCATTCAGTGTACCATTTTCTTCCCAAATTATATAGTCAGTTATCTGTTGTTTTCAGTTGTGTTGCAGTGCGGGAGAAGTGTGGTTTTGGCACACTGGAACCAAGGAGAATAATTTATTTATTTTTTTCAGGCCACATCAGAAAACTGTTAGTGGAAGGGTCTTTGACACCTGCTGCAATCATTGTGAGTTAATCCAGGTTTTTATATAGTACATGGGAATTTGCAAAATACTCATCAATATCTTACTTTGTGGGGGTTTTGTTGGGTTTTTTTTTGTTTGTTTGTTTTTTTTTAATTTCACAATTGTGAACCCACAGCATCAAGTTAGGAAAGACGAGGGGAAACAATGTAGATTAATTATGTATTAAAGTACGAATATGCAAATGGTTAATAGGCATATCTCTCATACCTTCTATAAGAGCGTCCATAACAGATAACAGTTTTCTTGGAGTTTGAAGGTTCTGTGCAGCTGCCGTGCCAGGTCTGTGCTGCGGCTGGGGAATCCCTCCCTGGGGTACTGCGGCTGCTGACTAGGTACATCTGGGACAAAACGTGAGCGTTTCCACCTCTGGTGCGGTATTCACAGCAGAAAAAGAAGCAACTGATCTGGGAAACCCTTGTTCCAGATTGTCACAACAGAATAAAGACTGGCAACAGGCTGATTTCTCTGGTTGACTACATTATGATTGCTTTTTGTCCTTTGTGGTAAAACAGATGCATAAACGTGCGTACATGGCTATGTATGCATATATATGGCTATCCTTACAAGACCTTGTCTTAAACAGTTTTATTTTCACAGCTTATACGTAGTTTTCTTGCAGATTAAACATAAAGTTGAAGACTGGCTTCTTCTTCTTCAAATGACCTAGAAACTTTAAAGCATTTCCATAGTGAATCCATGTGCGGTCATGAGCATAAGTAAAGGAAAGTTATTCTGGTGATACGCACTCTGCCACTGACCTACTGTATGCTGGAGAAAGAGATTGAGATTGATTTTTACCCCCACCCCCACCCCCAATCACTGGGTTTCTATAAATGTAATACTTCTATAAACTGCTTTATAGTTACCAATAAAATGTCTTTTATAATTGCTGATGGCTAATGCTATGGAGTCTCAGTCTGTACCTGTGGCAGACAGTCTAAAGAATCTGGGTTGCTTTGTCTCTGTACAAAACTCGGATTTCTTTTTGTAGTGGGTTTCCCTGAACCAAATTGCATTGGTCACTTGTGCAGTTTGTAGAAAAATAGCAGAAATGAGAAGTCTAAGATCCTTTTTTGGCAAAAGATAGCTCTTGGAGAAGGTTTCAGAGTTGTCTTTTCTGCCTGCTGTTGAAGATGGATATTGAATGTATCAAGGCAGTTTATAATCTTTGAAGTTCTTTTGAATATTCAAAGTTAGCAAGATATCTAGGTCAAAATGACTTTGAAAGGAATGGCCTCCATCATCGCTGTTTGGTTAAATAGATAGTATCCAGTCTCCTTCCACGTAGACTTAACCAGAATTGTTCAAGCTGCTAAGTTCTTTGTTGCGTGATTGCTGTATGTTCTGTAAGGAGATTTATTTAAAATTGCTTAAAAGCTGCACTCAGTGGGGAATTCTGCTGCTCGTTCCCTTAACTAGTTTAGCTGCAGAGAACATATGACGTCTTTTTCATTAACTGTCTTTGCTGCTTGTTTGCTTTCAGTGGAGTTCTAGGAGATGGTTATATTGTTTTGTAAACTCAATATTGCTGGGTCCTGGCTGCTTATGGCAATTGAGATGAGATTAGATGCTTTTGTTAACAGGCCCCAGACTTTAAATTTATAGGGACTAGGCACCATCTGCTCTCAATTAAAGGTCCTGAGCTCTGAAATTAATTCCTTCCATTGGTCCATTAGACTCAATCTTTTGACCTGAAGTCATGATAAGGTTCTATTAGCCTCTCGAGCCTTGGAAAAGTGAGGAGTTCATGCAGGGACAGTACTGGTTATTCCTTTTAGTCCTTATATCGGTGTAGATAGAAGGCAGAAAGTAATGATTGTTTTTCCATTTTACAGGTAGAGTGAGATTTTTTGAAAAGCACCCTGGAGATTTTGAGCTCACATCCTCGTGAGTTGTAATAGGACTTGTGCTCCTAAATCATATAAGTGCTATTGAAAATCTTTCCCAGAAAAATCAAATTAATATAGAGAACGTTGACTAAATCCACAGAAAGACTTGATATAGAAGTGGGTTGAGTGTAGAAGTCCGTTGTTCCCAGACTCACATTTACTCGTTCTATTAGCTGTGTTTTGCCTCAGCTGTCTTTCATTGATTCTGTCCACAGCTGCAAAATGATGGGGGATCTTACCAGAAATCCTGGCCCTAGAATTGTTCCGCCAGTGCTTTTGCTTAAATTATCCCTGTCCTGTGGTGTGTAGATGTTGCAGAGAAGAAATAGATGGATGGACAAATTTGTTCACATTTTTGCGGTTTTAACTACTCATCCCCTTCTCATTTCCTTTCTGTATTTAACTGAAAATTGAGGTTTGCTCTGTCAAAATACAGCAGGGAATACCATGGAGTGGGGAGAACCTATAGCAACAAGCTTTTTGGTTCCAAAATACAAGCTCTAAAAAGCCAAATAACTACGCTGGTTGTTTAAATTTAACATCAGTTCCTCATAAACATGAAAACATATTTTAAAGGTTTCAGGATCTGATAGTTCCTCAGCAGACTTTGGTTTAATTTATACAGTGCTAGTAATTTTCTGGGAGACAGCTTGTAAGAGTATTGTTTTTGAGACAAAAATCTCTTCAATGTCTAAGAGTATTCCTGTCTTACCCCAAAATGCAATTTATTAGAATGCTTTGGCATCTGCCAGCTATTAGGCTATGAGGAGAAACAAGCAAGGAGAGAGTTCATATGCCTGTTTTTATTCCTATCTAACAATTCCCATGACATAAAACATGCAGCAGTGTTTGACTTCATACAGGGAGCAAACAAAGTCAAAGCGACTGCCTTCTTACCGTGGAAGGAATGACTCCACCTAAGTGTTGCTTGTTGGCGACCTGTCAGCCAGAGGTTAAACTTAGGTATTCAGTTTTTTAGTGCTCTTTCTCAATATTTTCCCTAAGTTCACCTAACTCTCCGTCCCACTCATAAATTTCTTATTCACAGGGCAGTGAGGATACTTACCGACTCGCAGTGCTGGAGAGGTTTATATCTTCAAGGCTGGCTGCAATGCCATCTCCTTCTGCCATCTTGATACTGCCAAGGCAGTTTTATGTAGTTGTGTCACTCCTCTGTTGTATTTTAGGTTGCCAGAAGATGGCTGTACTGGCCAGCTGAGCCCTGTAACTACTGGCTGAAAAATACTTTTTCATGTTCATGGGGAAAACCACTCTTCTTGCTATTCTAGCAGTTCCAATTCTTGTTTCCAGCAAGGCCAAGTCTCAAGCAGACGAGAACCTGTTGTCTTTAAAAAGTGGGTTTCACTACAATCTAGGTGTAGCCATGTATCACCTTTTTAATTGGATTCATAAACGGCTAGGTAAAAATATTTCTTTCGCTTGCTGCCTGCAATTAGGTGCTCATAAAGGTTAATAACTTGGAAGATACCTATTTTTCAACATTACCTAGACTTAGAATAACGTTGGAGTCCCCATGATACCAGCTGTTATTTGTCAAGTGTGGCTTAGGTGGCTCTGTGACACATACATACGTTTCGACATTCAGTTTTAGTTGCTACAAATGCCCAGCTGCATTTTTTAAAAGATAAGTTAGAGTTCTTACCTGTTCTTCAAATGTAATGTACCATATAAAACTATTAAGTAAACTTACCTAGAAAATGTGAAGTGTCCACTTCCCATACATTAATAACATTCTCCTTACCCAGAGAGTCATCTTTGCACTTCTGGGACGTAGGGAATGCATTTAAACAACTATAACAGTTTTAGTTAGCAATTTGCTTTAAAATGAAAATACAAATTCATTTCTTTCTTGTTTTCTTACAAATTCTTTGTTCTTTGCAGTATCAAATATATTGATTTTTATGAAAAAGTTAATCAGCTTACCTTTGTTCAGAGTGGATTTTTGTTCCTCTGATCAGCTCTACACAATTGAATTTTTCATCCTCTTTTCTGAGGTATTTCAATGTTACGAAAAAAGCATTAAAGAGAATGCTGATAAATAATTCCTTCAAAAAAAGAAGCTGCTGCAATGCACTTTTGTTGAGGCTGGAGAGTTAATTGAACTCAACGATTTCTGTTTTGTTTTCAATGAGAAAGATATCTATGCTTGGTAAATACAAGAGACAATGTCTCTTAGGGAACTAGATTACATGGTTCCCTGCTGATTCTGGTTACCCCAGAATTCATAATATGAATGTGAGTAACCATTTAGGTGACATGGTACTATTGATTATCTCAAAATTCAGTTTTCCTTGTGATTTAAAACCTTTTAAAGTGGAGTTTAAATACAGTACACTAAAAGATACGGAAAAAATATTTCATAGTCATATACAAAATAGAAATGCTTTCTGAATGTTTTTTATTATGCTCTGTGGTTCAACTTTCATGGAGCAATGGCTTTCCTCCCCAGAACCTACAAATAAGCCAGACGGTGTAATATATTTTGATGCAAAATGTGTGATTATCCTGTTTTGCCTTAAAAAACCAAAAAAAACCCCAATTAAATAAAAACAAAACCAAAACCCACCACTACCAACAACAAAATAAACCCAACCCAAAAAACCCCATAACCTTTTCTTCCATTATGGTCCTACTTTGTTTTTCCTTGTTAAATCAAGCCTGACCTAATCTTTTTTGAGTTGTTTTTGTGTCTGTATTACCTCAGGCTGTGCTCTCATCAGACTTCACAAGCTAAGTGGACTTGAGTTTTGGATAGTCTGTGGAAATAATCAAAGAAAATGTACTGTACTCCTGGGTGTGATGATAATGGTTCATTATGTCCATTAAATTTAGTACTGAATCAGTGCTGAGTATTCTGCTGTGAGTTCAGGTTAGACTCAGTGTCCTGATCACTTGTAATTACTAAAGCGCAACTGTTAGCTCGGCTAAACTCCAGTCCCAGTGATTTCGTTCTGCTTATCAATTTCTTCTGAACTTTACATGTGGGAAGCCTTCAAAGTATTTGCTTTGAAGTCGGAGATTCTGCAATGAAATCCTGATCTGGTCACTAATTTGCTGTCTGTGCATTTGCACATTACTTCATCTTTCTGATTTTGTTTTCCTACTTGTAAATGGGCATCATAATGCTTATTTTCTATCAGACCTCCTAACTCTGCCTTTTTTACCTTCTTGAACTAAATAATTTGAAAATTTTGGGTATTTTTTTTATACATGGATGTGTATATATATAAAAATAAAAATACATTTGCAGTAACTTTAAAAAAGACAAAACTTTTATGAATTCAGAAGGGCTTCTGAATCCTGGCAATAATCTCAATGAATGTTATCCAATTGAAAAAATAAGGTGGATGCAAAAACCTAGAAAATCTCTGGTAATTTCAGGTGAGATTGCAGTAAAACTACTGCACAAATTATAAGCTGCTTTAAGATGCTTGCTTTTGCATATTCTGAATAAATGCCTATAGTTTTAGATGTTCTTAAAGTGTATGTCAAATGGCTGTTACTGGAAATGTGTTCTTTATCTACTTGTACAAGAGTAAAAAGCAGAGAAGATGTTACTGCCCTTTCTTTGGTTACACGCCACCTCCCATTATAGCAGAGTACAGCTGAGCTAGTGTTCTTGTCCAGGCTTTGGCTAAATTGCTACGAACTTCCTGAATTGATTCTTTTGATTTTTGATTATATCGGTACTCTTTAGATCAAGTACTGACATTTTTCGCACTCCTCTATAATACCATTTTTATGTTTTCCCTTATCTCCTGTTCAGGGCTCTTCAACCTGAGCCTTCAAATCCTATCCATTCAGTAACAGATTAATTTTCTTTTTTTAGAAAATAGGCACAAGTGTCTCTGTCTCCCTGTTTTGGAGAGCTGCACATCCTGCCATGCTCAGTGTGCTTGATGTTTTCCCATAGGATGCACAGAGCCTTAGAGAGAGGTGGAATTGGCTTTCTGGAACTATCTGTACTGATCTCATCAGATCTAAATGAAGCAACGGCCTTTCACGGAATTTTTAGAGTTGGAAGGGACCTCTGGAGATCATCTAGTCCAACTCCCCTGCTGACGCAGGAACACCTAGAGCACATTACTCAGGACGGCATCCAGGCGGGTGCAGTCTCCTCCACTCTTCTCCCATCCCACCAAAACCATGGGAACAGTTTGTCATCAGGTAGACAAGCCAGACTCCATTCTTGCACAAAACGAACGTGCCACAGTATAGGCAACCACTGATTCTTGGAAACGGAGGCAGATGCTTGCACTTTTGGCGTCATAGGTGGGTATGAGGAAGGAGCATGCTCAACCATGCAGAGGCACTGGATGGAGCTTTACTCCTTTCCCGCAGTGTTTGAGGGAAAAGAAGATGCCTCCAAATCCCAGCGGTGGCAGAAAGTCCAACATGGCTTGTATCTTAGCAGCCACGTAGGACTGGGATAACCAAAGCAGCAGCTGGCATGGGAGCACCTGCCATTACCTGTGCCAGTCCTGTGCTCATCACTGCTGCTCGTTCATGTTTGCTCTGCCTCCCAGATTAGTTTTTCTGCGTGACAGTAAGGAAGTCTCTGCCCTGAATTTGGTAGTTGACACTGTGGAGAGCAAAGCCAGGGCTCACGGCACAGATAGCAGCAGCCCTGTCTGGTCAGAGCATTGCCTTTTTCTGCTCTGCTCTCCGAGTGCTCTGATGCCATGCTAAACATGATGTCTGCCACACTGTATTTTTATGCAGTACCGTCCCGGTCCCTCCTTAGAGTCTACTAAAACCAGAAGTGGCCTTGTTTTCTGTGTCTAGGAGCCGTAGATGATGACACAGCAGAATTCAAGAGAAAATGCTTGTCTTCATAGTATTTCCTCATTCGGAAATGTAGGATGGCTTTAGCCTGTCAGGTGTCTACATTTGAGGAGGTTCAAGAAATCCATAGGTTTCTTCTTCTTATGGTGCTCCCATTCTTCAAACTCATCCAGTGCACAGCTTTTTAACTTGCAAGTCGTTTGGCCACCTTCTGAGCCTGTGAGAAGTATTCTATTTGCAATTTCACTGCATGGCCTGTAACATATGAATAAAAGGATTTTCCAGACAGCCAAGCATTGCAATGTATCTATCGCTTGTGGAAGCACGCTTGAGGAGGGACCAAACCCATATGCAGATTGGCCGACATCGTCAGGAGTCACGTAAAGCCGCTGCATCAACTAGGATATCATGAAAGCTGTCATATAGCAGCTCACACTATTCTAGATTATAGACTTTGTTGGAGCCATCACCTATCAGGCAATTTAAAAAAAACCCTGTTGTCCTATGAAGGCGGTATGTGAATAGCTGGAGATCTTAAATCATACGTGCATATGTAACTCTGCTTTCAAGACTTCACGCATAACATCTACAGGTTTGGCTGGAGTTTGTGTACTGCTCTTCCAGGTACCACCTGAATAGACTGATTTTACGGATCAGAATGATTTTATGGAGCAAGATCCAACTTGATGGCTGGATCCCATGAACACGTGGAGGTTCTTTGTTCTTTTCCTTGTTGCAACTATGCATCAAATGCACCAGGCAGACTGAATAACTTGCAGATACAAGGGATGTGATGTTGGGATGAACTCAAATTACCTAGTCTTTCTTCACGGTTTTAAAATTTGTCACACTGTCCCCACGTAGTGTTGTTCTGCGTCTCATTTTTGTGCTTGACTTCAGCAAGCTAGTCCTGAAAAACAACACGCTTGAAAGCTAGAAGGACATGACATTCATTCATCTCGTCTCTGCCAGGAAGCAATCTGTCTCACAAGATCTTATCATATAAACTCTCTCTTTCCATGGGTTCTGCAGTGATGTGGCATTTTCAAAGTAGCCAAATGATGACTTAGGAGTTGTTTGCTGCTGAAGGGCTTTGTGTGGGCAGTGTGAGGGAGGGACCTACCTGCGAAAGATTCATTTGCAACAGAAGAGAATACCAAATTCGTAATTTCTACTTCATTGTGAATTGGGTTTATTGCCAGATACCTTTATTTTTTAATCACCCTAAACTCATTTCTGTGGGGTTTTTTTCTGGTTGCCAAGCTTAGCTGGGACAAGGCTGCAGGGTGGTTGTTCCAGACAGTTTCAAATACCAGAACTATCTATCATCAGTTACCTCCAGTGCAATCTTGTGTCCTACGCGGGACATATTCTTGCAGAACCAAGGTTCCATCTAATCCAGTCACTGGGGCTGGTCTGGAATGTCAGCAGCTTGAGCACCACTAAGAGTTACTGTACCTTGCGGATTCAAGGAATCCCTTTACAAAGCAGAAAGCATGAAGACTTCCTCCTTAAAGTTGGAAGGATTTTACAAGCGAGATTCAGAATATTTGGATCCAAAGAGAGTTTCAGTAACATAGAGCCTAGTCAGGCAGGACCGAGTCTCATGTCTTTGTTTTACAGTATTTGGCAACAAAACTCCAGTACCAGAATTCCTTAGGAATCTCTCTCAAACAAAATTAGAGATAGCTAACCTGTGGAATACTGTGCCCGTGTTCCGTACTTTTTCTAGAGTTCTGCATTTTTCAAGTAACATAAGATTAAGTTAAATATCAAGACAATGGACTTTTTTATTCCACTTCAGAATCGGTAAAGTATTCCCAGGTCTTACTGCTTTCACTGGCAAAATACAATTAAAATCAGTAAGCATATACCTAGATTTGAAATACATCAGCTGAAAGCCTTTGCGCTGAAGAACTTGTAACTAGAAGTCTTTAAAGTAGGCAATAGACTATTAAAAGGCTAAACAAACTGCTGACTAAATCATTCAGAAACTAAATTATTCAACAGTATCCAATACACATTGTCATAGCATGAATTTATATCTAGCTACTCTTCTTGGGAGCATTTTGTGCAATTGCTGTAACTTGAATATTAAGAACTAGATTATTCAATCTTATTTCCAACTGATCTGCAATATCGGCAGAAATTGGATATGCATACCTCCAAGCCCCTGGCTTTTCTTAAATGGAAAGTATTCACATATGTAAATATGAGTATGTGCAGAAAACTATGCAAGGTTGTAGCCTATATGACTTTAACGATGTTTGCGTGATAGCATACTTCATAGAAACACAAATATAAATCTTAAGATATGAAGAATACCTGAAGGGTATTTAAATACTGGTATCTACACCTTGTTTTATTGTAACAAACCGCAATAGAAATTATCTTGTGTTTCAGAACAACATTCACATATCATGCTATTATATTTAAGGAATTTTAGTTGAAAAGCTTTATAGAAAGCATTTCAATATGTCTATGGATATATTAAAAACTTAATATTGAAGAATACATCAAGGAGTAAAAAAGTTACTAAAGCACTCCCCTGTGCTGCGATTAATTTGTATATTATCAAGGTCTTTATTATGAATGCAGTTCCTAATGTAGGCCTGTAATAAACAGAGTGTAATTGAATTTTCAATATTTTGCCACCAGGGAGTAATTTTCTTACAAGACCTCTGCTCCATCTTCTGGCTAATTGTCAGCAGTTACTCAGTATTACTGCATTAATGTCACCAAACAGTGAAAACAGAAGCTACCTGCTTCGATTACATGTAAGGATGTGTATTTCCAGCCCTTCTCTATTTACCGATTTGGAGTTGTGCACCATTATCACTTGCATCTTTATTAACAGCGTGAAGTTTTTTGAAAATACAGCTTTGGAGACAAACCCAACCTCGTAAATTTGGCTTGGTGTAAGGTTTCAGTCAATTTGAGTATTCCACGTAGTAAAACCAGAAGCATTTTGCAGCATTAGGATTATAAGACACGCTAGTGAGAAGAACATTTTCTGTAACCCATGAGTGACTGGATATTTTGTTTTGTTTCTCAGCAAATCAAGTCATAAATTTGGGAATAGCCATTGCCTTTCACTTCCAATTACATGTTGTGTTAAGACGCAAATATAACAAGAACAGAATTATAGAGTGCTGTGTGTGCAGAGAAAGGCTGAGTGTTCTACCACCTGAACAACCAATGGCCAAAGTTTTGTGAAGATCTTGGTTCCACCCCTGGTCAATATTTTCATGAAGGTTTTGAATGTTTGGAGCAGTTTTATTAACTTCTACTAGCAGCACCAGGTTAGGAGGAGCCACAAACACTTTGCTGGAAGCGATTAGCATTACAATCTTCATACGTTGGACCTGTGAGCAAAAGACTGTAGTAAATAAGCTGCAATTCAGTAAGAAAAAGTACAGATGCAATTCTGAAGTAGAAATAATTAATTCACACCTTCAAGATGGGAAAACTGCTTGCTGGGCAGAAGTTCTGTAGGAAAGGAGCTAAGTGCTGCAAGGGATTGTTCATAGACCGTGAATCAACCAAGTACTTATTTTATGAAGAGACAGAAAAAATACCTATAGGGATATTTAAGCATGAGTATCATATGAAATAGTCATAAAGTAATTCCTTCAGCATCTCTCAGCACCGGTGAGGCCTCACCGATATTACTGTCCACCACTGACATTCGCAAATCAATAAAGTTTTGGACCCAAGACCATGGGGAAAAAAAACCAGAATGAGTTTAAAGCCAAAGTGGAGAGTATGTCCCTGAAGAAACAATGGCTGAACCGGACTTTTTCTAAGGAAGGGAAAATGGTGGAAAGACCTTGCACATTTTCAGGTACATACAAGGCTGATGGTAAGGAGCAGGGACCGACTTTGGGGGTCATTTCTGTCAGCAGGTCAAGAAATAATGTGCTAATTGTTGCGAGAGAGATTTTGTTTAGGCATTAGGGTTGCTAAGTACTGGTTGAGATGTCTTGGGAGGGCTGTGAAATCTGTCTCCCAGAGGTTTTAAGAACAAGTTAGTGTTCTATTAAGAATGGATAATCCTTCTCACTGTCTCGTTCACTCCTGTGAATCTGTGGTCCCTGCAGATTGCTATAAAAAATGTGTAAGAAAAGTTGCATTTTGAAAGCTGACAAAAATAAAATGTCTAGCATCATCCACCTATCTCGGTTGCTCAGCCGGCCTTAAATAGTATTTAATAACAATGCATATCTGTTATTCTTAACACTTTTGCAAGCTGGACTGTTGAGAATTGTTTTGATAATTTCTTTATTTTCTCAAACACCTGCCAGTTTGAGAATTTGCCATGTTTCTTGACATCCAAGTGCCGTATTTCAAACTCCAGCCCAAACTTCTATATTAGCATGAGAAAAAATAACTCCAGACCAGTTTTACAGGATTCTCCTGGCAAATATGAAAGTACTTTTAAGTGTATTTACAACCTAATAAATGAGCATCAGTCTACAGTTATCTAAACCAGTAACTTCCCTCCCCTTTCCTTCCTTGAAGGGGGAAAAACAAAGAAATGTGAAGATGGAGAATGTGCTAGAGCCGGAATTGCTACCTGTCCTGCAATCATGCTCTCTTCACCCCTGCACACCTTCTTTCCAGTGCTTTTCCATCCCAGCCACTGTTCAGAAAAATCCCATACTGGGACAGGGGCAGTGAGATGAGTGCTGAGAAAACGGGGTGCAAATGAAGCAGGAGGAGAGAATGAACTGGAAACACTGCGAGGTGTTTGGAGCATTGGCAAAACGGGGACGGACTCTTGCGCTCATAGATGTGGAAAAGCTCAGCAGGGATGGGGTGGATTCAAGGGCAGAGAAGTGTTTGGATGGTCTTCGAACAGAGGGAGCTACTCAGGCATGCTTTTGAGATGAGGAAGTTGACAATCCTCTTTTTAGTAAGAAATTGGAATAATAATTCTGCATTCAGTTTATTGGCAATATTATATGATGCTATATTTGTTAGTCGTGTCTGAAAAATTAACTTACATAAGACACGAACTCACACTCAGCAGCTGGATTGTAGCTATAATTCCTTTAAAATGTGTTCAGTGTAATGTTGAAGGTCAGAATTAAGGTATAGAGGGCACGATCTATTTCCTTGTTGTCCATTAAGAATTGCTTGCACTTTGCTACTCAATATAGTCAATACAATTCTGTGTAAAACATGTGCCTGAAATTCTACATACTACATGCTAATTGTACCTGAGCATAAAGAATCTGCATGCTTTTGGTTCTTTCATGTTACTATGCAAAGAACATTTGTCCTGGAAAGGCATTGTGATAAATCTATAGCATTCACATGCCTCCTGGAAACCTCACCAGAAGCTCAAAGTGAGGAAACGCCTTCGTTGCCCCCTGGTCTCTTTTGGCATGAGCACTCGGACTTTGCTTTTATCCGACCTGTCAGGTCTCGTGATTTCAGTGGGAGACTGATTCCCTCATTAAGGTTTCTCCGCCATTGCTTGTGTATTCCCTGTACAGGAAAATAGTGCTGGAACATCTTATGGCACCGCAATGCTTTGGCCGAGGCACTGGGAGCACAGGATCCTACAGCAGAGCCTTATAGCAAGTGAAAAGCCCTTGCAATGGTGTGAGCCCCTACTTTGGCCTTGCATTGTCGTTCCTCTCCCCTTGTATGTTCCTGTCATCTGGCTTGTATAAGTCCTGGCATGTGTTTCATGAGTTACATCTTTTAGATGGTTTAACTTTAGGAATTCCCTTCCCAAATTTCCATCATGACAAACGTAGCTTTTCTGTTTCATACCTTTTATCCGTGAGTTTAGAAGTGCTTCATACTTTTTTTTTTTTTTTTTAAGGTGTCACAATTCCGCAACGTCTCTGTGAGGCAGATGATGGTACGGCTCTCCTTCAGATGCACAGCAGAAATGTAAAGACTGGTTTACTAATTGGGGCTTAACACAGATTTCTTTCTTGAGGAAGTGAGTCAAAGCATTTGTTATAGGGAAAGCAAGTCCTTAAGTAGTTAGGAGTATTGTATTTTTCAGCTAAGGAGATAAGAATTGCTTGTCAAGTAGTACATGGACAGGTGGAAGGCACACGTAAATATAAATGTGAAGATTTTAGTATCTCGTTCTTGGATTAAATGTGTTGGCTTCATGAAGAATGGGAAACCATTTATTTCAGCTGAGATCTATCCACTTATCACCAATAAAAATAAAATAAATAAAAAATTCAGTGACAATCACTGCAAGGTTTTGAGGTATATTCCTACAACTCCTCAGCAGCAGGATGGTTTTGGTAGCCAGTAGGCGGACAGTAATTGGACTGAAAATTGGCCGGTGAGGTCATTTACGATGACAACGCATAGAGTGAGAATTATTGCTTTGGTTCTGAGTGCACGGTACATTTTTTGCAACAGCTGTAAATTAGAAGGAAAGTTCACAAGTGGTCAGAAGCCTAAAAGCACCTCTCGTTTTGCCAACCTGGTTCACTTCCATGGAATGGGGGAGATGTAATGCCAGATCTGCTGGGAGCTCCTGGAAATTCTCAAACTCCAACTATATCCTTGAAATGAATTTGCATAGCTCCTGTTGAAATAACAAGGACATGCAAATATCAGTTTGAGATTTAGATGTGTGCTGTGTTTTTTGCTTTTCAGGTGGATAATGAGTCTCTTTTGGCCCATAGGGTGAGAATAGTAAGATATATAACGCAGAGAAGACAAGATCAAACTAGGAGTGAGGTGCAGGTAGGGGAATTAGCTGGGCTTCTCAGGGCCCATACTATATAATTTAGGTCTAGTGTGCATAAGGGACATGGCATAACCCCAGTTAAGACCTCAAAATGCAAAGTTTGGCAGTTAAGTGAATACTTTTTTCATGTCACTTAAAGCCGCTACAAATTTAGCACGCAATATGCACTTGGTATCCAGCTTCTGAAACAGAAAGTGTCTCTCAAAAATTGTCAGCAAAATGTGTAAAAATCACTGCTATAACAAATAATCTTGCCTATTGAAAAGATAAACAGTTCTTTACTTGGCATTTTGAGGCTGGAAAAGGTATATTGAGAAAATGCAGGTATTATGTCTTCTTGATGTATGTTTTCATATATTGTTATAAACAAACATACAAATAGATCTTGTGCATTTCCTGATTCCCTTAAGAAATAGTGCTATTAAGGCGCTCGTGAAACTGCCTTGAAAATAAAAGCAGCACTGAGTGTTTTCTCCTTCCCCTTTAGTCTTTCTCTTGAGGAATATGTTAGTGTAAGAGTAGTCTGCGTTTTCTTCGCTTTTAAGCTTCGAGGTGCTGTCAGTAAAGGTGATGTGTGTCTGATAGCACTTGCGGTTTTTTACATTGCTTTTTCCCACTCTTTCTAAATACTGTGTCTCATTCTCTCACAGCATCTCTGCATTATCGCTGCTTTCCTAGCTCCCTGAGAGCTTGTCTGTATTAGCACAGTCCCTCTCATAGGTGTTTCTATTTAATCTACTTAACTAATGCTTTCCAAATGCATTGAAGCAGATGGGTGAATCCTGTTTGACTTCAAGTATCGGTATAGGTGGGCTTCATCTCCCAGCAGATTTCTATCATTTCTGTGTTCTTCAGCAGATCTTGTTCGAAAGCAATCACTTCCCCACCCCTCCTTTATTTTTTCTTTTATATGAGTATTCAGTGAACTGGGATCTTTCTATGTACCGTCACTACCAAAAAACAGACTAATGAATTTCAGTCATTAGATTTATGTCAGCTGGTTTTTTTTCTTATGGCTATTGCTACATTGTTTTATGCTATTTCAAAGAAATCAGTGATTTTTAAGATTTTGCATCTCGGAGTATTTTACCAGCCTAAGTTCTGTGTGTGCCAATGTAAATCTTATTTGTCCAAGTTAGCACAGGAAGCATTTGTTTGAATCGAGTCTATGTCTGTATCCCCTTTATAATTGAAGGAGAGAAACTCTAGAATGTGGTTCAAGTACTTTGGGGCGTAAGTAGATGCCTAGATTCTGTCAGGTGATTTGCTTATAAGGGCGTGTGTCTTTGTGGAAGAAGCATTAAAAAGTGTTACACCTGAGCTAGTTGCGTGTCTGGACTTCCAGGGTCTTAAGTCAATTTAAAAAAAATAGGCCTTTTTTGTTTTCCCCTCGTGCAAACTGGGGACAAAAAGTTCCTCCACAGTTTGCTTGGGAAAATGTGATTTTCATAAATTATACTAGAGGAGTTGAATAAACCTGTTGTTAACAAAATGCAGCAAACCCAAACAAACCGACCACAACCCTCCTCCCCACACCAGCCACCTTTGACAATAAAACCAAGAAACGTGTGGAGGAAAGAAAGGGTTCAGGTGGTACTGACACTGAAGAGAACACAGATATCTTGCGGCAAAAATATCATTAAAGTGTCATTGTTCCAAAGACTGAAGATAGCCAAGAATGAAGAAGGAAAAATCATAGAATCCAATAAAACTCTTCTTATAGTTAGTTACTTCCTAAATTCTCCCTGTTTTATTGGGAAGGAGTATGGGTATTTGCCTTTTTTTTCCTAGCTCAGCCTACATATTGTAGGGGCCACCAACGTTGTGTGTAGCACAGAATATGGGAATAATGCAGATTGCTCTCTGCTGTAGTCAAATGTGTGCGTTTTTTCATCCCTCAAAGGATAGTCTAGATCATGGTATCAGGCACCATTTTAAAGCTTAGAAATTAGTTTGGTGAATTCTTCAGCACTCAGGGATGTAGAGTTAAAAGGTGTTTATGTGGCTTTGCAATGGATTTAGTGTACTGGTAGTATTTTTTGTATTCCTTACAAAATTTGTAGCATTTAGCTTTAAACCTGGAAATATTAATTAGTATCAATTAAGCTATTTTAGATTCATAAATTTATTCCAAACCCACCTGCAGAAATTATTCTTCTACTTTTCCTGCAAAGGTTAGCTTTGCAGACAGACGTTGAAATTCCATAAAACTTTCTTACCTCTGGAAAAATGCACAGAAAATTTAAATTACAGTCCGGCATCAAATGGCCTCAAGTTCGTGTTTTGTTCCCATGTATGGCAGGGATTACTTCAAAGAAAGTCATTAGTATGAAGTCTAAAAACTTGTAGTGGTTTGAAATTGTGGTCCAGTATCTCCAGTATACTATTTGTAATGTTGACATCCCTCTTTCAAATAGAATTAAATGCAATTTTACAAGTGATGGAATGGAATTGTAGTAGTGTTCAGTAAAGATTGGAAGACCAATAAACATGCTAGAGCTTTAACATCTGCATACAAAGTTGTTAGAGCAATATTTCTAATAGACTTCATTTCTACCACTTGCAAAATGTAAAATACTAAACATTGTTAAAAATGTTATTGCCGTCATTTCTTTATAACAGGAGGACTTGAGGCTTGACATAGATCTTCTGCATGAGTACACGTGCTGGTGCTGCTGCTGGCATTGTCAGCATGTGACACACTTCTTTTTCCCCCGGCAGTAATTGCTAAGCAATCAAAATTTAGAAGTCTGTGCATCATGTCCAAGCTGAGAAAGAAGGGGTGGGGGGAATGCTAAACTTAATTTGGTTTTGTGGGTTTTTGTGGCTGTGGGACGGCCAACGAATTCTCAGCTCTTCAGCTTTGAGAAAGGGTTCTCTCTGAAATGCCAGTATTATAAACTATTTTTTTTCTTTCTTCCTCCGCTCCCCCCCC
>VYXH01011723.1:411279-450999 GCA_013397275.1 Burhinus bistriatus | reverse complement strand
CCCCCCCCCCCCCCCCAGCAAATAACATTAAGCAAGAGTCAGGTCTGTTGGAAACACAATGTTAAGATTTGATATTCACTTGTTCTGCTTTAAAGTATGTTTCCAGCTTGTTTGCGGCTTTTTTGCCACTTGTTCCATGTCATTTCACAAACATGTACTTTTTCCCATATCATACACATAGTTTTCACTCTGGCCTGTTCCTAATAAAGAAATTTTCTTTATCAAGATCATAAAAAGACTCATGTTTGTTTATCATGTTCTTCATTATAGTAGCCATCAAACCCAGGCTATTGCTCTTTTAATAAAATAAGAGAATGTGCTTGGTTGTTCTACGGATAAAACAAGGAGTTAAGAAAATGCTTCCACGGGCAATGAAAGTTTGCTTTTTAAAACAAGCCAAATTAATTTCAGGGCTTTCAATTGTCACTGAAAACACTGACTGCAATAATTTTAAATTAATCACTTCAGCAACTAATACCTGGTGTGCTGAAGTGTGAAAATACAAAATGCAAAGAAAACCCAAACAAATATATATACGTCTATGGTAGTCTAGTAGAAAGAGTACCAACGTAATGCATGTATGCCCTTAGGAACAAATCACCAACATCAAGGTATTTTTGCAGATGCAGGGAGCTGTAGTTTAATTTTCTATCAGAAGGTGACTGCTTAAAGGTCATTTCCCAAAGCATAAGTCAGATTCTTTGGGGATGTATCCTTTAGCTTCATCTAATGTTTCATTGACTGTATAAGCATTAAGCTCGGCGAGAATGACAGGCTGTAGTAAGTGGATCCCAGGTGGGCTCTGGGATCTGCAGAGCCAGCTGTTCCCCAGCTCCGATAACTCTTTCAGATTTGCAGATCCTTTTGCATCTGACATGGCACACCAAGCCTTTGTGCTGCCCAGTGCTGATGTTTTAAAGGAGAACGGCTTAATAATTTATTAACTGCTACATTTCCTTTGGGCTTTATCTGTGTGATGCTGGTGAGTCACTGAGAAGTGTAAATACATAGGAGTTAACAGAAGCACAGTCTTTAAGAAAGCCAAAGCTTTTTCTTTTTATTTTGCCTTTTTTTTTTTTTTAACCAAGGACTCCTCTAAGAATTTATTGTTGGTTTATCCAGTTATGAAAGAATAAAAGTTCTGCTTTTTAAATCAGGGCTGAAACATGTTTTGAGTTTGTTAACATCATGCCCTCCTCAAAATAATGATAATTAACAGTATAATGACAATGTATTTCCCTGTTTGTATGCATTTTTAGCTACTGGTATTTTTTCAAGCTATTACCCATATCAGCCTTTTGTAATCTCTGTCTCAGCATGCAGTGTGTGCCTGGATCAGCTCTTTCCCTTCAAATTCAGGAAACACGCTCTTGACCATCACCTGTGCCTTTGTAATACGTTAGTGTCGGCTCCTGCCAAGCTGTTAAATCTCCCTAAGGCCACCGGCTCCACAACTCTAGAAAGAGATGATGAAGAAACGGTAGTACTTCTGCAGCATTTCCTGGCTGAGAGAAATCAAATTCTGTCTTCTGGTTCCTTGAATAAACACAAGGAAAAATGGCTAAAAACGGGTCTTTCTCACACTTTCTTTAGTTTCTGCTGGCAACTCATGGAACATCAGAGCATAATGCAGTCTTGTCCGGGCATATAGATTTATGATATCCATTTAAATATCAGTCCATATTTTCTGTTATATATTTATGAGTAAGTGATGACATAAAGTTAGAGAACTTACATATAACTATTGTCAATAGTATCACTCTTATAAGCTGGAGTAGTACCGTAGTGAATTAGGACCTTTGCAACATTTATCGCTCAGATACAAAACCAGTATAGTGCTGTATTTAAAAATCTAATAATTTTGTTTAGATATTTAACTTAAAGACCCCCCAAAATAGAGGTCATGAGGGGTTTTCTTGGTAGAATAATACAATGGAGAGAAGACAGACTTCCTCTATTTCCTTTGTTTTATTTAAGACATATGAGCTTGCAGAAGTTACTGTATATTTAAAATATTAATTGCCTCTACTACTAAGAATTAATATCAATATGAATAGTAAGTTATTAAGAAGGGAGGTTTTAAGTGAAAAAACATTTCTGTTGACTTCAAATAAAAGTTTTGGTATTTGGATACTCCTTCACTTTAGCAGTAAAATACTTATTTGGACAGAGGCATCAGAGACTGCCTTTAAATACAGTTTCATTTCATTTTTTATCCATTTGTTAAAAAAAAAAAGATTGCCGGCTAGAAACTTCCATAATGTTCGATGCCTGCTCTCTTTTTTTTCTGCCAGGACTCCACTTAAACTCCATGGAGGCACCAATAGGTCTTGGCAAGCGAGGGGACAATCCTCCTGCAGAAGAACCGAAAGAAATGGGCTTTCTAGGTGTGTGGAAATCAGTCAAAGAATATCTGAACACCTGCAGATATGTGGTAAATAGTGTGGTAGGATAAACTGATAGAAGTTAATCCTGATATGACTGAGTTTTCCAGCTCCAGCTAGGGCGTTTGGTCTTTGTCTGTCTGTCTCCCATAAGTTTTGATGGCATGTAGATTTTTACATGCTATATTACTGCTTTTATTTCTGTGAAATCACCAATGCTTCATTACTAAAAAGCTGAGTTAATGATTATATGGCACTTGCAGACTTTATGCTGATTTGAGCATCAGGATATGATAACGTGAATTATTTTTCATCTGTTCAGCAGCATTTAGACTCCGTGGAGGCTAAGAGCATTGTGAAAGCTTTCCATATCAGAAAAAGAGTAGACCAAACCTGATAGGTATCAACATCCAACAGAACTGGTTCCTAATGTAAAGAATGATACGTTATTTTCTTTAGATGAAGCAAGCGAACAAGTCTTGCCGTTGTGAAGCATTCAAGATTTCCCTGGATAGCCTTAGGTTTTCCAGCGGAGGTGTGAAGTGTAGCTCTAATACGAAAAGAGGCTCTATGGAAATGACCATTTCTGACTCAACTGCTGGGAGCCTTATATGTACTTTCAGTTCTGTTTAGTAATGAAAATGCTGATTTAGGCATCCTTTGGTCTTGCAAAGTTAACGTAGTGTTAGACCAGTGAATTGTGTCCTGGTCTGTCCTGGTCTTCCTTGTAAATTAACAAAATTCGGCAACTTTAAGTACATCTCCAAACTCCTCCCTTTGCTGCTCTCCCAAAGGTATTCACAGTAGTGCTTCACTGATGCACCTGAGATGGAATTCACCAGAGAGAACAGATCTGGTTTAGATCCAGGAGGGGTTTATAGCACTGGCAGCTATAAAGAGATTTTATTCTTTGTAAAGGCAACAAATCCAGCATAGAAATTATTGAAGCACAATTAATACAGAGTTCTGCAATGCATCTTCAAAATGAAATAATTTCATCTTTTTTTTTTAACTCAGATTGTATCTCTGCAGGTTCCCACCGCTTCCAAAATGACAATTGGCTTTACAAACACCCAAATGAAAATACAGATCTGTAAAAGAGATAATTGCTCATTACTGTATTTGTTCTTTGTGTTCAGAACTTAACAACCTCCTTTTTCTTTGTGAATGAAGTTTACAAGAGTGCATTTTTTTTTAATAGACTTCTAACACCATTGGAGCAAACATGACTTCAGACGAGACTACCTACAAGCCTGTGTCTCGCTACTGCGCATCTACAAGGCTGAATATAAACTTGGTAACACAGTTGAAGAGCTCATTGCTTTCTGAACTTAAAAGTAATTTTTAACTCGAGGAAAGTTTTTGTTTTGAGCCTTATAAAGGAAGCAGCAGTTACTCATTTTCTTTTACTTGAATGGGCTGTATTAAAATGGAAAAATGTGGATGTGCAGTAGAGACTGCACTGTAATTGTTGGACAGAAAGAAAAGGATAGAAATAGGGAATGATTACTCTCAAATGTTAGACACATGAGAAAAAAAAAAAGAGGGAAATACTTTTTTTTTTTTCCTGAAGTTACTGTTTGCTTCAGTAGCTTTTCTACTTTAAAAGTACTGTCTTATTAAACAAAAGGTGTGTTTGATATGTATGTACCTATGCACAAAAAGGTTAGCTTAGAAAAGCCCAAACCTTAGTCAGAAGAACTGACTTCCTCACTTGGCTTTGTAAGGGTTGTAAATCAATCTCACCTTATTCAGTAGAAGACTCATTAATTCAGTAGACTTTAGATCATGTTCCTACCTTGTTGCTTAGCTGAGCTCCTCATAGGTGTGATATTATGGAGAAAATTTCATAGAAATAAAGGATATATTTCTTTAAGAAACTAATTTTTTTCCCCAGTTTGTTTTCTCACCTACAGATAATTAGTATCAATAACGAAGCACTTCTGCATTCTTTTTTAAAACAATAACCCACTGCTGTAAGCATTAACTAATATGTTATGCCTACATACGCTGTTCTCATTGTCTCTTGCAGGAGTGATCAATATACACTGAACAACATACTTTGGTCCCTTCTTATTTATGTTGCAGCCTCACAATACTATAAACCAAAGAAGTTGTTCTTGTTTTGTCAGTTTTAATAACATTCTGTTTTGATTTAGGCATGCTTAATTCTGTTCATTTCTGATCCATTGATTTGTAACTGGGCAGAAATGAAATTCACTCATGAAAAAGAAATAAAATTTTCATCTTAATCAGTCAAGTGCAGCCACCTCTGAGCTGTTCGGCTTACCTACTCTTCTACCACATCAGTTTCAGATAAAAAATTTAATTAGTTCCATGCACACGAATTATTATGAGGGGAAAAATACAGTTGTAAAATCATAAATTTAGAAGCCCTGTTTAAGACCTATTTGCTGGGGTTTTTTTAAAAATTATTTCATTTAATCTCCTGAGAGAGGGTGGCTGGAGTATCTGTGTTAATGTCCAAATACCAGGCCTTTTGTGACCAGTTTTTATGTTAAGAGATCTCAGAATGTTTCCTTGATGAGACTGGTTGGAATTTCTGTCTTATACTGGCTAATAAATACTACTGACACCTTATTAATAAATAGCAGTAGTCTCAGTCAAGAAAAGTATCGTTCCTAAGTAGGGATGCTAATTTCCAGAGCACAATTAGTTGCCATGAAATAAATGGACGGACAATTGTACTTGAAGTCAAGCATGGCTGTATGTTTTCTCTTTGATTTGGGAGATTTACTCTTAGCCGGTAAATAGGTGATATTCGTTGTTGATTATTTTCTGTGTGTCCCACAACAGTGCGTCACAGAGTATTTGCTAGTATATAAGTTTAGCTAGGACTACCACGTCAACCCTAGCACATACCTTGAAAAATTATTTGGGTGTGACAGAGAGCATGAGCAAAAGACTTGGGTCTGCTTAGTTGGTGGCCTCTGAGGTCTTAATGGCCTTCAGCCCCATCAGTCTTGGTATCACTGTGTGCTTATTATATTGATATTTTTTTCTTTTGCAAGGAAGCAGTGATATGTTTATTTTGAAAATTAAATTGCAAAATAATCTCTTAGCAAGTATTAAAATTACATCAATCTGATGGTTTATTTGGGCTGATTTGATTTTCAGAGTATTTTACTTGTGTTTTGTTGATTAGTAAAAGCTTTATTTCTAGTCACCTTGCCACTGTTGTTTAGAAATGCATTTGTGAAAATGGAATTGATTTTTCATTAGTGAGCCTTTATTTTTGGCTACAGATAAGCCAAATTGACCCAGATTATTCTTAAAGCATATGCAGCGGATTGTCTGAATTCCTAAACTGTCTTCTCAGGTACTTTGCTAATGTGGCATTGATCCATCTACAGATCCCGAACTGCGGAGAAGTGATAGGAGCATTGGCCACAGGATGCACTACGGGCCAGAAAGATAGATTGTTTGGGTTGTCTTTTTGCAAGTTTAAGGTCACAATTCATTCATCTTGTTACTTTGCTGTATCCCTTTAGTGGCTTCAATTGCAGGATTAAATATTGAATGGTGGCAGATCATTCAATATATGGCTCTTCTGCTTTGGCATTAGGAGGCTTTTCATGCTTAAAATGGAACGATGTGCACACAGAATGCCAAAGGTAGTCGTGCTGACGATCTATTCTGTAAGATTAATCCCACAACAACATTATCAGGCAATTCTTAACACATCGATTTATTCCTGATATGACACTTCTGAAACAAATGGATAAAGGCTTGGCATATACTCAGCATCCTAGGAGGGGGAATGTGGAATTGAACCCTCTACAGAAAAGATCCATATTTAAAATTAACCCATTAAAAGCTTAGTGAGGAAAATTTTAAACTTTCAGACTGAAATTCATGGCCCCTCATGCAAAGCTGGTCCGTAAGAAACAAGAACGAGGTTAAGAGGGAGGATTCTTCCCCAGAGAGCAGATCACAGTCCGCAGATTCGCCACGTATCTTGTTTACAGTCATGGTTGTGCCATCATACTTTTCAACTAATATTTCACGTTTCAGTGCTCCTGAAACACTCCTCTCTGCTCCAAAGCCCCCAGGAAGGTGCAAGGTCCCTGGCCTTTCCTCTCATGGGTAGGCTTTGCAAGCTTTGGGGTTTCTGCGCTGGCGAAAGGAGCAAAAGCATTTTGCCTCTAATGATTGTCACCTCTACAAACTCTATAAGCACCTTCTGTGTTCTCAAAGAATATTCTGTACAGAACACGAAGAGCCGCACAGCTCTTGAAGTAGGTAGGTGCATTTGCAGGTTTTGTAACTAGCAGTACGATGGTAGCACAAACCAGCTAAAAGAAGGCAGTGAGTTGCTATCGATTCGTAGCTTTAGTGCTGTTTTATATAAGGTTTCTAGATTGGCATAGTATTTTGTATGTTATGGAGGCTTTTGTTAAATCTATCTGCAAGTCAAAGAGAGAGCCTCTGGATTTTAAAAGCACCACGATTTAACTTCAGCAAGTGAGAAGTAGCTCCAGAGGTGAAAATGTAGTTTTGCTTTTTAAAATTGTATCTAACGGTTAAATATGCGTTACATACGAGTTGGGACAAAAGTGAGATCCGGTCTCAGTCCTGCGCCTGACTTGTGGATACTCTGTCATTGCGTGGAATTAAAAGCCTCGGGTTAGATGCCTACACTTCCTAACGCTGTATTAATTACGCTGCCTGTACAGATGTCTTACACCGATAGTCACAAAAGGCTGAGCAATTTTGCGGCGTCACTCATGTAGCCAAGCAAGTGCCAAAGAAGAAGGTGTTGCAGAAGTAATACCAAGGAAGGAACTTGCACCCTGGGCTGTAAGGTGACACCTGAACACTCAAATTCATAATAAAGGAATTTCTCCTTTGGATTTGAATGCTCCAAGCACGTCTACGCTTTCTTGCGAAATTAGAAGGAAATGTCCTCTGTGATGCTGTCTTTTGGCATCCCCCAAAACTGACTGCAGGTGACCTGGTTATTTATGTGTACATACATATATCTAACAGATGTATGTGTTAAGCCCCTCTCTTTCCAAACTGATTTGAACCCAGATATCTCATCTCTGGAGGAGCATTTGAGACTGCTGGAGTCTCAGGAGTTCTGGCAGTCATCCGGGATGGGGAGGAGTCTGGTACAAGTCCCACATCTGACTAAAATTTGCTTATGCAAGGAGGAACACTTTTAATAGAGAAGGCTGATGGAGACCTGCCCAAAGACATCCATCCAGTGTGGTACGTAGTCTGGCAGAGCACATTTCTTGAAAGTCAGAGATCTGTTTTCAAGCACTTTCTTTGGGAGGATTTGATTCTGAATCGCTCTTGTGCCATACGAAAGCTGTAAGAAGGATCCTCTCTTTAGCTTGTTTGTGATTCAGTGTTTGTGTGTCCGTAAGGGAAGCATACTCCTGGAGCACTTCTCAAAACAGAAGTTATTAACTTGTTAAAGAGACAAGCTTAGTGAAACTAGCTGACTAGAGGTATTAGGACAAAATTGTTCCTAAGGTTTATTCTCAACCATTAATTTGGGTTGTGGTCTTAAGTATGAAAAATATATGCTAGGCAGGGTTCTTAAATTAGTGCCTTTTACCACGCTGCAGTTGTATAAATGTTAAGACGCATGAATTCTGGTGGCCTGCCTGCCAAAGTCTCATCTGGATATGGTTACTACATATATACAGCTACTGTTCCTGTGCTAATGTCTGTAAATATTCAGGCTAGCTAACAAGGCTGTTGCTTTCCTTGCAGTTTCTTCATGTAAGTGATTCTTTAAACTGACCATCTTTATACATTTGAACTTTAAATATTCATTGAACTGAATGAGTTGAATTGATAGTTGAAGCTTACTGATATTCAACATTTTTTTCCTAATGCCAGTAAAACATTTTTGTTGTATACAACACGTTTTACAGTTTGCTTTAAATTGCTAATGTGTTTGTTTATTTCTAGTACCAGTATAATGAAAGCTTACTTGGCAATGGGTTTTACTGGAAAATAGCGTGTGTGAAATGCTCTATGGCTGATCATATGTGTCTGAAAAAGTAACTTTTTATGTGGATGTGAATAGTTGTCTTCGTTATGAAAAACTGGCATCCTGTTTCCTCTAAATTGGTGACAAGTGAAGTGATTATATGCAAAGATTTGTTACTAGAATCCCAAATAGTCTTGAGCATAGAATTAAATATATATATATATATATAAAAAATTAGGAAATATTTTTTTGCTTTCGCCAAAATCCTTGCTTGTACTAAAAGAATATTTTAATTCATTTGGCTGTTGTTGACATCATAATACCATCAAAGTCAACATGAAACATGAGCAAAAGGTCCTTTTTGGAGATCAAGAGTCTGTTCTAGTATTTGTGTTGTAGATTCATTTTTTTTATGCTGTCCATCTATCATGGTGCAAGATTCCTTTTGATCTTACGGAGGACTACACATAAGAATCAACTGCAGAATATGTAGTAATTTAGATTCAAAATAAAAGTTTCTCCTTGGTGTTTGGAATAACTTTTTTTAATATCTTCTGATACAATTAGATCCTGCATGAGGACGTTCTTAGATAGCTACGCATGCTCCCTAAGTACATACTTCCCTGTAACACTGATTGCAGGTAAATTACTGCCTAGGTGTCATGGTGTAGACACCACAAATTATCATGAAATTATCTTTTTTGTGTGTGTGTGTGAAAATATTTCTCTCCTGGGCTTGAAGATGAAATAGCAACACTGAAAAAACCAGCATGTTACATTCTTAAATCTACAGGGTGATAAAATCACCAATTACATGAAAAGTTGGCTGGAATAGTTTTTCCTTCTTTCAAAAAAACTACTTTCACTTAAATGTTGATTTTTCTGGTTACAGAGTGATTTAATCTGCTCATTTCCTTTGTCCAGATTTTTTTTTTTTAGCACCATAAAATTAATAACCCCATTATCACATACTCACATAGCCTTATTTTTCATGGTTTCATTTTTGTCTGTTAGATTGGCGTAAAATCCAAAGTGCAACTTCGGAGGTGAAAAGCATCGCTGGCCTGGCGATTTGCCTTCTGATAAAATATATATATATATATAAAAAATGTGAACGAACGCTCCTGTGTTGATAAGCAATGTATGTGACCCGTGACGGGCAGCTTGCTGTTCTGGTGGAGCGAAATATTACAGCTAGAGCATGCAGGCTTCTGCTTCACTGGACTTGGAATAGATTAGTAAAGTACTCTCCCAGCTCGAAGGGTTTTAGTTTGGTTCTTTTTTCCCCATGATGGATTATAGATAAACTCATATGCAAGTTTATTGCAAGATTCCTCTGAGACCCCTAGCTTTTTATGAATGGAAAGGTCATTTATAGATGTTCAACACCATTGTATTTTATTATTTTTCCCATAGGACAAGATTGCTATGTTTTCTGTAAGAGACTGCAATCAGATTTTACAACCACACAGATTTAATGTTGCACATATTACTTGGGCTTAGATAACAGAAGACTGTAGTGAAAAATATGTTTGATTTCAGCTCATAGAGCTCTCTTATTCATACGTTACAATCTTCAAACCAGAACACAGACTTTACCAAGGCCAGAAGTCTTCAATTCTAAGTACTTGATGCAGGGCCAATCTTTGCCTAGCATGTGGTTTTCTATAATGCTAAAAACTTCCTAAGGGTTTTCTCTGACATGTCTGATAATTCTTTCTTGGAGTGGCTTTGAAGTCCACTATTTGCGGACCTCTGTTTGAACCATGGGGTCATACTGATGCTTGGTTTGGTTCACTCAATTATACTTCATATTTGTATTTCCCGGTCTTAGTTCCTGAATCTTATTCCTTTGGGTATAACACATCTTTCAGTCACTATAACATCCAGTTTGTTATCATCTATTTAAAAGCATTAATATTAACTAGAAAAATCTTTACCCAGGGAACGTCCGGGACTTGAGCGTGTGCAGCCATAAGTTGCATTCATTATTGCGACATAAAATGTCAATTAGTAAATTTGAGAGTTAAAGCAATAAAAACAGCTCTGTGATCTGATAGAGAGATTCAGCATCAGGCACTGAAATTCTTCAAGCATTTCTTCCCTGGCTTAAAGCTCTAAAGGCAACTTGGATTTTATTAGCAAGGCTTGGTAGCAAAGTGCGTGCCTGTATTTGCGTTATCACTAAATCCAGAACCCCCACGCTCAGTCTCGCACCAGGAGAAGAGACACCATCTCCAACTGCAAAGCTGTCTGTCAGCATTTAAAGGAGTATCACTAAAGTTTAGAATCAGTTTCCCAAGATCTTGGGAAAAGCGTGGGGGTAGGAAGAGTTCCTCATTGTGGAGTATTTTGCATATGGGAGAGGAAATAATCTTTCCATATACTGAAGCAGACAATCAACGAGAACCCAAACTAAACCTGAGAGAGCTTCTGAAAGGTTTGTGTGGAACATGTTCTCCAGCATGCAAACGTATCCATGACTAGTGCCGTGTTTTAAATTTCTTACATAAAAGAGAATGGCCAGATTGAAGCCCAAGGTGCAGAACTATACTCCCACCTCAAGGCAATATTAAACATGGGGTAGGAAGGAGAACATGAAGTGTCTCACTCACACATCACAGAATCACCGGGGTTGGAAGGGGCCTCTCCAGATCATCTCGTCCAACCCCCCTGCCAGAGCAGGGTCACCTACAGCAGGTTGCACAGGATGGTGTCCAGGTGGGTTTGGAATGTCTCCAGAGTCAGAGACTCCCCCACCTCTCTGGGCAGCCTCTTCCAGTGGTCTGCCACCCTCAAAGGAAAGAAGTTCCTCCTCAAGTTTAGATGGAACTTGCTATGGTGAAGTTTGTGCCCATTCCCTCTTGTCCTGTCACTGGGCACCACTGCAAAAAGACTGGTCCCCTTTACGTATTTGTAAGCATTGATGAGATCCCCCCTCAGTCTTCTCTTCTCCAGTCTAAAAAGACCCAACATCGATATGGGAATACCTGGCAGTTCAAACTCACAAGATTTCCTCTTGAGAGGTTTCGGAAAGATGGTTTCTCTTAAACTAAAAGATGTTTGTCAGTGGTGCACAGCTGCGGTAAGTACCAACTTCTCTGTAAAGCATTCTGTGGCCCATGAGGCTTTAGGTTTGTAGATCCAGCTCAGTGTGTGGTGCCAGACACAGATGTTAGATAGCTCTATCGTATTAGTGTTTAAGTGGTGCATAGGTAGGACTCTAACGTACTTTACCAGAAGCATCTAATTGGCGTTTTGCCTGTTTATAAATTGCACCACGCTGGTGGGTTTAGCCTGCACAATACCGTATTTTCGGATGCTGTTTAACAATCTGTTGGCCAAAGAGAAGCGAGTCTCCTGTTTCACAGTGGGGTTTGTTCTTTCACAGGGTAGCACAGTGGTTCCTTGTTCATTTGTTAGTGTTCTAAGACAAATTGGTTTACTGCCTTGAAGGGAGAGGATTATGGGCTTGTAGTATATTTAACAGTTTCAGAAATATCAACTTTTTGTGTATGAAATGTAGTAGCTCTTTTCTCTGAGAGGTGTCTCAGATTTTTGTATTGCAGTTCTGTGAATACCGGGGGTAAACCAGGTTCTTGCTAGTACTTGTGAAACATTATTTTGATAAGACTTTCTGAAGCTAAATGATTTTGAGGCAGTGCTTGTGGGGAATATTGGCAATGAGAACACAATGAGAGGCAACTGTCAGCTGGCAAAGAAAGTAGTCTTATTCAAGAAAGTGTCAAAAGTGACAATATTTGATAGGGACAAAACTAACTGTTTTCCTTCCTCCTATGCATTTTCCATAGTTTGTTGTCATCTAGCAATAGGCGAGAAAGAGTTCATGTTTCCCTTCAAATGCGTGAACTCCACCTTGCACACACAGACAGATGCCCATACTGTTTTTCCTGGTAAATATCTTGAGTACAGAGGATGTAAACCAGCCTTTTTGGAGAATCCAGAGAATAACTCTCCGTATTCCCCTGAAAATAACATGATGTGCCTCCTAAATAAGGACAGCTGGCATTCATGAGTAAGTGCATCATAAAACACATGTATACATGCATGTATTGTGTGTCTGTTTTAAGGTATCTCTGATTGCGCTAGCCTGCAGTTCCTGCCTGCTGTCTTTTTAAAACCCTCAATTGTCAATATGGGCAAGTATACAATGGGTTATTATATTGCAAGTACATAAGTTTATTGCTTTCTGTAGTATTTGTTCATGTGTGGTATGTAGAGCTGAATATGGGAGCAAATGGGAAATGACATCGCGTGTCATAGCCGAGTTTGCACATTTCTTACCATGAGATCCCTTCTCCTCCTCTCCTCCCTCTTCCCCTTCCTTCATACTAGGGAAATTTAAGTCTGTTGTCTGGGGAATTTGCTGGGGAAGTGAGGTTTTCTGTGGTGTAACTTTAATATGAACCAGACTAGATGGTAATGAAGCCTCAGGCATGTAGCAGCCAGGCAAACTCTGGGCAACGCTGGTTTACCACCTTCTTGGCGTTCATATCGGGATGCTGTAATAAGACAACGTTAGGCACGGTTCCTGCTTAACACTCCCTCGCACTAGGTAAGGTCTGTTTCAGCTCTGTTTGTTTTTATAATTCTCTTTTCTGAAAGTCGAGTTGTCATAAAACCAGCCGAGGCTTTCTCCCGTAGTTCAGTTGCTCCTAGAATGTACCCCTCAGGACTGCTGAGTCCACTCGACAGTCTGGTTTTCAATTACGGGCCACAGACGACTTTTAAGGGACCTGGCAAAGGTGGCCAAGAAACTTGAGCCTGACAAGATTAAATTTGCTGTATAGGGATCTTCATCTTCACAGGAAAGTTCTTAAGGCTCTGTGAAGAAAAAAAAATTAATAAAAAAGGCTGAAAACTACACATAGCTCCTTGGAAAGTGACATTTATATCATGATGGTTCAAAAAAATCATCTGGCCTCTAGCCACCGGAATACACTAACCTTTGGCAGGTGGAAGAAAAGAATTTTTGGTAGGTTATTAGAGTTATATTTATTACATAGTTACGTGGTTTATAGGTTTGTTCATCCTATATGATTTTATGTCAGGCTATATTGATATTCACTAGACATTAGTTTGTTCTAAAATAAGTAGCACATGTTTGTGCGTCCGATGGCTTAAGATGAGACATTGTGTATCTGAAACATGTCTTGCCCTTTCACAGTTATGGATTTCTCATTCTTTAAATGATGAATCTAAGAACCGCTGTTTGATCTCAAAACATTTGTACAACTATCGTATATGTAGGAACATGTTTATGGAGTATATCCTTTGGACGCTTCGAAGCTAGTGACATGAACAGATTTTACAGATACAGAAAACTAGAAGTGAAAGTAGTGACCTTTGGGTCCTGGAAGTGTTTCTCATATTTACGGCGAAAGACACTATGCAAAGGCGTTTATATAGTGGTATTAATCAGAAGGTGTTTCTTACCTCTGTAAGGGCCCATATATACACTTACACCAGTAGAGTTACTCAGATTTGTAAGCATACTCAAACACAATCCTTACTGTAATAATATTGTATACTAATTTTTTTTGACTATTTGCAAATCTGTATTTCCTATAGAGCAAAGGGCCAGAAACCAGATTTGGGCCATAAGGAACCGCTGCTTTCCCCTTTAGCATGAGGGAGGGAGCGCTCCAGTTACCAGCTGAGAGAAATATTAATAGTGGCATATAGTTTGCATTCATTTAACATTTGTGATGTTTAGTGGCTGCAGCTAAGATTTGACTCTGGATGGCAATGGAAATACGCACCCAATCTGCTGAGATGGTACTGACCGGTATCAGGAGGGGGCTACTTTGAATTAATTTCCATTAGTTGTTTTCCCAGTTGGTCTTTTCCACCCATTTCCCATGTCAGTTATTCTTACAAAATGCAAGTATACATTTTTGACAGCAAGGCTGCAGGAAGTGCAGCTTATAGCGGACAGAGTTTTAGTATTTTGCCCTAACAGCCTAGAAAATTATAATATAGTCCCAGAAATCGATAAGCGTAGCCAGAATGCAATTCTCCCTCCTACAGAAAGCTCTGTGGTTGTTCTTCCCAACAGCTGGCAGCCTGTGGGCCCGAATCGTTACGGCCTCGTCCCTCCCTTTGTCACTTGGGCCTGACCTGCCTTGCTCAGAAACCCTCCTCATTCGGGAACACCCGGCGTTTGTACCTGCTCGCTCCCCGGGTCCCACCAGCCATAGTCACCAAAGGTGCTGGCCCACCGTGCCGCTGCTGCTGGCATTTACAGTTAGGGCTGACCTTAACTGGGGGAATTACACACTGAACTTCGATACCCTCAGACACACCTGCTTAGGACTCCTGAAATATCGGAACAGAAATGGGCACTGCGAGACTATGTCAAGCACCAAGAGAGACATCTGAGCAGTTCTGAAGCATGGTCCAAACGCCCGGCCCCTTCACAGCAGTTTAAATATAGTACTAAGTCACGTTAAAAATGTTTTTCCCAAGCTGTGTGAACAAAATCTTTATTAACTTCTGTGAAATCTGATTTGATAGAAAAGAACTCAGAGGTCATTTTTTAATATCTTCTGTTCATTGTCAGGAACAGTGGCTGCTTATACATTATATGAAATAGCATCTGTATTCCCTCCTCCAGTTAGTTTTCAGCTATTTTTTCTAACTAACTGGCTTTTCATACATTCATTTTATTGTACTTGAAGTTTAATATTTAAACTGCTTAACATGCTAATCAATTAGTAGAGGGCCAGACCCTGCTACACGGTTTTATCATGTAATTTTATAGACCTATCTGCACCTAGTTAATCTTTTTCCCTCATGAACCCCATCAAATTGCCTATATCTGAAGTACTTGCAGTTCCTTAAAGGCACAGATTTCCACTGGAGATCTATATTCTCACTACGGTCGATGATTCTGACAATTTTATTTTTATGTGGTGTAGCCCTCTAGTCCGTCAGGGCTGAAGACGTGTGAACTAGGGCATGAGGTGAAGATTTTTTTGTTGCTCTTCTAGAAATTAAGGTCTCCAAAACCCAGGTTTAGTGTATTTGTCAACTGTGATATAGCTGCCAATTTGCTAAATCGCCCCTTAATGAGGCTCAGGAGACTTGGACTCTGTGTAGTGCTGGGTGAGAAATCCTGTTATCATCTGCTCCACAGTGAGCCCCGTCTGCCAGAGAAGTTAGGGACCCGAGGTGGGTACAAGTCTGAGCATCATCAGGTGTTAAGGTGGTGCAATTCCCTCATTAGCACCAGGACACCGAAGGTTGTCTCAGATGGATATAAGCACTGTGATATCTGGTGGTCCTTGTTCGGGGAAGCTTCTTCCTACTGGTAGCACCAAGATCCTGATTCAAAGAGGGAGTGGGGACGCATACGGGGTTGGGCCGAGAAATGATGTTTGGGGTGGAATGGTTTTCCATGGTGCTCTAAGAGGGGTTGTGGGCCTGAAGGGCACGGTGTGTTGGTGCAGGGGACGTGCTGTGGGGTGGCTGCAGTGTGTTTGGATGTGGGTGGACAGCACTGCGGGGACTTGCGGGAAGCTTTGGGGGCAGCATGGGCTTGGGAAGCAAGAGGTCAGGCTACTGCGACATGGGGGACGGATACGGGGGTCATACATGGAGTGGGGACAATACGTACAGCGGAGTGGCAAAAGTGTGGTGTGTTGTTTTTTTTTCCTTTAAAATCTTACGTGCTTTTGAAAAACGAGGGTCCCTTAGGCTTGAGCCAGCATGGTATTCCTTTTTCCTTTTCTAACGCAACTTCTTGGCCCCCAAGAGCAGCAGAAAAAAAAAATCTTTACTGTGTTGTTTGTTTTATTTTTTTTGTGGTTATGAAGAATGTGAAAAAAAAAAAAAAAAACTCAGAAAAAAATGTATTTTAATGTTTTGATTTCAAATTAATGCAGTTATTTAATCAGCCAAACTTACTTTTGAAACTGGGAAGGATTGCTACTTCACAACTTAGAAACATTATTCCTTTCCAAGTATTATCTGGCTGTTAATTCCGGGAATACACCTAGCAAATTGCAGAAAACCTGTGTTTAATTGCAAACCCCATTTTCCTTTACAAGGAAGGGAAGGAAACTATGCTCATCATATTTTTCAGGCAGCAAGTCACTGTGGAAGCATTTATGTAGCTTCCTCCCCACTAAGCCCATTATATCTGCCTTTGGTCATGGGTTTGCTCCGTTGAGATGTCATAGACAGAGCAAGCAGGTTACTAATCGGAAGGTTAAAGGTGATTTGCTGAAATGGAACTACATAAGCCAGACTTAATGTGAAAAGACAAAGAAAAGCAGGGAGGAGACAAAGAAGAGAGAACAGCTTTGTCTACGATCTGTGCAGTGAGGGTGAGGTTAGCCTGCATGTTCCCCGCTTATTTCGGTCCGGTTTGCCCTATTTCAGCATACTTGAAACACACTTATTCCAGCATGGGTTATTTTGTTAGGTGTTTGTCTAAGAACACATTTCCTTAAGTCTGATTTGTGCTTTCATCATGATAGTATTTATAATAGGTAAATAAAACAAAGGTAAGCAGCATTTCAGAGAAATGGGTGAAAAGACGGGGCTTATTTACACAGAGCAACGAAGAGCAGAAACGTCCCAGTTTGTGCTGACCCCAGCTGATGGATCTGCGCATTCCGAAGCAACGCTTGGCAGTCCTGCCACTTCGGGAGCAGGAATCTGGCTGCATCAGCCAGGAGCTTCACCCAGACTAATAGACCTTGTCAAGAGGTATGGCACGCTGCTAACACGCTTTGATGTTTTTGCAGCTCAGAGGTACTTGCATACTTGCCAGGTCAGGTATTTTAGCAGCCGTATGTAGACATCCATCCTTAGATGTGTAATTTGAAAGTGGGTTTGTAATAAATGGAAGGAAGGCATGTCCCTGTTTTACAGAATCGGTAGCAAATACTTGAAAGTAAGTAATTTTTTTATTAAGCACATTTGTTTTGAAACCTGCTCTGGTTTCTGAAAACAAAGACTAATCGAGAAATTCAAGAATCAAGATGCGAGTTGCAGATTCTCATTATCTTTTCATTACCATAGTTACTTGCATATTGGTTATATGATAATTATTGTTAACATCCCACTGATTTTACTGAGAAATGAGATTTGTTTTCCATATAGAAATTTAATAAAAGCTAACATAAATACTAAGAGAGAATGAAGAACACCCTTACTCTTTTTATCAAGTGATGCAACATTTTGATACTAGCACCCATGTAGCTAATGGATATATTTTTCCAGTCATTAAAATCATTACTAGTGAATAATGCATTGTGAAAAAGCATTGTAAAACAATCTGCAGCCTTTCAACCCGCTTCTTTCATGTCATTTCATTCAATTTAAACCTGTTTGACACTGTCCAAGTTAACAAGTTACTCTCTTCTGTCCAGCACCTACTGGTGGCAACCCATAAATCAACGTCTCATGCAGAAGCATGAAAGACCTCATTAAATCTATTTTTTGTGTGAGTTAACAGATCTCCAAATTAACCTTTCTTTAAAAATAAAATAAAATAAGATAGTAAAGGTCAGCCTTTTTGTACAACGAAGTTTGCTGACCACAGAGATTTTCAAGCCTGATGGCACATTTGACTGCACGGTTGTCTCATCGTTTTGGCAGTGATCTGTTTGATGCCAGCGAGGAATGCTAAGACTCTAACTGTCTGAAATGTGTTAACATGTAGACTTTTTTTTTTTAAAGCAGGAAGTGAGAAGTCGAAGAGAAAATGTCTTTACATTTTTATTTTTTTTTCCAACAGCAGTGAATTATTGATGTGAAATGACTTTTGCTAATAATTCGAGGGGAGAAGTGCTCATCTCTCTTCACTTGCCAACTCTTTGAATGGCAATACAATCTTGCATTTTATGTTTGATTCATTCTGTTAGAATTCTCTTTATTTCACTATTAGGTAAAAACAAATAAATATATTTTGACACAATAATTGCAGAAAGACTATGTAAGAAAGTCATGTCTTACTTGAATGTGGACTCTTAACAGTTGAAGGCAATTAATTAGACCTCTGAAGGCAAAAACTAAGCCTGTATATGCTGGAGTCACAATGATATTCAGCTATGTCTGAAGATGTAGGGAAAATTTATTTTAAGCACATCCCTTTTTCAGTATAGGGTATAGAAACAGAAATCCAACAGAAATCACAAATATAATTCACCTACATTATACATAAAAGACAAATGACAAACATTTGCAAAATTTGTAAATGGGAATGTCTATAAATAAAAATACTTCAGCAACATCAAATAAAAGCAGAAGAAAAATATAATAAAGCGTTAAGAAGAAAAACGAAGATGTTAGGGAGTACAAATAGCATTTTAGTAACAACATTATTACAGCAACATCTATACTTTTGAGTTTGTCATAGAGAAATAAAATCTCATTATAAAATGTGTCAAGTAATGGACAGTGCAGAGTGCAAATATTTGTAGCAAGGTGCAAGACAATTTATTTATTACATTGGTTAAAATTACCGCTACGCTGAACCAGATTAATTTTTTCTTGGGTTTTTTCTTGTCATTGTTATTTCAATTTATACAATTTAAATAAGAAACAATATGCTTCCATTAAAAGACTGCATCGTATGGTCAAGGTAGGCTCTTCCCCCTTTCTTCACTACTTAACAGAACATGTTAGCATGAGCTCAAGTATTTGGGGGTTGGTTCTGAAAACCCGCTCAGTGATTGAGCATCTATGACATAAAATCACACCAGGGGACAATGTGACTTGTTAAGAACTTGCCTATAATATCTGAGTGGAAAAAAATTGTATTATCATGGGGACTTCAATGGAGAGATTATGTTCTGTACATCTTATGCTGTCAGGACGAAAATGACTCTGACATTTAAAAAATCATAGATATCTAAAATATTGGTGCAATAAATTCTTTATTAAATATCATATTGATGGCTGAAAAAGAAGGAAAAAAAATCACAGTTAATGTTGGCTTAGGTGAGTGAACAGATTAATTTATTACTTTGTTAAGTAGAGGAAAATGAAAACCAGGAAATATTCTCTGTGAAAAATCGTAATGTGAAAAATCGTAATGTAAAAAATCTCTCAGTAGATTAAAAACCCATTTTACAAACTCAAAAAAATACTCAAATCCAAAACCTGAAGTGCTTCTTTCACGTTTGTGCTGAAAACTGCCTTAGACAGGAAACAAAAAGCCCTGTTAAATAAATCCGTTTGAGAGCATGCATATAGAAAAACAACTGGAGGAGAGCATAATTTGATGATAATGAGTATGTATCAGCTAAGAAATTCAGAAAACTGAAGGGGCGGGAGGACAAATTAGGGAGAAATCCGTGGCCAGTAAGTTTTGTGGGGTGGTTTTTTTTCTTGCCTTTAACTGAGAAGAGTTTGGCTTCTTGTTGTGGTCGTTAAGATGAAAAGGAATGAAAGGAATCCTAACAATGTTAACCAAATCTAGGCAAAAATAGAAGATTTCCCCAGAATAAGGCAGAAAGTGCTGAAGTCAAATAAAGATTTTTCTGTGCTCAGATGGAGGAAGAGGAGGCAAAGATGACAGTTAGATCATATGATATAAAATTTACTTTTTCTACAGATGTTTTCAAGCGCTGTGGCCAGATAACTTCATTCAGGAGTGCAAAAATATGTAGTGAAAAAACAGGTAGACATAAAGCAGATGAGTTAAGACTGCAAACACCGATGCCAATTTATAGTCAAGTTCCATTAAGAACATTAAAAGAGCTGGCTGATGAGCTCTTCCAGCTGTTAGTGTTGACTTCTATGACGTTGTCTAACACTCGAAAATTTTTAAAGAAATGAAAGTAAGACAGTGCTGTTCCCTATGCTTTATAAATACTGACCATGTATAATTTTACAAGGCTGACTGCTTTTCTGGTGAAGTAACTGACTGAATGATGCGGGAATTATTCGTGTGAAGTTTTAGTCGTGGGATGCGGGAAGTTTTAGTCGTGGTCTTTTCTCCAAAAATCAATTTAAACCAGAAATTTAACTAATGGTAGTTCTGTGGCCAAATGTTCTGCATGCTTGCAGTGGTATCTTTGAGCCTGACTTCCATTTGTAGCATAGACCATAACCCTTGGCAGGTTTACACCATGTTACAATTGCATTCTTTGTTTAAAAATCTTCAGGAAGGAAGATACTAGGAGACTTCTTCTATAATGTCTATTTTATTTCCAGCAGCTGTCTGTAGGCTGTTCTTTTAGAGGCATAGTTAGAATAATTGATATAAAGCCTTTTGAGATGGTAAGGAATGTGATACTTCAGACCATCTGCAAAATGGTGGCCTTACGGTAAAAATGAAATGAATAAAAGAAGGACTAGGTACTCACTGTATTAATCTTTTTTTCTCTGTCTATGATCTTTTTTCTTTTACCTGTAATAGAGCTCTAACCTTTAAATGTTCTCCGAGTTGAACAATTTTTCATGATCCAGCTGTCTCAGGATTGTTTTAGTTTCGTTTAATATTTCTTTTGATTCACTGTTGGGTTTTTTTAGCTATTTATGGGATTTAACTCCTGTGCCAGACAAGGGTTAATAAATCATGATTTGAATAATTATAAAATTATTCCAGTTTAATAAATGAAGATGACGTCATTAGAAAAAACTCTTAAGGCCACTGGTTTTTGCCAACAAATAGCTGTTTGATGTCACTGTTCCATCCCTCTTCTCCCAATAAAATATAAACATATCAAATCTCTGCTTCAAAAGATTTTAAAAAAAAAAAGCTGAATTGAAGCATACTGTTGTTTTCTTGATCTATTGATATTACAATTCTTCCCCAGCATTTTTATAACAGAAAATACGTTTATTTTTAAGGATGAGACTTCATACGACAGGCAAGCCAATCCAATATCCGTTTGCATCAGAAGGGGAATGATCCCATTCCACTTGACTCCGGCCAGATGCTATGGCCATTTCTTTGGTAGACTGAGCACTTAATTACGCAGACACAGGGCATGTCAGTTCAGTGGATGATCCAGGGGCGATGGTGGATGCTGGCATACGCTACGCTGGTACTGCCTCCATCCTGAGGCTTGCTACGTGGCGGCTGTTACTCCTCTGTATTGGGCAGGCTTTCATCCAATTTCTTAATGATCTGGCTGAGGCCATTGAGCCAGCAGAGTATTACTCCCTGCTCCTCTCCCCGCCCCCTCTACTCCCAATTTCTTTGGATAGTTTCCTGAAGATTTACTGGTTTGAACTTGCTCCCCGCAGAGTCAGATGATCAGCACACTTGACACAACACAGGAGGCAGGGTTTGGAAAAGATGGACGTAACTGCAGCAGCACTAAATATTTTAATGTCAACTTTAATGAAACTGTATTCTAACCCTGAAAAAAATGACCTTCCATCACCAGCCAGCTGAACCAACTCACCCTGCAGCTGTGCAGGCGGATCTAACAAAAGGGGGAGGAGGGAGGCAGGAATCCATGGCTTCAAGGGGTGGGAAGGGGGACCTCCCCTTTGGGCAGCCTTAGACTGGCATAGCTGTAACATGAAACTGCTTAAGGTTTACTGAAGGATCTGGAAGTGCCTGATTCAGTTTTACATCATCTAATTTGTGCTCGCGTGTACTTTCTCATCACTCTTTGCAATTTGTATTTACAGTACAGAATTATTTGTGAGGCAGAGAAAGGAAGAAATTCATTCAAAACCGGAATCTGAAAGTGCAAATAGGACTTTCCATAAATAATTAGCCTGTCAAACTACCTACTTCAAAACTAAATGTAGAGTTATTTTGGATATCCTGATAGTGTCCCCAAGACCTCTTGTTTCAAGAACCCACAACAATCTGTTGTCATTTAGACAATTATTCTCTCACCCGATGACCCCTCCCCACCCAGGAATGGGAATCGGGAAAAACAAGGAAACCTGAGGGTTGAAATATAAACAGATTTAATAGAATAAGACTAAATAATTAACATTAATAACACTAAAGAACCAGTATTGATCCCAATACCAATATAAAATATACAAGGATTATACTCAGCCCATTCTATCCATAGGAAGCCGTGCACTCCCAGCAGGGGACAGCCAATGTGGGACACTGCAAGTGCTACGGCTTCGGGAGGAAGGGAAGGGGTCAGGGGTCTGGCACCGGGGCAAGGAGGTCTCTGGATCGCCACCATCATAGAAGAGAAAAAAAACTCCTCAGGAAACTTTCTAATTTCTATTGAAAGTGCCGTTCATGGTATGAAATAATCCTGTTGGCCAGCTTGGGTCAAGTGCCCGGGTCTTGCCTCTTCTCATCCCTGCACCTGGCCAGCTCAAAAGCACTGAGGCCTTGAAACCCACACACCACAGCTGGCTATAAAGTAAATATTTTCACAAATTCAGACACTAGAGTCTTCTACAAAATGCAGTTTTCCCAAGCATTAGAAGAGACCTTACTGCAAAGTAAAAGTATTTAAAGAGAAATGAATCCTGTGTCGCTCAAGCCAGGACAACTCTGTACTCCCTCTTGTAGAAGGCACAGCTTGTTGTGCTGCTGTACCTTCTTATTTGACCTCCCTTTTCTAAGCAGGCAAAAGGCATAACAAGAATTCACTGTCTGTTCCCTTACTTGTTCCACCTGTATTTTCCCAGGCTTCAGAAACGGGGTCCCAAGTTAGGGAGAGGAGGTAGATCTTACCCTTTTGATCTGGTGCTTGGATCAGGCAGGTAAGGGCCGTTGAACAGGAGGGAGCAGGGCAGTTCTGTCTGACATGTTATTCCTGCTCCAGAGTGTCGCTCGCCTCTTTCCTTTACTGATTCTCTTTTGTGTCTGTTGAACCATCTTTCCGATATTTCAGAATGAAACCATTGTTTCCACAAGCTTTCTCAGCATTGCTGATGTCCACATAGGCTCCCAGCTGAGTGGGCTTGCTGTCAAACAATCCAGACGTCCCCATACATGTGAGCAATGGATGGGACTTCACAAGTTTTGTTCACTGAAATGCACGGGAGTTGATCTGCTTCGGGTAAACCTGATGGTGTCAGGATAGATCCAAGGAAAAGCAACTCATTCTGTTAGCTTATTTGTTCTGAGAGCGGTTACAATTTCCAAGCCATAGGAAGAGTGACTGACTTCAGCCTAGTCTAGCTCACTACCCTTGTTTGGTATAACCTAGCTTTCTGAACAGGTTATCCAGAAAAGACCCTTTTATTAGGGAGGCTGAAGAACATAGACTCACAGAATCACCAGGGTTGGCAGGGACCTCTGGAGATCATCTAGTCCAACCCCCCTGCCAGAGCAGGGTCACCTACAGCAGGTTGCACAGGACGGTGTCCAGGTGGGTTTGGAATGTCTCCAGAGTCGGAGACTCCACCACCTCTGTGGGCAGCCTGTGCCAGTGCTCTGCCACCCTCAAAGGAAAGAAGTTCCTCCTCCTGTTTAGATGGAACTTCCTATGGTCAAGTTTGTGCCTGTTCCCTCTTGTCCTATCACTGGGCACCACTGATTCGTTAGAAGCTAAGGTTTTAACTTCCTATTAAGGAAGCTTTTAATACTTAGCTTTCAACACTTAAGCTTGTAGCTTTCCACATTACCACCTCCTTGTCCTTAGGCAACTTCTGGAACACCCATTTTAGAGGTGAGGTATCTGTACGTTCATCATCCCATGTACATTGCTGAATTATGAGTCAATGCTACATCATCTGAAAGCGGCCATGGGATTTTTGAGATTGATAAAAGGTGCTTTGTTTCCTTCATTGTTCATCACAAGTTTGAGGAAGGAGGGAGTACGTGTTGGTAATTGTACTTTCAGGTATCTGGAATTGCAGGCACAGGTTTATAAATTAATGGTCAATATTATGTTAAAAGAAGAATATTACTTTATAACTGAGAACAAATAGTGTATCAAATTAAAAATAAACTTGTCCTTCTGTAAGCTCTGTTCAAACAATTTGATTGGTGGGTTTGTGGAGTTTGCTGGGATGTGCACTGAGTCCTGCACTTAAAAGATAATAGCCACTTACTCTCCGGAGCCCTACTAAAGAAATAATTTTAAAAATTATTTCTTCTCTGCTAGTTTTGTCAAGCCCCAAGAATTACCTATATTTCACCTGAAAGTATCCTTGCCTTTTCCCTAAGTTTTGACATCATGACAGGTTTTGTAGTTGGAAAACTGAATGTTCTAGCGCTGTATTCTTGAGAATTAAATGCTTCCATTTATATGAAATTCAAAATTAATAAATACAAAATCAGCAACTTCAAAATTATTAATATAAAATATGATTCAGCTAGTGATGAATTTTTGTCTTCAGTCTATAATAAAGGACAAATCCATGAATAAAGACTCTGCTACAACTATAACCTTTCCTCTTATGATTGCAAAATTAGATATTATTGCTTTGTACATCTCCTTTTCTGCAAAAGCGTTAACGTGATGTAGAGTCGTTACTTATAAGAACTGTTAATATCATTGCTGTAAGGACTGCACACTGGTGAGACCCTGCCAGTTGGTCCAGGCACCATACGAAGGCTTGGGGTGAGCTTGGATCCTCCTTATCTCCTTGTGGAACACTTAGGAGGGAACAGAGCAATCCGAGCTCACCCTCTGGGCTCGGCAGCCAACTGCTTTAGCATATCCAACGTAACTTTATCGTCTTGCTATTTTCTCTGGATCCCATATTCACCTACCTCTGCCCGAGGCCTGAGTCACTACACCTACAGAAGTGTTTCTGCCCTTGCCGTGAGGTTATACAGCCCTATCATGCACATCTTTTCATGTGGGAGGACTTTTCTGCTAGCACTGAATTGTTTCAAGTAGATTTCCCGTAGCAGAAGGAGAAAGAAAATGATGCTGTAATTCAGTGAGAAAAGGAGCTGCAGCAGTCTCTCGAAGCAAGCAGAGTTCCCTTTATACTTGGTCATGTATGGGTACTCCTGGACTCTGGGAATAAATACGTATATATTTCTGGATATATATGTGTTTAAGTGTCTATTTGTAGCTAAATGGGACTTAAAAGACAGTAGTAGTGTTTGTGGTTATACACATTTGGCTATGGGCTTTCTCAGTACCATGAGCTACGAATTCTTCTCAAATGCTGTACACCTGTACCTGCTTGTAAACCAGCAGAGCGGAGTTAATTTATGCTGTGTTTCACTTAGCTGTTTACATCAGTTATCATACTTTGTCATTAGTTCTCTACATATGTCACTCTATATGCTCTTTTTCCCCCCCCCTGCTTCCCATATTATTCACAGGAAATGTAGGTTTACCCATCAAGAAGTGCACTGTTACTCTTATACATATAATTATGTATAGCGAGAGAAATAATACGAACGTGCCGATTATTACAGTCGATATGCTTCATCGAAATTACCACGTTTCACTGGCAACTTAGCAAAGCACAAGGGAAGAGGTATAGGTGACTCTAGGACGTTCTGTAAGTTTATCTGCATGCAGGCTACTGGTTCACAACTAGATTTATTTTGCTTTATTTTTCAGCTCTGGGCACAAATTAAGTAGGATTGTTAATGCACTATGTCTTTTAAAAAACCCAAACTTCCAAATCAGTTTTGAGTTCTAGGATCACTTGAGCACCACAAGAATGTGTGTAAAGAAAGTATGTAGGTAAACAAAAAAAGAATATTGATAGCAGTATGACTGAACTCTTTTCTCTCTCTTTTTTTTCCGCTCTTTTTTTTTCTTTCGCATGTGTGGGATGGTATTTTGTTTGGCAAGGTACCTTAAGAACAAATGGTAATTTGGGGATGAGAAAGGGTGATTCAGCTAGGAGACCTTTCCTCCTGTAGTTACAAAACACAGAGAACTGAGAAAGTGCAACTGCATACAGCCAGGCTTGGAAGGGATCCCTGGAGCTCATCAGGTCCAACCTTCTGTTGAAAACAGGGCTTTAGACAACCCAGGGCTGTGTCTCAAGCAGAGATGGACATCATTTCCACCAAGGGAGATCCCACCTCCTATCTGGGTAACTTATTCCAATTTTTAATTGTTCTTATAGTGAAGTTTTTTTAACGTCCAGCCAGAACAACCCCTGAAGCAGCTTGGGCCTCTTGCCTCTTATCCTGTCACCGTGCACCCTTGTGAAGAGACTGCCTCTATCTTCTCTATAACCAACTTTTAGGCACGGGGAGACTGTGATTAGCTCCCTCCGAGCATTCTCTTCCCTAGGCTGCAGGAATCCCTTCTTCCAACCTTTCTTCATGGGGCAAGTTCTCCAATATTTAAATCATCCTGGTGGCTCTCCACCAGACTCTCTCCAGTTGTTCAATGTCCCTCATGAGCTGGAGGGATCAAATTCTTGATGGTTTTCTACAGTCATGGTCTTGGAAACATTTTAAGAAGGCAACGTGTGGGACTTCGTAATCCCATCAGTTTAGCGCTACACTGTGCATATTATCATATATGTCACTTAAACCTGTGACTTACGTAGTCTTTGTATATGTCCTAAATAGACTATGAGATTGTATTGTTTTATCTAAAGACATCTTCATTTTGGTGCAATGCTTAGCAGAGGTAAAGCTTTTTAATTATGTATGTCCATGCTTTTTCTTTTGTACTTTATATAGTGTGGGCACTAGGGTTTGGAGGGGTGGGAAGGAAAGGTGTTTCTTTTTTTAAACAAAGAAAAAGGGGAAAACTGTTCATTTGCTCTCTTATGTTTCCCACAACGCAAAACTGGTATTGTACCAACTAGTGCTGAACAGTGAATGGTGGTTTTAAATAATCAACTACGTACTTCAACATATTTTGAAGCACGAACACGGCATCAGTAGGGTTGTGTACTGGAGTTAAACTGCAATCCCAGAAGTAATAGAGAAGATTTTTTTCAAGGAAATCCAACAAACAAAATTGTACTATTGTCTTAAGACAATGACTGACGGCATTTGTGTTGCTTATATATCCTAAACTCCAATGTTCCCTGACTCACATTAACCTCTTTCACAAGGATCACAAATCTTCAGAGAATCTCCTATATCTATGTAATTTACTCTCTGTCAAACATATAAAACAAATCTTAGTAATACTTTCTGTTAGGGGAGAAAAGGAACTTGGAAAGGAAATCTCTATCATGGCTGGCCCTGCAGTTTGACTGTCCAGATAAGACAGATGTGAAAATCCTTGTTTCAACACCCATAACCATGGTTAGACTGATTCTTGGTTAAATACATTAGCTCAGAGAGTCTGTTACGGTTTTGGTGTGGGGTTGGGGTTTTTGTTTTGCGGGGTGGGGGGTGGTGGAATTATTCTGTCACAAGATTATTGATAGAGCCTTTTCTAGTTGCATGAAATAAGCAAGGGTAAGATCAAACGACAAAATTTGGTATTTCTGCCTATAGAGCTACTGGTGTTTAGTTTTAACTTCCTTTTAAAAATAAAATAAGCAGAAATCCCAGGCAGCAAAATATTGGGAAAGTTTTAACTCTCTTAAGTACTTTCTTAATTGTTGCTCTTATTTCTTTCTTGTTACTGTGCCAGGCTCCGCTTTGTGAATTGTAGCTTATGCTACTTCACTTATAGTTCTAGATCTCCCCTGTATCTTCTCCATGTTTCCTCGTTTGTAACACAGATCTTTGCTTCCAAGTAGTTAATTCGTAACTTCCCATGTACTTACATGATGACTAACGGTGCAGGTAGACATTTTATCTATGTCCTTCTTGCTTATGAGCTTATTTTTGTCCTTTTTGCTATACAAGAACGTGTCTATCTTTGCCTTACAATGTAATTATTTTAAACATATGTTCCTCCATAGTTTTGAATCTCACTCTGTTGGCATTACAGAGTAGAATTTGACAGCTGGGTAAGTCTTATTTAAGAGCATATTTTGCTAGGAACTACTTCCTGCAAAGAAAAACAGAAAATATATAACATCCCATTTAAACCAAAAGACTGAAAGAGAACAACTCTTCAGCACCAAATTTCCTAAACTTCCTTTCTAATACGTAATCAAAACCTAGGAGAAGTCATCTGGGATTACACCCGTACCTTCGCTCCAGACTGCTGCTCTTTTTTGCCTTTTCTCTGTATTAGGAGAAAACCTGTGTACCCCTGTGCTTGGATTACCAACTAGTTTTGGTAGCGCAGTAAGACGTAGAGTCTCTCACCACTATGAGGAGATAGGTTAAATACCTCCTTCAGGGAGTATGACCCATGCAAAATCCAGCCTTTAATCGCAGTCCTACTTATACCGCTCAGTTACAGTATCACCACACCAATTACAGAAACATCCAGGCTTATCAGAACTCTGGGCAGAACAAAGTCCAGAGCTATTCACTTACCCTAGAAGTTGCAGTAGCTCGGATTTGAGAGCTCTGAAAACAACTGCATTGCTGCTGCTGGTATCGTAGCTGGGCTGCGGACAAATGTAATTTTAGTCTCTGATGCTGTCAATCTGGCATCTTTCACAAGTAGTGATTTTATTATATAAAAATTGAATCTGTCTGCCGTATCTTACAGGGTGGTTATATAGAAAATGATGCATTTAAAAAAAAAAAAAAATGTTGTTAGACGAGAAGGGCAAAGACTCCTAAAAAGTTGTTAACTGGGAGGACAGACTTTTGAAAGCCATTCCACCGGTGCACTGTGCCAAACTCTTGTATTGAAAAGTTTTGGCTGAAATACTGGGATATGGAGATAATATGGTCCCAGAAAACTTGCCAAGGAAACTGCAGTCAGAAATGTAGGAAACTATCCAAGATTAGGCCTCAGACATGCTGCATTCATTACCAGCAGCTGTGCATGTAAGAAGTGTTTCTTTATACCTCACAACCAACACCACTGTGGCCTGTCACTGTCATTTTTATAGCAATTTGCTGACTTTTTAAGAAACAGGAAAACATTTAGCTAAAACAGAAGTTAAAATGACTGACAGAAGATAATTTAAGAGAATTTTAATGGCTACTGAGCGTGTACCATCGAACTATACTGAAGTGCACATATATTTAAGAATTTACTTTATGTAATAAAACTTCCTAAGAAAATTAGAAAAAAAAATATGTTTATAATAGTTTAATCTTTACTGTAAATCACAGATGGATACCTCAAAAGATTCCTTAAAAAGCCAGGAAGGGCAAAGTGATATGACAGTATAATTTTTATTTTGAGCATTAGGATTTTAAGTTATTGACATTTCCTTTTAAGATAAATTCAAATATGCCTCCATTAGGGGGAGTTACACATTCATCGCTAAGTGCTTCAGCTTTTCAGATGCTGCTTGGTATGATCGATTTTCTCTTGGATGTTTTTGTTAACTTTTAAAATGCTCTGTTACTACTAGTACCGCCTTGCTCCTCTATAGTGGGATGTGTTTTTAACTTGTTTCATCAGCATGCAAAAATTTGCAGCAAATAAGAAGGTCCATCAACGTCATCAATTTCTGAATACTTCAGGAAAAAAACCACTGTTATAGTAGTAAAAATATCTTTATTATTTGGAGGATTTTCCAGAATAAAATATCGAAGGTAAGATTTAGAAAACCTGGAGCAAAATTCTCTCTCTCAAGCAGTTTTTCCTTTGCCCATCTTTCTTTTTTTTTTGTTTTTCCCCCCGTCTGTGAAACTGCTTCTGCCTCAGGGTAGTTCAGGAAATCTATCAGTGTCTGGTTTGTTTACTTTGGTGCAGGAGGGTTTGAAATAGCAATGTGACCCTTGTGCTGCATGTTAGCATGAGTGTTATCAAAAAGGCAAAGAATACGGATGGACTTCAGCTGATAAATTCTTGTGCCAGGCTTTCGAGTATAATATTTCAGATGAGGTATTGAAACGGTGTCGTTACATGCCTAAGCACTCCCCATCGCGCTAAGCGCCTGTGTAACGTGGATAGGCACACATCCCTTTCCTTTGTACAGAGAACTGAGAACCACGACCGGTTGAATTCTCTGTGGAATAAGTTCATTGCATGTTTGCCCTACAATCGCATAGCCCTTGGAGTATTTTTCTGAGCGTCTGTGGTCCAGCTGCAGGAAGCACTGGCTCCTGGGAATCTTCCGAAGAACTTCTGGGAGGCCACATGAGTAGAAAAAAGGGATTTCAAACCCCTACAATCTAGGATTCTGGTACTCCACATTTGAGGGCTTGTCTCAAAATCAGTTCCGGTATCAGTACCCTGCTCTTCAGGATGCGGCTCCACTGGAGACTTTCTATTTCTCTCCCTGGCAAAGTTATCACAAAGGTAGGTGGACAAGATGGGAAAGGACAATTCAAGGTGGAGAGGAGAGAAGGGGAGAGGGAGGGATGAACCGCTGGCAGCAATTCCTGAAGTTCAACAGTCACTGCCTTTACCTAGATAGACGACTGAGTTGTGTATGTGCAGATCATCCTCATTGGAGAAAAAAGCATTTGGACACAGAGATGTGAGAATAACTTGTTTACCGAAAGTGCATTGAGACATTAAATGTGGAAGAGAGATCTTTCTTGTCATAACATTAATAACTTCTGCGTACATTTTCCACGCAACTTTTAGAACAAGCTGTTTTCCATACTTTTCTACCATTTTGACCCCGCTTCAACCAAGTACTGAGTAAATGCAGTGAGATGAGTATCTCAACTCCAATGAAGCACAAGCATCCCCAGCAACCGGGAAGGAGGGAGGAGTAATCCCAAAGTATGGGAACTTCCAGACTTTCTCAAAAGGGCTGACAATGCTTCTTGCAGTATAATGGATGGCAGGGGGAAGCTAAGGCAAGTTGTGTGCCTCTAGGGAAGTACTTCAGGAAACACGGCTGTAGAAAGGCAGAGAGAACTCTCTGAGACACTGGTAATGCTGTATCTGCCTTTTTACCAATATTAAGGACAGCTTCTATAAATTTTATTATCTTCAGGATATTTGCAATAAAAGCTGCATTTTCACTGAATGCTTCTCCTATCTTTGAATCCTTCTCCAGCAGGCTCAGCTCTGACCATCTCAGATTTTTGGCCTCAGAACTAATCCAGGCACACTGGCATTCTCAATCCTAAATGTGGCTCCACTCTTCCGTGTAGGGTTTTCACTTAGGCTTTCATTTTGCATGCATTGCTCTTAAAGTACAAGCACATGGTGGGTGGGAAGAAAGTGGGGGGAACCCTTTCCTGTGACTTGCACTGATTCATCAGCAGTCTAAAAATTCCCGTGTCATGCCATCGGCTTTTGTGTGCCCTCAGTATATACATACTTATATTTAATTTCCTTATTTTCCTTGAGAAGTACCTTTCATGCTGAATATTCTCCCACTTGCTTCCATTTTAAGGGCTCTTGTATGAGAGAATTCAGCTGGCCTTTGAGTTCCTTCTCTTGGCAGATAACACCAGAACTTGCAAATCTGGCAGTGCTTGTGGGAAGGTCTTTAGTGAAATGCGTTGTTAGTGAAATCATTTAGATGATGGAATTAGGAAATGCTAGTGATAATATTGGCTGCTGTGAAATAGCAACAGAATGACAGAGCCGAACTCTGTGATTTCTGAAGTTGTTTAATACACGTGGATCCATGGTGCTCTGACATCTGTGCAGTGGCGTGCCGAGCAGATAAATGGAGTAGAGGGAAGTGGTACTGGGAAGAAAGACCTTAGGGACTATGACATGTGATAACTTCTACATAATATACTGTGTTCTGGAAACTTGTGCGATGGTTAGCCTTGCCTGAAGTAAGTCAAGCCCAAGTGGTCATTTTAAGACCTGCAGTAGAGACTCGTGGCTCTGTGTGTGAGCACAAGGCAAACAGACACACTAAAATGTGGTAAGCACATAAAAGAACCCTGAAGTATGGATAAAACGAAGGAAGAAATATTTTCTTCTCCTTCCTTCCCTCTTACATAAATGGTAACTTTAAATTCTTGATAGTGTCTATGCCCTGTTTCTGAATATGCTGCTTCTGCTGGTATCGAGTAAAACTATTTCACTGCAGTTTGGCATGTTGGCAAATACTATGTTGGGCTGAATGTGGAAAATGATCACTTGCTCTCCAAGAGAATTAATATCCAATAAATCGCTTTGAGGTGAGCCATAAATGCAACTCTAGATGCACTACAACACTTAGTCTTGTGCCTAACAAGCACCCTATCACCAGGCATCTGCCTGAACATGTGCCATGGGAAAGTTTGTTCATGGAGGCAGTTCTGCATGTACATAAAGTGTATATAAACCCTATTCTTATGGTTTATGAAAACCTCTTCTTTTTTTTTTTTTTTTTTTCCTGGAAAAGGTGATAAGGTATCTACTTAACAGCAGCCTGCAATGCATTTTTTTTAATGTATAAACCCAAGTTAATATTTTGGAAAGCGTTTATTTCATTTTAAACGTATGATTTTTGTAACCATTTTGTATATAGACCACTTGCAGGGACATGGCTCACACCAGGTGTCAGAGTAGTGTGAAATAATTTTTATGCCACCTTTCCAAGGCAATAAATGTCATATAAGCATACACAAGTGCAGATATAGTACTTTTAGATGAACATTCTCAAACTGTATGTTAGAAATCTGTTTGACAGACTTACCCAAAGGATGACACTTTTTTCTGATCTTGCCAAAGCAGCAACTGTGTAAAAAGAAAATTTGCTCTGGTGGTTGGTTTTTTTTGTTCCCCCAAGGAGTTACGGTGTAGAGGGAGGGAGGAGAAACTGTAATTAGGAGAAAAGAAATGGTTTCTTTTTACTGAGAAAAAAAAGACATTTCTGACCAAAAATGATACAGGGAGTTTTCAGTCACCTACCCTACAATAAAAAGACAGAAGATGGACAGCAGCAGCTGAACCCACAGTCCCGGCAACATAGTTTCTGTCATGATCAGTACAATGCTTATTCCAAGAAATACATGAAATATTTTTTGTGTGAATCACACAGATATTGATTTTTATTTTTTTTTTGGCTTCTGTTTTTAAAATATCTTTTAAAAGATGTCATTTAGCAGAAGTACCTTGAACTTTTTTTTTTTTTTTAGGTTAATCAGAATACAATTGAAGCTTTTCTAGGGGTATGAGATTCCAGCTTCATCATTAAGACTAGAGTGGTTTTTCGTAGAGCTTGCTCTCTTTTACCGAGAGGATTGCTCTGCTGGTGGTCTTAACCAATTCTAAGAGTTTCACAATAGTTTTTTCACGAAAGCCAATTCTCTTTGTCAGACCTCTATACAAAACTATTTTATTCTAAATTGGTTGTTTCAAAGAGCCTACAGATACCTTGTTTGTTATGAAATGTCCTGTATCTCATGAGTTTACATACCAAATTGACCTCTTTTTCTTTCCAGTTATTTCTTTATGTCACTTTTATTTGCAGTAAATATCTTACTCTTTTTCTTTCTGTCAAAAGTGTAAAAATTTAATTAAAAAAAATATCCAGTAATCTAGAGGGATTTAGAGCTGTGGACCCAAGTATTAAATGTAAATCAAAACTTAGTCAGTTGGAAGCTGCTTATTATGAAGATTAGGCATTCAGTCTCCAGTTCGGAGCATTAGCTGTGCAAGCAACTTGCTTCTTCGCTGCCTTTTCCAGGTGAAAGCCAGTGAGTAGCAGCTGCTGATAGAGGTCTCTGAAAAAATGGGAACACAATAGCAAAAATTAAGGGAGGAAGGTGCCACAACTGTGCATGTTTCACGATCTTTTATAGTTTTGTCTTTAGGGTCCTGAAGTGTGATGGTGCGCTGAAGTGAGTCTCGCAGGATACAAACAGGATTCAAATTCACAGCGAGTTCGGTTTAAAGAGAGATCTAAGGCTCGGATTATCGTTGGATTTTTATTTCTTCAGTGAAAGGTTTAAACTTTTTCCTGAAATACTATTGCCTTTTCCTCTAAAAGTAGGAAAAATGACCTGAAGATATGAGCGCATTATTTTTTATTGCTTCATCTCACTACTGTTGCTTATATCGCAGTTCTTCTGAAACAAACAGGGTTAACGTGGGTTTTTTTCTGTGGGAGGTGGACAATTTCTTTCAAAGGGCTCATGGATACATCATCTAATCTCCCAGAACTTTCATGAAAATGTCTTCCTCATCATCACTTAGCCGTACTATAAGATAAGGGAAGCATGTATGCTTTGTGTTTTCCTAGAACTGTGTTAATCATTCAAAGCATATGTGCCCTTTTTCTCTGTAGTCTGCTGGCTGACTGCTACCGTCTGCATTCGAACACAGGAATGTATTGGTGAAAAAGTAACTAAAACTATATAAGTACTATGAAAAGCATCATGACCAATATTTATGTCTTCAATAATCCAGATTTTGGAGACCAAGACATTCAATTGGTATAATAAGTGTAAATTTGAATTTTCCTGTACTTTTATTTATGAGACAAAGTAGACTAGGGTGATTCTAAGCAAAATTCTGGGTATTGTTATACAAAATATTTTGCATTTTTTACCTTGCCTGATACTGCACTGAGCTCGCTGGGAAAGTTGTCAAAGGGCAGAGTAACATTATTTACTTCAATATATTAATCTACGGCACTCAAAAATAAAACCACGTGTTATCCACTTACATTCAAGAAAAGTGTCATAATTCAATCATTTTTTGAAAGGACTGTATTTTTGCTGTAACTCTTGCCCTCTCCCATTTTCATCTACTTGCTTACAACTTCCACTTGTATTTTCAGTGAAATGCCGATCTGAAACTGCAAAATTCTTATTACGCTCTTGGAAGGAGTTATAAAAAATAAAGTTAGGCTTTATCTATGTGAATGAAACGGGGAAAAAAGTTTATTGTTTTCAGATTTGAACACTGAGTCTGTGATCTCATCATGGTCTTAGTCTGTTCTCATTTAAATCAGCGTCTTTACTGCATGAAAAATGGCACATCTTAATCTTTACTTGTGAGAAAAATCTAGTCAATGTAGTGTACTATTTAAGTACTTAAGAACTACAAGATGTTCTACATGTAAATATATTTGTGCACATGTGCTTTCTCATGGGAACACATTATACTACTAATCCTGTTGATACCAGATAGTATTCTTAGACTTTTACTTCTAGACAAGGATTTGCCTTTTTAAATACACTTCCAGCAGGAACTGGAAAGCTAAATTATAAATATTTTACTTGATTAAGTCTGTTTTGTAAAACAGATGTGAGAATGTATGTTGCTGTTATAGATGGTACCTTATCTGACAAAAATCTTTTCTTAATCGATGTTTAAATTTCCTAGCTTAATACTCTGCTTTTTTGTAGGGTCATAAAAACAGGTTCCAAAGTGATGTACTGATGCTGTGCGATTTCAGTTTCTGTGTAGATACTCTGTTCGTGCCTGTTCGTAACGCATATGCAGACAAGAGGATTTCTTTAACAGTACAGCTAGCATTGCAGTACAAGTAGCTGTAACACATTAACTATTTATGATAGAGTGTCTTAACAGGGCACTTAGGCTACTACTATTCAAATAGGTGAATTAGTATTTGGCTAAAAAGGTGTTTGTTCCCTTTTAATAAAAGTCATTGGTCATCATTAATGTTGATAAATAGCTGAAATTATTATCTCGATGATGAGAAGAAGAAAGGTTCAGCGATTAGGATAGGCCTCGGAAGACTATCTGAGGCACCGGGCTTTCCCTCTCCCATGGCACTACTTTTGTGGTATTGACAAGTCAGCTTTGTGTCTCCATTTGCCATGTTAAAAATGGGCATAATAAAGTTTTCTACTTTGGCGTGACGGCGCTCAGAGAAGACAATAGTCAGGACTGAATCGTCACGCGCTGCAAGGAGCACAGCTACTCGTACTTGGGACTCTCTAGTCTAATGACTACCCCGAGTCACCTCCAGTGTCGCCTCTTAAGTCCTTTCCTGGCATCCAACAGGAATTACTGATGTGTCAGTTCTCTGTAATAATATTTGTCTTTAAAAGAGTGAGTATGGCTGTTTGTTACTACCTTTAAATTCCTGAAAATCTGACACAAATTCAAATGCAAATGTGAAAATTAATCATCGTGACTAAGCTGCAATAGCCCTCCCTCCTCAACCAAATGCAAACCAGCCAGTTTGAAAGCTGAAACAAAGCCCCGTCTCCAGAAACTAACCACACTCACAATTCTCCCCTGTTTTCATACTCTCCGGAAAAATATGAACTATGCAACATGCTATGAAGGCCATAAAATTTGAGCTCTTCTGGATCAGGGAAGAGGAATCAGTTCCAAAAGCTTTGAGTTCCCACAAAGAACATCCTGTTAGCAGTTCCTCGCCCTTTTATACCAGCAAGGCCCCAGCTCAGTTGTTTTCACTGATCTAAATTGTGACAATAGGACAGAGAGAGTGAGAGAGAGACAGAGAAATTCTTTCACATATGTCAAGGCCAGCTGTGCAGTACCTTTCAGTCCTCTAAAAAAAAGGTAAGTTTTCAGGTGACCTTGCCAGTGACCTGAAAAGGCCACCGTGACTTGAGTTCAGCAGGGGATGAGTCTCTGTTGCCCGTGAAATGCAGCTTCCAGTAAGGAGAGTGAAAGTGGCTACCGTAGTGATAAATGTACCTGCAGATAGCTGCATGGATTAACACAGCTCTAATTTATTCCACATTAAGAAAAAGGACTATAATGAGTTATTAATAAAGACTAAAAATGGGTTCAAATTCAATGGTTAATGCTCTGCATAATTTACTGTAATAATACTTCTGACTGAATAAAAAAAAAAAAAGGTGCTTCTCTCTTTTCCTATGAATGAAACATATATGCTACTCTTCCCCTCCACCTACCCGCAAGGTATTGTTTGATCTTTCTACTATTTGGACATGAGCAATGTTGGCATAAAGTGTGGTATCCATGCTGGAGTTTGCTTCACCCTCATTTGTCTACTCCGTATAAATATTTTCCTAAGCAAACATCTATGTTTCAGATGTCTTTAGTGTTGCACCTAATAGATTTCATAAATCATTTGGGCTGGCATTAATGGGACAGAGGAATCGCAGCACAGGGGGCATCAGAGCAAAGGAAAATTCCATAGCAGCTGGCTGAAAACAGAGAGAAGAGGATCCACTGCAGTGACATCCAGGTCTGTTCCTGGATCTGGATGGAGAGATCAGGGACAGCCGGTAAAGGAAGAAGGTCAGCACTGACGTAATTAACAGAGGCAAAATCCTACTTTTTTGATAGGCTGCAAACCTCAGATAGTGAATGCGTGGTTGTATGTATTTGTCAAAAAATGGTATCAAACGTATAGATGGGTAGTCACAAGGTAGCTTTCTTCTGGAAAGAGGCATCATTTGAATACCTCGTGTCTTGTATAGCCTCTGGGAGGACCCTGCTTCCTGCGTGAGTCCATGGTGGTCTTCTATAGAGGGGTGCAATTACAGGTGCTCTCTGAGGGCAGTAGTTCTCGAAAGAGCTCTAGAGCTCTGCATGACCTGACTCCAAGCATCCAGTTCCTGTTCCTCTTTTTTTCAAGATCTGTAAGGGTATATGCCTGAAATAATTACCTACTTAATAGATTTTTCAATGGCAGAAAGTGCTTATCCATAGGCACTCCATTCAAGCAGTTTGGAAAATGGTATTTGTGTGATCTAATACCCCATTTATCACAACTTGGAAGAGACTCAGAGAGTATGAGTGTTGCTGTGGCGTTGATAGAGACTTCCTTAACCAACTATATTCGTTCATGATTTCATCTCATACCTCTCTTCTTGGCCGATGTTGCCGCTATCGCAGATGTGAGAGTCTGTCCAGAATTTGAACTGCAAAAAGCTTCCAATTTTCAGCATAAAATCCCAAAGCTGGAGCACAGTATAAGTCAATGGTGACTGTATTACAGTTTCTCCTTTGTCCTAACTCAAAGCACACGTAGTCTGCTGCATATCCAACTCCAAGAGCTTCAGTTCAAGATGTAGTATTAGTGCTATTACTTCTGCATTTTTTCAGTACTTTTCCCCACTGCCAGCCAAGACTGCCCTCATCAGGACCTGGCTACTTAACTCATTATTTTTCCCCATTTCACAAAATTCTACTATTTCAGTCCGCGTAGTCTTTGTTTCTCTAGGAAGTTGCAAATGAGCACTAATTGTGTGAGCTTTCTGAATGTTATTAAATTTCTAATGAATAATACATCTAAAATATGTGCTTTTATTGCAGCCTTCTATATTAACAGTGTTGAAACATATTCTGGAATGGTATTAACTTCCCTGGAAGAATTGTATAGTCATTAACAGTATCTTGATCTGATTCTTGGCAAAACATGGCTTCTGGGTAGCTACTGTGATAACTTGGCCAGTGTTGGCAACGGATCTTGAAAGAGGGTGAGGAGAGTTAAGGTTAGTCAGTATTAGCAAAGATCCAAGGTGAAAAAAAAAAAAAAAAGGCACGATAGAAGTTTTGTAGGAATTACTACATATCACCAGACTTTCTAAGCCAATTAAGAAGGTTCTTCATGCAGTGATGTTAAGAATGCAGCGGGGGATATCATTCCCCTGAGGGAGTAATAAAAAAAAAAAAAAAATCTGATTCTTTTCCTAAAGATAGAGGCATTACCTTGTTTGATTGGCAGCTGAAAATGGGATTTTCTATTTTGAATTAGTATAGAATCATAGAATAGTTTGGGTTGGAAGGGACCTTTNCCACGCTGCTGGAGATGCAGCCCAGGATGCGGGTGGCTTTCTGGGCTGTGAGCGCACATTGCCGGCTCATGTTGAGCTTCTCATCCACCAGCACCCCCAAGTCCCTCTCCTCAGGGCTGCTCATTTGAGATAGGATTTGTATCTGCCTATTTTGTAGGCACCTACTTGTTCTGGCTGTCTTACCGCAGTTCAGAAATTAACGGTGCCTAATGTGAACGCTGTATTTTGTATCCATTATTTGACAGCTTCCTCCGACAGCTGTGGTGCACAGGGAAACGCACCTGATTCCCCGTCCTGCCAGGTCGGGCTGCAGCTCCCAACTCTTGATGAGAGGATCCTTCTGCCCTTCCCCGGCGATCCCTTCCCCGCCTGCCCGCCTGGAGGGCCGTTCGGCGGCGAGCCGCCCGCCGCGGCCCCGAAAGGGTTAAGGCGGTGCCAGGCCCGGCCCCCGCTCCCCGCCGGGGAGTGAACGCCGCCGCCTCGGCCTATCGCGGCGGGGCCGGGGGCCAGCGGGGCTCCGCCGGGCGGGCCGCGGCTGAGGGGAACGGCGCGGAGCGGAGCGGCACGGAACGGCGAGGTGAGGCGAGGCGGGAGCGGGGGGGGGAGTTCGGCAGCCCCTGTGAGGAGGCGGCGGGAATGGCCGGTGCGGTGTCGGTCGGGTGGCGGAGCCGTGAGGTAACCGCTCCGCCGCCGTTCCGCGCCGCGCCGCGCCGGGGGTGAGCCCCAGCCGGTGTGTGAAGGGGCCCGGGTGCGGTAGGAGCGGTGTGCGGAACGGGAGGTGTAAGAAAGGAGAAGTTTTTGCATAATTTGCATTTGAGGTTGTTGCAGAGCTCCTGCGCCCAACTCTGTTACGCTTGTGCAATGGGGAAAGTGTAAAGTGCTTCTAATGATTAATGTTCCTAGAGGCTACGGTA